>CP092864.1:39360804-39375412 GCA_030710605.1 Cordylochernes scorpioides
ACGACGAGAGACTTGGAAATGATAATCTACTTTCTGTGTATTTATTGAATATTTCTTTAGAATTCTTTGTTCTTTTTTTTTAATATAATAGAGAATATAAAGATGACTCTATATAATGGAGAGCTGAAGAAGTTTTAAGTTAATAAAGATTCTTATTATCGTGTTAGCATCTTCATTATCATTCTCATCATTTGTAAATTGTAAGTTTGAAAAAGGCTCTTTTTCCAGCGAATTAGCGGTTCTGTTTTTTTCTTTTAAAATAAGCGTTTTTTCTTTTCTGAAAATATTTCTTTAAGACCGTAAAATTCTCCAACTCTGCCAACACGCATCACCTTTTTTGCTTTTTTTTATAGGCAATATGTTCAATCAAGAAGGATAGAATGCAAATATGTGATTACCTCTCTATATATTGTTGTATGAATCAGAATTTGTCTGTCTGTTTATCGATAAACTTAAAAATACTACTGTAGTATATTACACCAAATTTTTACTTGTCACACCTTTTGACCCTAGGAAATGTTATAGGCTAATTATTGTTTTAAATAACTTTTCGTTGCACGGGACTCTGGCACATTTGTAAGTGCAAAGTCGAACTGCTTTTCACATGTGTAGACATGTGATGCACTTACAGTAAAAGCAGTCGCCTATTTCTACCCACCATGATTTTCATGGCCTGTACCACATGTACTAGGGATAATAATAAAAAAACTTTTCGTTGCAAATTTTATTACAAATTTGTTTATCTACGCTCCAATTTAACTCGGAACCAGCGCCATCCGCGGTTCTGTTAGAATTATATTTGCCCCAAGCGGAATTTGTCTAAATTAAATTTTATCAATATAAACGTGTTTCAAAAATGATGCATTAAAGATATATTTTTAAAATATTTGTGTATGTAAATTGAAGAAGAGAGAATTATGATTGAAAAGATAAGACCTGAAATAACTTTACAAGTAAGTTTCTTTGTACTCAAATATGAAGCGTCACGGTAGCCTATATGACAGCCTAGGTTCGAAACTGGTATATGTCATAATTTGTATAATATCCAATATGTATACTTTCTTTTAACCAAAATAAGTATGTAAATATGTTATGCTTGTGTTGAAATGTAAATATGCAAATTCATTCATCTATTAAAAACTGTACAAAAATAAACGTGTCAGACATCGCGGGCGAATGCTACGGCACGTCGCGGGTGCGGCTGCTCACTTGACTGTAAATAATTCTTGAAGAATGCATGCATAACGGTTGCCCCCTTCCATTCGATCACGACATATATATATGGTAATTTAAACCAACAACCCTATATTGTATAATTACTTATAACAAGATTGTCATGTTGTATATAGAAACACATCTATAAATAATTATACGCATGATTAAACTGTGTCATTGCATCACCATATGTAATGTACTTTGTATAAACTAAGGACAAATAAATAAAACTATGTAATAGATTAAGAGCTAAGTTAAAGCAAGATTGAGAAGTTCAAAAACGTCTAAATTCGAGACAACCCTAAATAGGAATTTAGCGAGTCGTTGCCATCAAGGTCAAAGGGTGCAGAAGTTCACATTCTTAGACAGCTCCAACCCCCCTCCTCGGGAATGGTATATAAACACCTCGGTTAGTTAGTCCGCAGTTAGTACGGAGTTAGTCAGCAGTCACCCCTTTCACCGTCGGCGCGGTCCTCGTCGGTTGTACCCAGAACCACCTCATCTTCATGTGAAACAGTAAGATCTCCGCTAACTCCATCTTGCTCTTAACTCGGCTCCTATCTGTTCATGGAACTTTCCTACTACAGCTGTGTCTCTTCGTTTTGTGTGTGTGGACATTCCCAAGCTTTCTACTCTGCCTCGACCACGACTGCCTGTACTCTGTGAAAACTGTTAAAGGTCTTCCAAAGTGCAGAGAGGTACTGGAAAACTCACCACGCCCTGACTGTCCCTCTCGGTTACTACAGGTTTGACCCTCGGTTACCACATATATATATATCACATATATATAGAGAGAAAATTAAAATATGATATGTGGGAGTTGTCTTGTTTGTTCATTATAGGCTTTCACAACTTCTTACTTAAAAAAAGGATAGGGCTCCTCTCCCATCAGATGAAACTTCAAAAATGGACACCATATAGCTTCTTACCTATCCGAATGAAACTTTTCACGGAAATGAATAAGGTCTGGAAGTAGTCAGTGTCACGTCAGAAGTCGAAATATGCCAAATATTCCGATAAAGAGCTAGTTTGCATATTGAGTTGTTAAAAATTGATGACAGCAATACCAAAATAGTGAAATGAATCTCTAAAACTATATGGTTGTTACAAAAGTTCGTGTTTTTCTTAAAACGTTTTTCTTGTGACTTGGCGAATAATATCATTACGAGGAATACATAATACAATTACCTTAATATCGCAATATAGTAATGGTAATCAAAAGATTTTTCTCTACACACAATTACTTTATACATAATACAAAGACATTATACATAACGGCGAATCATATTGGTATTTAAAAATTTTACAAGTATTTACGAACTTTTGGGACAGCCTTGTAACTGCTCAATCTTCGTTAAATAATATTGTTGAGCAAACATTCTACCTCGGGCAGAATGCGTCCATTTGTCTCGATATAAACGCAACAAACGCAATGCAGCACTATCCGATCGAACATTCCTTCTCTCTGTTCCTCTAGAGGGTAAAAGAATTCCCCACAAGCGTGCAAGCACAACAAGCAAATCTCCGTAGAGTCCAATTAATTAAGCTAACTGCTTCTTATTGATCTTCTCTTGACATCCTGCCAAATACCTCTCAATGTCCTTTCTCTGCAACCTTGAAATCCTCTTAACTTCTTACGGTGGAGAGAGAGAGCTTCTTTTATTTTTATGGTCACACACACACTTATAAAATCTTTCTATTTGAATTCTTTAGCACACAAAATATAGAATATTTTGGATGTCTCTCTTTGTCTCCTCTCAAACCATAGGTTGGTGGCCGGTATTCCTGTCTATAAGATCTTCCTTTCTATGGCTAGTCTTTTTATGGTATCGTAAAGTCTTGTCCCGAAATTGTCCATGAATTTCATTCTCGGCCTTCCTTCCATACATCCCTCAGCAATATCCACTCCCAGTATTGGACGGGATGTCCAAATATGCTGGTTCTCTTTCTCTCAATTATCTCCAGTAAAACATTGTCTCTTCGATCATTTTAATACATCTTTTGCTTAATCTAAAAGTACATGGTATTTAGATTATGTCAAATTTATTCAGGTTCAGGTAACATATTTTTAAAAAGAATATATATATTTAATTTAATGAAAAAATCATCTCCTTTTCCTATAACTTATTTTTGTTGATGGATTGCGCCAATATTTCGGGAAAAATATAAACTAAACGCTCATTTATTCTTATCATAAAATATTTTAGCATCAACACTTCCTTGATTTTACGCGTACGTTTAAGACTGTTGACCTTCTTCATCGTGGTTGTACCTCAATCACGAAATAAGATGGTCATAGAGGCATCTTTATTAATCATGGACAATGAAAAATGCTTTATTGATTAAAGGTTTTATTAATCATGGAAAAATTGTATTTTACGTTAAAAGTCCAAGATGACTATTTTTCACGCTATTTTATAGTACTTGCATAACGCACACGTATTTATAATTCCTAAATTATATTATTTTATATTACAGCATTAAAAGTCCTGTTAACTGCCTCAGCATGGAAAGGACCCTGGACAGGACAATATGTCTGGAGTCATGTACTCTTTAAAGGCCACCCTAGGCGTGAACGCTGTCCTACTAAGCCCAGCTAAATGTTAACAGGAAAGAGGCAAATCCATATTCCTTCCTTTGTGTGCATCAGATGTTCCTATCAATAGGAAACACACCCAATTGCTCTGTATGATTTCTACTCTTCTCTTTTCTACTCTACATTTTTTAAAACTTATCCCAAACCTCTCCTTCAACACCTGTTTGTTTCGACCACCTGTTGATATACAAACACCACCCTGACAGTTTGAAATGCTATCGTTGTTTTTGTTTTGTTTGATTGACTTTTATTTACCACGAATGATATTTTGTGGCCTGTATTTTGGAGTAAAAATAAATATTTAGCTATTATTTATTCTAATAGATGATGCAAAGCATCAGAAACGGCAAGTTTCACAATCATGAGAGGCTTTTTACTTAATTTTACCAGCCTAATCCTGTACATTTTTCCCTTTGTTCTAATTTTAAAAAATAATAATAATTCATGATAAAGAACTTCTTATTATAAAACACGAATATTTGCTAAATATTTTATTATAAGGATATCCAAGTTTGAGCGTTGATAGCATTTTTATTTTTCAAATTAACCATTTTCTTCTTATATAATTCCAAATGTATAGACATTGTTTAGAGTTTGGCAAGGGTATCTAATCGTTATTCCATTGCTAGAAATTCCTGGTCTCTTCAGTGATGTGTTCTTTGAAGTTATCGAAGGAAAATCCTTCATTAAAATTATAAAAATAATTTTCACAATGAATATTTTTTTAAATTTGAAAAGAAGCTTTCAAGCGAAAGTTGTTCTTCTACAGGCCCAATCAAAACAGACGCCAGGCCCATCCTGGCGTCTGCCAAGACACACATCTATAGATACTTCCTCAGTGTGGAACTGAGGAGTGTACAAGTAGACCTTGTCTGGAGGAGGACTCTCTCAAGGTGGGGAAGCTTTCCTTGCTGAAGAAATGTGTACATATACAACTATATATATTCCCCTACATTTTATATATCCTTTATTTACTATTTTATTATATATTTTCCACCTCTGTAACAATTTGTTTATAAAAAAATTGTTTAAATTGTCTACAGGCCCAAATCAAGAAAATCTTTCATCCTTCTCCATCTACAGCAGTCACTTAATTTGAATCGGTTCTCTTAGCCGATGAATATTCTGTTGCCAGCTGTGCTCTTTCTACCAATGCTTTTGTTTGATTCTCGGCCAGATCACATCTTCAGCCGCTGTGATTCCAGCTTTCATAAGTGCTCTCTAAGTCAGCCATTTTCAGGTTTGTTGTTCAACAGTAATTGTAACGGCCCCCTCGGGACTTACAAAGTCTCCACCTGCACCCTACATCCTCCTCTACTTTATCCAACTTTTCTATCTTGCAACGAATAGAAAAGGTTGGATCCCCACGGGGTAGGTTTTGGGGGTACTTTTTATTTATCTATATATTTTCACCTATATAAGAAAGATATTTTACCATAATTACATATAAACGAAACATTTCTGTTTGCGTTTAAGCCATTCTCGATATATTTTTATATTTTGTAAAAGGATATTTAATATTTTCAGCCGTATTTTTTATTTTTTTTATTTTATAAATACAACTAACTGAATAGGCAAAGCATCACCCGAATTTTATCTGAATGAATGTTTGCCCAAGAAATATTGTTTTACCAAATGTTAATTATTGGGATGGATACTATTACTATTATTAGTTGTAATTATTTAGAAAGAAATTTATTAATATATTATTAGCATAATTTTCCGACTCACAAAAACATGTAAATTAATCCGTTATTGTGATAAATTTCATCCCGCCGTGGGTTTGTGAATAGAATATATGCAAAAATATATAGCTTAGACTACCACCAACATGTGAAATCTCTTGATGATTGATCCAGTAGTCTTGAAGAATAGAGCACACACATACAGCTTTATTAAGACCACAGGTGTTATACAGATTCACCGCATAAATGAAGCATAGATGGAGTACCTATACTCCAACAACAGCCTCCAGGATCGACGCATGTCCAATGGCCACAGATTCTACCGTGCATACGTCAAGGTTAGCGTATTACTGAAAAGGCGAGTGTGGTAATCAGCCACGTTCTAGTCTTTGCTTTCCTCATCTAAATGGACCACGATATTCTGCTAATCCATTAATCTCCTCCGAACGGTGACTGCGACCTTGTAGAATTTATATAAACCTAGGGTAAGAATAGCAATAAACGTCCATTGTGAGCCTTTCCTTTATAAAGATATATAAGTATTTATCAAGGCGATCTTCATGCCACAAGAAAAGCTACCGAGGACTGACTCTCAAGACCCTGAGAATGTCTGTAACAAAAACACGTCAGGAGCACCACGTTTTGCAAGCTTCGAGTTAGAGTTCCCATAAGGAAGAAGCAATGTGTGGCAGAATATTTCCAAATGTGTTATTCACCGTATTTCTCTCTCGTTTCATTTATATATTTTTATGTAAATAAGGGGGTTATTTGGATAATGTTACAATATATGTTTATTATTTTATATGAACAGATTGTTAGTATTGTGATATTTTTATATTTTTCTATAGGAAACTTCTTTTATTTTCAAAGTGACATTTTGGTTGGAATGCTGGTTAGATTATGAAAGACAAACTGAATATTATTGGAAAGAACTTGAGGCAATGGTTGCTATGACACTATATTTTCCGCGGCTGACTCCAGAATTCCATCGTTGATTCGAAGTCAAAACTACCTTCCAAGAAGAGGTTGTTACTGCAGATGTTACGAAGACAAAGCCTCTCTTCACGCCTCAAGAAAAAGAACACAAAGCTACAAGAAAAAGAACACAAACTTGAAATTCTTCGAGGTAAGCCTTGACAGAAACTGTCAGTTCCATTTCAATTGCAACAAGATTTACAATTTATGAGCTATACGTAGCAAATATTTAGTATTTTACGAACAGATTGTTAATTTCAATATTTATATTTCGTAAAAATGTAAACTTCTCTCATTTGTGTACTCAACAATATGAATTAAATTGCATTGCAATACTGACATTTGTCATTATTTTTTCCTTTCTAATAATATTTATATATTTGTAGGCAATACTTTCAATTAATTACTTGATAATAACCTCAGTTATATATATAACGAAGAGCATAAAGAGCGAAGGTAAAAGGTTCATTACTATAAAAGGAATAGCGGGATATCATTGTTGGAAGAAACTAAAGGTAAACGCGACACGACTACCTTTGGTCTCTTCTAACAATGAAAAATTTATTATTCAATACGAAAATAATCAAATACAAGCTTTCAAACATTTCAGTTCCTCTACAAAAGAACCGAGAGGTTGAAAATCTGGGTGTTTTTCAACGTTGTGGTAATCAAAAATAAA
Organism: Cordylochernes scorpioides; assembly: GCA_030710605.1. Taxonomy (NCBI): domain Eukaryota; kingdom Metazoa; phylum Arthropoda; class Arachnida; order Pseudoscorpiones; family Chernetidae; genus Cordylochernes; species Cordylochernes scorpioides. The sequence goes on from CP092864.1 coordinate 39,367,955, forward strand.
CTTTTCATTATCGCTCTCTATAACGTTCTTGTTCTTCCACAAAGTCTGTAAATTTCCATCACTTTCTGATTGAACTTATGTATCAATGTTATGAAAAAAGGCATCTCCTTATCGTGCAACTGAAAGTTTCTGATGGCTTGCGCCATCTATCGGAATAAATATAAACTATTCTCGTTGATTTTTAATTATTCCAGAATTGGCCAAATACCTAATCTTGATTAATCAAGAAAAGCTAACCACATTATGTACCAATGTTCTTTGAAATTTACTTAAGATGTTCGAAGTTGTCGCCATCTCAATTGCATCAATAATTGTCACGTCCTATCACCACCACCTCAATCAAATCAATCAATTCGTTAATTAATTAGAGTTTAATTACTATGTTATACATACGAGATTGATTTTCCTATTTCCTCGACTTTCCACAAACAACACTTCTATACAGCTCTTAGAATTTTTCTCCCTAAATAATTGTAGTTTGATTTTTAAAAAAGGCATCCTTCTGATTGTAAAACTGAAAGTTGCTGATAGCTCGTCTACCCCATTGTGGAATTTATTTTATTGACAATAATATACAAAATTTCTCTACACCATAAAGTCATCAATAACAGTTTAATATTGACAATTAACAACTTTATTGACACCTAGTCAATAGTAAAATAATAAATTCAGAGAAAAATTAAAATACAGTATTGTAATAAAAATAGAGAATATTTACACCAAACTTCTCTGAAGGGCCGTTGGGATCCTATCAGGTGCTACAAGCCGCCCTGAATGTGGACAGGCCCTTGGTTATTGTTCAGTTTTTGTCTTCAACATGCTCAATGGTAATGTTGAGTTATTGAGTTAATATGGAAATACACCCATACCTCGCTTTGCGTCGGGGTTACGTTCAAAAAAAAAAAAAAAAACACGACGCAAATTGAAACGACTCAAAGTGAAAATAAAATTTTGATGGCATGGCGCAATCAAAAACAAAGTTGTTGCCATATTTTAGGAAAAAAAAATTAAAGACTCGAATCCAAAACAACGCAACTTCGAAAATCTAACGACGCACAGTGAAAACCAGTAAAAATTAAGCAGCGACGCAACTTCGAAAAAAACGCAAAACGAAACAACACAAAGCGAGGTATTAGTGTATATAAACATTCAATGCCCCACATTTCAAAGTAATAGCACTCAATCAATATCTTTATTAAGACCTAAGTCTTATATGAAAATTTTCCTTAAAGATACAGTATAAAGTGGAAAATTTCAAGAAAGAAATAAACAAAGTGGTAGATGCACATAGAGAGGTATAATTATTTTAATATAGTATTATATACATTTCAAAGTATTACTTGATGTTGTTTTCGTTAAATCCTCAATAATTTAATGTTGTCTTGATATGGTTTGTAAATTGTTGGAGAAAGAGCAATGTGCTAGATTTCTCCTGTCACTGAAGCTAATTAGTTCCTTGAAATCGCTATATATTATAAGCAATACTTCCAAATAAACATTAAATTACACAAAAGGTATTTTTATTCAAAAAATCTTTTTTTAGTGATTGTGTTATTCTTATCGGAGAGCTGTTAAGCCTGAAAGTTTGAGTTCATGTAATAATAAAAACTGATATAAAAAAGCTTATCCACTTCCTCCCGGATGAATATTTCGATTTATTTAACACTAAAGGCATATTTTATATTCCTCAAAGCATAGGTCTACAGTTTCTGTTGGATCGTTTTTGAAGTCAACTCTCAGATTTATAAAATTTATTTATTAAAACTTTAAACATTTTTAGATATAGAGAGAGAAACGAGTTAATTACCTCGTATTTAAAGCAACAAAAGAATCATCTAATTTAAATACATCGTTCTAACCAGATTCAATTTGTGCAAAACAGACGACAAAGAAAATATAAAAAAATAATGGTAGAGGGTAAGTTCCATTTTTTACAAGCTTTCACACTCAAAGAATAATCATTTTCTTGTTTCAATTTCCTTAAATACCTTAACCAAAAATTCCTTTAAAGCGTTGCTTGATATATATATATAGAAACAAAAATACCCAATTTAATATTGAAGCAGTCTGGTAAAGAGATTAAACTGGCTAAAATCGCTGAAATTGCTCGACAGGATAAGCCAGACCCTCCCATAATCTTTCCATCGCAGTAAAGATAAGAGGAAGTTGCTTTATTTAAAAAAGATATAAAAATCGCAATAAACAGTTCTGTATACATAGTGGTGCCATGGAGAGTCAGGGAATGGAGGATTGTTGCTAGGGTAGCGGCTATCAGAGGTTGTGGGCGGGCAGGCGATCAGGAAGAAAAAGGATGTTGCCAAATAATGTTGGGCGGAGGTTGCGTGAGCGGCAGATTAATACCTTTATTCATAGATTAATTTATTTTCGATATAGATCCCGCCACCCTGGGCCTCTCACGCGATGCCAGGAAGTCGCTGAGACAGGCACGAAGACGTCACCTCTGCTGTATAGAAACATTTCTGTACACCTGACTTATTCCTTTCGTCAAATTCTTCAAGGGATGTAGAATACACTTTTTATTAATAATATTGTTTCGCGCGTAGAATCGAAAAGGTATTCGAGAATAGAATTTTTTCAGAACATAAAGAATTGTCTAAAGAGACAAAGGTCGCCTCTCCCGTCAAAATAGACGTCAAAACTAGACGCTATCTATCGACGCCGGTCTCTAGGTGGACGATTTTTAGTTTGCCAAAGCTGGTGTTGTGGCTTTGGCACCGATCCGAGGCCGCTAGTTTGCGGTGACGGTTAATAGATGGCGTCTAGTTTTGATGTTTATTTTGACGGGAGAGGCGACCTTTGTCTCTTTAGATCAATATACTCGCGGCAAAATTTCCATCTATATAGAATTGTGCAGAACAAGTTGAGAAGAACTGATAGGCCAATTTAATTCGATTAAGTAAGGCTTAGTGCTAGATGCTTTCTGATTGGCTGACCTACTTTGAGCGTTCTGGAAAGATCTACTTCAGGATATGTAAGAAGGCGGAGCTCGGGCAAAAAAAAAAGGAAGAATAAGAACGTAGTTACGTGGTGTAGTTTAAGCAGGCGCTAAAGAGGTCAGGCTGCTGGTGTACTTAGTGGAAGATTCTGGAAGGTTCTACAACCCAGTCTCCTGCTCTGTTCCTGTTTTTCTGTTCTGTGCTGCAGTTGTTGAAGCTGCGATGTATGACACATATCGACCAAGCGATGGCTTATAAACATTTATTAAATTGCATATGCGAAATATTTAAGGTTATCTGTGAATGATATTCTGAAGATAGCTTATTGACCATTCTGGAAGGATATACCTTGATGAGTGAAGAGAAGGGTAGACCAAGGAAGGATTGGTTTGATATCAAATAGAATGGCGTGGGATTGACTAAAATACTATGAAGTGTTGAGAATTGAGCAGAACAGGATGGAATAAGATTCCATGATGGCTGACTTCTGTATCGGCAATGACATTATACACTCATTGAAAAAACTTAAGGGAGTGTAAATTCTTTGTTGTCACAGGTAATATAGTTTTTCAAAGGAGACAGAAACTTTTGTTCACACTTGGTTATCTCGTGTGCCTTCAACAACGGTCACTGTATCAAATATCTTTCAGAGTTATTGTCTGAATCTCGATATACATGCTAAAAGGTATAACTTCCTCAAGTTTATGAGCCTATATTGCTCAATAGAAGTATGCAATAGCTTGAGTGCTTACTATATAGTGAATAGACCCTTTTCAGAATTCCGCTTTTCTTCATTGGAGAATATTGTGTACAATTAATTAATAGTGAAAAATCATAGTTTCAGGTTGGTATTTGATATATTGGTAGATATAACACTTGTCTACCTTTTGTACTACGTTTTTGATAACTAAGGTTTGGTAACCCACTGTCCCCATTTCCAAGATAAAACGAAGAGTTAGTTTTACTCTGAAAATGGTGACAACGAGACACTGAAAGGTTGACCAGTAGAAGGGTGCCACAATGAGGTCAATGAGCATTAAACCCACCAAAAGTATTTTAAAAATTCGCTTATAAAGATAATAACTTACAAGCTTCTAATGCATATATGTGTATGAAAAAACAATAGAAAAAATATAATTGGGTCAGGTGTTAATATTAAAAATAAAGAAAACATATCCTGACCAGGAGCACATGTGCTTTACAGAAGGCAGAGTGCCATCTGGTGATACATAAATCAACTAAACATTGATTTGACCTGTTCCCTGATATTTGGCCAACCCAATTTATTGATAAATCAAGAAAAGCCTCTGGGACCAAAATTATTTTTGGTCGCAGTGGTACAGCCTACTCCACGCTGACGAGCACCAACAGTGCGAAACACGTTCGTGGATGGCTTTTCTTAATTTATCAATAAATTGGGTTGGCCAAATATCAGGGAACAGGCTGAATCAATGTTTAGGTTATTTCTGTTCCACCAGATGGCGCTCTGCCTTCTGTAAAGCACATGTGCTCCTGGTCAGGATATGCTTTCTTTATATATGTATATGCGTGTGGGTTTGACTGGTGGTTTCAACATTTAGACCACTCTTCTATTATTATTATTATTTTACTAATCCTTTTAGTCTAAATTAGACAAGATCTTGGAGGTCGTGCTCGTAAAGAAGCTCAAGAACTCTTCTTGGTTCTCTGTACAGGGATCTTTTGTCCTTTCCAATGCAATTTAGTAAATGTTGGGGAGTGGCCTCTTCGGTTTTGCACCTAGTGCACATGGGGAAGCTTTTGGCTCCCTCTTTATAGACTAGAGGGCGCAGGTGACCAGATTTCCATCTGGCCAACTGTGTCGATTCCCTTCTGTTTAGTTGGAGGGTCTGCTTTTTGGGGTTTTCTACCTGGTACCAAGAATGATGGAAACTATCTCTATGGTTCCTTATTAGTTGTAGTTTCAGTTTGTTCATATTGTCCCTTGCTGAAAGGTAGGTCTCGGAGTTCACCGCATCAGGATGTCCAGCTGCTCCTTCCTTCTATTATTTTATCGAGGGAACCTTCTCTGAAAGTGTGGGCAGAATTCAATTTTACCCTGCGGTTCATCAATCAAGGGGAGAACATTGTAGTTCCCGAAGCTTTCTTTGCTTCACAGCCATATAAATCTGGGTAACACAACAAGTCTCAAATACTTTTTCACCTCTTCTAATTGTAATTTTAAACGGAATGAAGTTATTAAACACGATTTTACTCTTTTTAAAAATAAAACAAACTTTTTACTGTACTTACTGCGATGAAAAATATTGGGAAGGGCCTTGCTCATAAGTGGTGAATCCTCTCAGCTCTTTCACCAGTTTAATCTACCATACGGTTTTTTAAAGCTGTATTGGATAATTCTGTATATATATGGATGTATGTATGACTGTATATACTGTATGGATGACTGTATATATATGTATATATGGACAGTTCTATAACTTATATCATATTTCTGTATATTCAAATATTGTATTGGACAATTCTGCTTATATATCAGACATTGAAGGGTTAATCTTGATTATGGTTTTTAATCAAACAATGAACATAAGCATATGTATGATGACTCTAGAATTACATGTAAATCGAATAATTAGTATAATTGTTGTATATTTTAAAATTTTAGAATTCAATAGATTGTTGCGAATAAAATAATAAAAGAATAGGACTCATTGAAGAGAAGATCTTTTCCATCAATTATTGCAGTTCATCTTCACTCAGCTATTCAAAAGTACGGACATGTATAGATAATATAGCTGGCGTATATGTGTGCCTTTTTAATTTTATAAAAGTTGTATATTCAATTTTTTATCAGTGTGCTTATTAGATGCCTTCGTCTTTTAAAATTGAGATAATACTTTTGAAACACGATGCAAGTTGACCCCTTAAAAATTGCAGATAATTTAATACATTTTGAGAGAAAGAGATTTGATATTTATAAAATATAATAATTAATATAATAAAAGAATACACAAATAAAATTGTACTGGGTTCACGTACAGGTGGATGCATTAAAAAAGTATCTCCTGTATATCTTTTTCTTAATGTAATCGCTTGATCCCAATACAATTTCACGTGCGTATTTTTTCATATAGTTTTGTGTTTACTTTTAGCCCTAAGTATCTAGTCTTTGTTATATCAGGAAGCCTCAAGGAGCAGCTTTCTGTGGTCGTTGAAGTACACATCCTGCCCCACGTTGATGAGGGCAAACAGCCTGAAACGCTTAAGTGAGGGTTGATTTATCAAGACATGATATTTAACTGATATTCCGGGATAAGTAGAAATAAACGATTGCTTGATATTTAGTACGACAGATGGCGCAAACAATCAGAAACTTTCAGTTGCACACGATCAGGAGATGCTTTCTTTCAAATTACATCACATATCTCTTCAATAAAAATATCACTGTGTATCAAAAATCTTTCAGATTATTGTCTGAATCCCGATATATATGCTAAAAGGTATAGCTTCCTTAAGTTTTGTCTCGATTAGTGTATATATATGTAATATTGTTGCAATGTGCCGACGTATGGATGAACTGGCAGTCGTGTACGTGAGGCGAGTGTTGATGATCTTCCCACACCTGACAACAAGAAGCAGAGGCAGGGCTAGATGTTAGCACAAAGAGGGATCGGGGACAGCCCAAGGGACAGAGGTAGAGGCCATGACACAAACTTGGATGCTTATCCCCGAGACCTGGAGGGAGAGACTGTGTGAGAGAGAAAGACTGAAGCGGACTGTCGAGAAAACACCCCCTAGCACATCTGCTGACCCCCTGCCAAAACTTGTCCTGTTTACATGGGGGTCTCTATAAGAATGTCCCTCGGGACCCCACATGGGCAGGGCGTTGCCTTTTTCCACCCCTCTCTCTTTGGATCTTTATTTTGACGCCACCAATTTTAGTTTATATACAAAAAGGGTGTACAGGTTATATTAATAAAGATATAGCATATATACAAAATATGGGGGTGGTAGCAAATAGAAAGTGTCATTATTTAACAGTTTAAAATATACTATATATATGTATAATAAATTTTAATATTATATTAATTAAAGCGGATTTTTATATAAAATAAAATGTTTTTAATAAGATAATAAGTCCTGTAAAGCTAGAGTGACTCACCTATGTTTTAGTTCAAAAACAAACATCCTCGATAAAGAGAGGCGAGTTGCCCCTCGGAGAGAATATTGGAAGAATAAATATTTTAAAATCCAATTATAAACTAGAGGAGCTCTCGCGACCTACTTGTGACACGTGGAAATAAATAGATAGGTGAAACTTTCTCAGTTTAACAGGCATGTTGAAATACATGCATTCATTTATACACTCATAGACAAAACTTAAGAAAGTTTTACCTTTTACCATGTATATTAGGATTCAGACAATAAATCTGAAAGATATTTGATACACGGTGACATTTATTGAAGACACACGAGATAACTGAGTGTGAATAAAATTGCCATTTTCCTCAAAAAAAAAAAA
>CP092864.1:39375512-39534350 GCA_030710605.1 Cordylochernes scorpioides
TTTTATTAACAGAGTGGTCATTTTTATGTTTATATTTTGCTACTCTGTAAATTTCCCTCGTGGCTTATCTTTTGTTTACCATTCATAGTTTGTTCTTGCCTTAAATAAATTGTTGTGTCATCCTGAAGTTGGTCTTCCCTAATTTTCCACGTGGCAATATTTTATAAATGTTACGATATAGAGCATTATCCCATTCACATTTTCATAATACGTTACGCGTTTCCTTTTTAATTATTCGTTTCTAAAAACTTAGATATTTCAAAAATGTCGATAATCATGAAAAACCTTTAAAGCATATTCATCCCGAGTGCAATTTTCCATTAAGGAATTCGACCATCTTAGAAAACTCTTCAAACCTGTCTAACGACTGATACAGAAATACCACGTTGGATCTTATTTTTAAGGGAGCTTATAGGAACTATTTTTTTCAGGTTTGTAATTGAAAGTCATCTCTTTTAGATGAGTTGAGGTTCGACGGAAAAGTGGTATAAACCTTTGATTTCCAACAGCTATGACCCAGGATAAAATCCCACATCGAGCACTTTTGTTTAATAATAATTTTTAAAAAAATACTCAATTAGCCCCCGATTCTTGCAAATGTCTAAACCAATAGTTAATGCTAACAATCAAAAGAGGCCCTGGTACATTTATAAGTGCAAAAGTCGAACTTCTCTCTACAGGTGTAAATGTGATGCACTTACAGTAAAATAAGTCGCCAATTACTACCTACCATGATTTTCATGGCCTATACAACGAGATTACTAGTGGATAATAATAATAACAAAAAACCTTTATTTAGGGTCACTGACCCTATACAGGATTCACCAGAGGTATGCATAAGAACAAAGCAGTGAGACAAAGGAAATAACGATATATACAGATGAAAAAGAAAAAAAAACAAGAAAGATAAAGAGGGAAGCAAGAAAAACAACACAAAAAGAGTAGCAGTAAGAAAGTGAGGAGTGAGTGTCACTTGGCCTTCTTCTCAGATATGGACTTGTGGAAACCATAAAACGCCGTAGCAATTTAATTATTCTGGGTCATATTGTCAATTATTGATGGAAGTGAAGCACAGAAGTAGTGAATAATAATAATAATTTTGAAGATTATTTGTTGGTTGAAAATTGGTTTAGAAAAACATAGATACATCAACTAACAATTTATTTAATTTTGCATCCTTTTATTTTAGACTTCTTTACTTCTACAAGTTTAGTACATTCTTGCGATGGCTGAATGAAATCATTTAAATCTGTTAGTCGTAGAGCACTACTAAATCCTTCGGACATTCCTAAAACGACAATTTTTTCGATTTATAAAAAATCAGAGTTTTTAAATATTTTATGAATCGAAAAAATTGTCGTTTTAGGAATGTCCGAAGGATTTAGTAGTGCTCTACGACTAACAGATTTAAATGATTTCATTTAGCCATCGCAAGAATGTACTAAACTTGTAGAAGTAAAGAAGCCTAAAATAAAAGGAAGCAAAATAAAGATTGGTATAGGCAACGATGGTTTATATTCACAAGTAAATTTATTTAATATCGACGTTTCAATGACCCTGAAGATAGTGACAGCGAATCACTGAAACGCCAAGAATTAAATGAATTGTTGGCTGATGTATCTATGTTTTTTTAAATAATAATAAATATAAGTTACCAGCCAAATCTATGAAGATCCTATCTTCCCTAGGTTTGAAATAAAAGTTCTTCTAGATGAACTATCATTTTTTGACCTAGGACTTCATCTGTTTCTGTAATTGGTTTTAAATGGCCAACATCCTTCTTGTCCTCTTTGTATTTATATGCAACTCATATGGGATAAACTAAAACAAATGGTTGTCTGCTATTGAAAAATAAAGCATTGTTATTATATAGAAACTACTTTCAATTGAGAAGAGTGGTGTATTCTTTCTATTTCAAGATTTAAAATAAAAGGATTTAAAGCGCGAATGTTTCTTTTATACATAATACGAACTTCTACTGTCCTTACTGCGATGAAAAAATATATTGAGAGAGCTTGGCTCATCAGTGGTGAACCCTCCCAGCGGTTTCGCCAATTTAATCCACCAGACCGCTTCTCAGAGCTCTAATACTGTATTGGATCATTCTGCTTTTATATGCTACACTGAAGGATGGAATCTTAGAAATGGTTTTCAAGTAAACTATGGACATAAGCTTATAGGATAGTAACATTATATTCAAATGTTTGCATCGAGCAAGGCTCTTCAGCAAACTATAAAGACAAGGCCAGTTAGGCATAAATTAATACAAAGCAATAACGCGCCATCTATACATATAAAAAATTCGCGCTTTAAATCCTTTTATTTTATATGTATAAATGGCGCGTTATTGCTTTGTATTATTTTAAAATTTGTATATTTAGATTTATTAATATTTTTATATTATTAAATATTTGTGTTGACTATAGTATGTAACAAATTGATTCAAAACAAAGTAACAAGAATTTCCTGATGTGTAAATGCAAGTTTCTGATGTTTTTTTTTTTCTCGTATATTATCAAATTCCTATCTCATATTTTCTATTTATAATGTATACTGGGAGTGGTATAACTTATGAGAAGGTATAAATTACCATATATGTATATTAACTCTTGCCTGCGATAGTTCGACAGCCGTAGAGGTACCTTGATAAAGACAGGAATGCAACTTGCCAAACTAGCAATGCAACAAAGAATCGTTTTAGATTTAAAATATGATTCGTGAAATAAAGATAAAATACATATTCTATATATTTCAATATTTATAGAAACTCGTGTATATATATTGTAGCAAAGTATTCATTATTTTATTAACAGAGCATCATTTTTTATGTTATATTATGCTACTCTGTAAACTTCCCTCATTGCTTATCTTTAGTTTATTCATTCATAGTTTGTTCTTGCCCTAAATAAATTTCAGTGTCATCCTGAAGTTTGTCTTTCCTAATTTTCCACGTGACAATATTAAAACAAATTAGGCATATTCTGATCAATAACATGAGCGATTTTTTTTTTTAGATAGCAGAGCGCCATCTAATGGAACAGAAATAAAATAAACGCTGATTTAACCTCTTCCCTGATATTTGGAAAACCCCTTTTCTTGAAAAAACGCTCATGTTAGTTCTCAGGATATACCTAATTTGTTTTTAATATCAACATCCAACCTTTTTATTATTATTTTAAAATTAATTTTCACACACATATATATTAAGAAAAAGGCATCTCCTTATCGTGCAACTGAAAGTTGCTGATGGCTTGCGCCATCTATCGGAATAAATATCAACTATTCTCGTTGATTTTTAATTATTCCAGAATTGGCCAAATACCCATTCTTGATTAATCAAGAAAAGCTAACCACGGACGCGTTTCGGGCTGTTGGCCCTCATCAGCGTGGTGCAAGTTGTACCTCGACTACCAAAAAATTTGGTCATTCAGGCATCCTGAAAAATCATGAAACGGGTAGTTAAGGCCAGAATTGCGTGAGAACGCTACACAATATATGACTCAATTTGAATTCAAAAATGAATTTCTTTTTTTGATATCACACACACACACAAACGCGTTAGCAATTCTTCCATAAATTTATTACAATGAAAATTATCAAAATTTTTATAACGCTACTTTATTTTTAAAGGCCTTTAGAAATAGATTCTAATTATAAGAAGAAAAGTGGCGTTGAAAAATGTTTATAATTTTCAGCGATAGAGGGCACTAAGTAATGATGATATTTTATAGTGTAATGAAACACACCTGAACATGTAAGCATATGGTGTATCAGTGAGTTGTAACCAATCAGGTTCAAGAAACGATGTTTAGAATTCCACAGGTAGGTCATGTTGTCAAATACCTCTATAGGTATTGTCACATGACCGGAAGTACATCTGGACCTGACCCGATGTACAATGGCACCTGGTTCAAATTCACATAAATAGGTACCGCTCAGCAAGAGCAACCTAGTTCATGATAATTGAACAATGAATAAAATGTGAAGGTTATTCACATATTAAACAAATTTTAACGCGGGATTTAATCCCGGTTCATGACTGTCGGGAATCGAGCGTGTTACCCTCTCATCCACCGACTTATTGTCGGGAATCGAGCGTGTTACCCTCTCATCCACCGACTTATATTTAAAAAAAAATGGCACCTATACAGACAAATGGAAAAATGTAACTGAATGTTGCTGAATAAAATGAATCAGAAAAAAATTCCAGTGACTGTTGATATTTTAAAAATTATTTTCCAGAGAGTCTAGAATATAATCCTTTGTTAACAATTTTCAATAATAGAGTAAAGGTCTAAGGATAACGTCTAAGTATAATAAAAGATACTCATCCTTAGAATTTTACTTAATTATCTAAAATTTCCAGATAATCAGCCAATTTATTTGATTGTCAATGGGAAAATAGCCGATCGTTTATGCGTTTTGGGCTATTGACCCTCATCAGGGTGGTTGTACGATTTAAATCCACCAGGGGGGATGATCTTCATCACATCTTTATATTCCCATAAATATATTGATCGGAAATTAAATTCTGAATAGTATTTTTTGAATATCACAGAAAATTATTGATTTACACAAAAATCTGACGATGAATACCAAATTTAAAAATAAACTATGTTAAAATAGTTTATTTAATTCATATATACACAATGTGCCAAAATATCTAAAGACGATCCTACCTGACTACATTGTCACCAGAAAGACCAAACTGTCGACCACCACAGATGTCCCGCCTACCACATTCAAAGTTTCCAAACAGCCACTCATCTAAGAATAAGTATATTTACTCCTGAAGATCTTCAGAAATTTTCTAAGAACAAATCAACGACATCTGATAAACTGGATGGCCACAAGTAGACGTGAAGACTAAAGACCAGCCCGGATAGTTTGTGACTTTAGTACGTGGCTCCAGGAATCCGGATTACTTCAAGAGAGAGAGAAAAATATGAATTTCTACTTATAGAATTCTGTAAAGAATGCATTACCATAATCTTCTTTCTATATACAGAACGATTACTTTATAATTTAATCTGTAATGGCCCATACTACTTCCCTAGTTGAAAAATACTCTTGTGAAGTCGGTAGTTTTGATATTTCTTCCGTAAGATGCTAGGAAATCGAACCTCTCCCACCCTGAGTTTTGTTCATTTTATTAATCAACCAGGCATGATATTGAAATACAGTGGAAACAAAACAAAAACAAATTATAATTTATAATTAAATATTTACAAATTTACTTGTATTATTCGACAAAGTTCTAAAATTTATATAGACAAAGTGGCTGAAGTGAAAGAGTTAGATCATTTAGATCAGGGAACAAACGATGTCTCACTTCTGTAAAGTTCGGATAGTCATAGATGAAGAGCAGTTTGTTCAGTTTCTCCGCAGAAACAATTTGGGGTTTCTGATAGGCCTCTTTTATGTAAGTATTTCTGGAATTTTCCGTGTGATGTGACATATTGAGTGACTATAAAATTTGAACCTGAGTATTGAGAAGGGCCTCGGTTCAACATAACAGTAGTCAGTTTTTTTTTAATTAAAAATGTTCAAAGTGGTGTTGAATCAACGTGCTCTGCATAAAGAAGCTAAATAAACTTATTTTACCCTTAATTACGTCTTTATAAAAATATTGTATTTATAAAAAGATTTGGATTTAAAAAAATGAAACTTATAATCAATATTTTGATGAGTAGAACAAAATCTTCCTCAAAGTAAGTTAGCGTGTTTGAAATATATAAATATGAGTGATAAAAGGTGAATATAAAGAGAGATACACGAAGAAATAAAAATTGAATATAAAGAAGTGAATAATATAAAAATTTGATCAATTTTCAGTCTAGGAAGTTTTGCTACTGTCAGAGATTTTTCATTCTGACAGTAAGATAATTTTTAACAGGCTAATCCCTTAATAGAATGTTCAAATCTAAAAGCTTGAGGGATGAGTTTCTTTTGCAAATAAATTTATTTCGAGCTTTCGGGCAACGCCCTTCTACAGGAAAATTTAATTTACTTTATTTTTAATTTTCCTGTAAAAGGGCGTTGCCCGAAAGCTCGAAATAAATTTATTTGCAAAAGAAACTCATCCCTCAAGCTTTTAGATTTGAACAGTAAGAGAATTTTACTGGAATCTCGTCACCTACAAAAGTATACAGAGAAGAATAGATAGAACCTGAGCAAAAATGAGAAATGATGAGCGTTTCAAACTGTAAAATGATCTGAGAAAGAATTTGGTAGCTAACAGATCGTGTGCTGACAGGTTCTTCCACTTGTGGCAAACTCATGTCACCGCCCATAACGGGAGTTACCTACTTTGAGAGAGAAAATGTACATTCGTGTCATTTAAAACATGCTAATTAAAGTATTCTATGTTATATTTTGAATAGAGATCGTCGAACAAAATATACGGTACGAAAAAAAATAGTACAAAAGTGAAATTTTACTGGGATCAGGTGGATAAATTAAGGGAATGATTAATCAAGAAAGGTTATTTGGTCAATTTTGGAATAATTAAAAATCAATGATTAGTTGATATTTATTTCGACAGATGGCGCAATCTATCAGCAACCTTTAGTTGCACGACCAGGAGATGCCTTTCTCTTTTAAATATACGGCGTTTGTTGACAAACTTTATGGTTTTGTTTGTTTTACTTTTAGCGCGATATGCATAGAAATACATCGATTTTATTAAATTATCTTACTTATTTATATATATTTATGTTTAAATTCATACCAACTTTTGTTTAAAAAACAAAGGATTTATAGATGTCTGTGTGTTTGTAATGTTAATCGTATGGTAAGTTGACGATAAGCGACTCAGTGATAAGAAAGAAGACTTCACATAAAGGAACGGTCAGTCAACAATTTTCAGATTCATGCCTGAACACACCTAACGTCTTTCCAATTTATCTTTAACAACAAGACTTGCACCAAGTATAATAAAAGCAATACTGACACTTCACAGAATTTTCTTATATCCAAGCCAGAAAACTGGATATTTAAGATAATACAGGAAACATCATCAAGCTTCTAAAGCATAATCACCAGATTATAAAATGAAGACCTCAAGTTTCTTGAGTTTTACAAACCAATACAAGATATTTCAATATGCACCAAGTGCAATGTTTTAATATTACCAATCCTCAACATCATCTCCTTGTTTATCTCTAAGATATAAAAAAAAAACTGGATAATTGAGACAAAACAAGAAAATTCATCAAGTTTCTGAAGCATTACCAACTTATGAAGACATTATGAATTTCCTTACGACATTTAATTGTTGGGAAAAGGTGCTAAGTGTAAAAAGAATAGTAGTATTTTCCAACACCTCCCTATTTGCACTCAAGCCACAAAATTGTATATTTGGAACAATACAGGAAAAAAATCATAAAGATACTGTATCATCACCAACTTTAAAAGTTACCGATTTTCCACCAGACACATCTACGAATTGTGGGAAACAAGAAGTAAGAGACAGAATGTCTGTCTCCGTGTGATTTGAGATTACGGTGGCGGGCGGACGGACAAATTGCTCAATGCCCCCACCCAGCCCATCGACCGTCGAGCGGTCGAGTGGTCGGCCCTCAGCGCGATAAGGAGGTGACAGATGGCCCCAGAGGAGATAGCACGCCTCTAATCATCGCAGCGGCGAACCATCGATCCGAGCCTGGAACACTTCCAAGTCCTTCCGCCACGCCGCCACCGCAACTTTTTAATTTCTTCCCCCCGCGGCGCAAAAATTAAATCCACTTAATCCATTCCTTACATCGCGACCCGTCGATAAGTCTTCCAGGTGGCTTCGTTTAAATCCATTTCTTGAAGTACTTGAGAAACTTCAAATATTGGCTTCCTTGCTGCTGCTGTCTGATTGCTCTTCTTACTTCCTTGCTTAGTTAGAACTCGTCCCTTCCTTCGTCTATCCCTGTCTAGCATCTACAATTAAGACAACTTCTTACGATAGGTTCCAATTACAGTTAAACCTGTCTATAGCGCCCCCTCTAAATAGCGCCTTCCTCTCTATAGCGCCCGATTTTAAACATTAAAATGTAAACATTTTACATTAAAATGACCTGTCTATAGCACCCCTTCTCTAAAGCACCCTATTTTGGTGAGTCCCAAGAAGGGGCGCTATAGACAGGTTTAACTGTATATTGAAAACAACATATTATATTATCTCCTAAGCAGGGGTTTACCTCACTACATTATAAAGATAGTGTTCCATTCCATATGTGACATTATATACAAAATCATATTTGCATATTGGAATTATTGAACTGAAATAGAGTAAATAATATAAAACTTTTACAATTTTAATTTGACTTTCGGCGACCCACTGTCTCTCTATTTTTAAGGTAAATAAAATATATTTTCTGGATCTCTCCCCTGGTTTTCCCAAATCCTCTTATTTTCCTCAGTGTCTTCACAGTCATGGTTTCTTATCTAACTTTTTGTTTTGTTACTATTCGGTAAAAAATTAACATTTTTTTGTACACGTCATACCAAAAATTCAATTTATACATATCTGGAAAATAGTACAAATGTGACATTGTGTACTGGAATAAGGTTAATTAATCAAGAAACCTTTTTTCGTTTCTTTATATCTATCTATTTAATCCTTTCTAATAAATCCATTTAAAATTGAAGAGACAGTTAAACCTGTCTATAGCACCCCCTCTTGGGACTCACCAAAATAGGGTGCTATAGACAGGTCACTTTCAATGTAAATCGCATTGTACTACATATTTAAAATCGGGTGCTATAGAGAGGGAGGCGCTATTTAGAGGGGGCGCTATAGACAGGTTTAACTGTACTTCGGCCAGTAAATCTTTTTTTTTACTGGCCGAAGTATCTTTAATTTTAAGAATTATGAATACCGGCCAGGCAACCTCTATCTCTTTACGATAATAAATCCTATATATTTGCATATATATTTCTCGAATCCATAAGCTTAAAAGTATATATTCTGAATTTATCTTAATATCTACACCATAAAATTCCTCTTAAATTCTCTCTATACAAACTGCCGAAGCCACAGGTAGGGTTCACTACTCATTACTCAGGCCATTCTAAAATTTTTCTTCACCGCAACAGGAAAAAAAAACTGCAGAAAAAAATTAAATGGACAGTGTGAAAATTTTTCCTTCAAATCTCCTTTTATTCTATGTTTATATTGTTTATTCATTTGTATTTTTCATTTTTTATTGAATAAATAAATAAAAAAAAAGATATAGAATGTAGAAACAACTAATAAACTATAGTGTAAAAATTTTATTGACGATTTTATCAGGAGAAAGAGTTTTTTTTTTAATTTATATTTTAAAATGCACTCATTGATAAAGCTTGAGTAAGTTTCATATTTTAAGCACAAACAATACTTATTTGATTATATAACGGCGGATTTCCCATATTTGTAAATTAAAATTTTCTTCTTTGAAAAAAAAAAGAAAAGAAAATATAAAAATATAAACAAAAAGTTAGATTAGAAACTATGACTGTGAAGACACTGAGGAAAATAAGAGGATTTGACGAAAACCAGGGATCCATGAAGAGATATTTTATTTACCTTGAAAATAGAGAGACAGTGGGTCGCGCCGAAAGTCAAATTAAAATTGTAAAATTTTTACATTATTTACTCTATTTCAGTTCAATAATTCCAATATGCAAATATGTTTTTGTATATTATTACGAATATATTTGATTTGGAATTTATACAATGAAGTTTTGAGGAATCTATCATCTCAACTTAGGAGGACTAGAGAGAGCCATAGGCTCTAGGGAAACGGACAATATAGATATCTTTCATAACAATTTCATGAGATCGGAGTATTTTTCTAACTCCATAACTTATAAGGTTAGGGAATCTATGTTTGTAGGTTAGGTACATGTAGCTTGAATCGTCCTTGCAACTTGAATGTACAAGTCGTTGGAATACCCTAGAACCTCCCACAAAAGACCACCGTGGAAGTCAAATAAGATTATTAAAAATGACCTTTTAAAGTTAATAAAACTATAATCTCCCTATTGGCTATGGAAACACGTCGGGAAGAAGATATTCTTTATATAAGAGAAGCTCTTTCCTCCGACTTGTGATTCTTCATCTCTACCTTTTAAAATTGTTTTAGAGCTGCCTTAAATAGGTTAACTTTCATAGTATCTGCGTAATGCTGTACAGCAAAAATATTGACAATAAGCATCAAAATATTTTGAAATGACTTGAAATTGTCAAGGTAATAACTCATATAGGAATAATATTTATTTTCAAATCGAGATAAGAGACAAACAAAAAACCTTATTTTAAACTATTTTATAAGCTAATAAACAAACTATTTAAATACCTATATATTAAAATTAAAAATGCATATCCTGACCACGAGCACATGAGCTTTTCAGATGGCAGAGCGCCATCTATTGGAACAGAAATCAACTAAACGTTGATTTAACCTGTTCCCTGATATTTGGCCAAACCATTTTCTTGATAAATCAAGAAAAGCCATCCACGAACGTGCTTCAGGCTGTTGGCCCTTATAGCCTAATTTTTTTTTCACATACCTATATATTCTGAATATAGAGCAATCCATTATATATATATATATATGGAAGCAATGGTCGCCTCTCCCGTCAAAATTAACGTCAGAATCTGACGCCATCTATATATATATATATATATTTTAAAATATCGCTTATTTTGGATTGTAATAAGATTATTTATTAATCCAATATTTCGATGGACCAATCGTCCATCTTTTACGAGGTATTTTGTTATGAAGCACGCAGCAGGTCGCGTCCGTGGCTCACCTGAAGCACGCGACCTGCTGTGTGCTTCATAACAAAAAATCTCGTAAAAGATTGGTGGACGATTGGTCCATCGAAATATTGGATTAATAAATAATCTTATTACAATCCAAAATAAGCCTTATTTTTTAAATACCTATATATATATAATTTTGGTTTAAAATAAAAGATAATTACAAATTATTTGTTGGTTTTGATTATAAATCCATAAATATATATAAAATTTTAATTTTTAAAAAAGCATTTAAACGTATTTCTTGAGGTAAAATATTCTTGATGTTGATTTCTCTCAAAATGTGACTATGTTTTCCCCAAAGTTTACTAGAAGAGAAGCTGACGCCTCTACTAAAAGGATGGTAATAAAAATTCCAGGTCTCATCTCGGGTGATAATTCAGCGAGGAAAATCTCCGGAGCTATTTTGAAATGTCTAGCACGGCCCCTGGCATATCGCCAAATCATCATTTCTCCTGTGAGTACCAGCTTCAACAGACTCTTTAATATTTCATTGATCCGCCCTGGGTAATTTTCTTCTTACACCCACACACTTCACAAACACCTACATGTATGGAAAAAAATAATACAAATGTGATAAAGTACTAGGATAAATGAATAAATTAAGAAATAAAAAAAAAACATATCCTGCACCTTATCGTGCAACTGAAAGTTGCTGATGGTTTGTGCCATCTATCAGAATAAATGTCAAGGTATAAACTTTATTTCTTAAACCTACATATATTTTGAATTTATCTATTTTTATCAATAGTATAAAAATTAATACGATATATATATAAAATAAGTACAATGTAAATTCAACATGGTCTCACGGAAGTTATTCAATAAAATGATCACTTGTAAAAAGGAGTTTCGTGCCTGAAAATGAGAGATTTGTGAAATAAAAGTTTTAAAAGAAACTTATCCCCTGAAGCCAAATATTCGGACTATGATATTAGGCTATATTAAAAGGTCTGGAAATTAAAATCATCAAAGGATAAGTATTTTTATTTTTTTTTGTAGAAAAATATATATTGTATAAGGTTGCGGGAGCAAGGCATTTATGTACCAAAATTAAAAAATAAAAAGGCCTTTACCTTTAAATATGCATAAGAAGAAAAAATTTAGGGGGAGGAGGAAGAAGTTCGACTACACCAGTCCCCCCTGGACCCTTGGAATATTTGACCAAATTCTGGTTCAAGGTGACTAACGTGGCAACGACACCCATTTTCCAATGAATATCAAAACCCAAGATAGTTGACATTGTTGTGATAGAGATGCATAGGGACATCTGAAGCTCTTCATTGGACACGACAACAAAAACAACAGAGAATTTTGTTAATCATCCCAGTTTTGGCATTTTCGACTGATTTCATGACTCCTCCTGTAGGATGTTATAAGATCTAAGCCGTCCCTGTACTCATGAGGTCCAAAGCCTAAAATCATGGTCTACATTTCAGATTTTTTCGGAATTTTGACTAAACTGGTGTTATGGCTCATTCTTTATAAGCATATTTAAGTTTTTTTACTTGAATGATAAACAAAATACATTGTTTTAATGCACATTTAAAGAGAGAAATTACTCTTTTAGCACATAAAATTATATTTATATAATAAAATTCCTAAGAAATTAATTCCCCTGTAGAAGAAAGTCAAGGCTCGAAAACTCAAGAAATTATATAAAATTTCTACAGCAAACTTGTCCTTTGATGATTCTTTTTAAAATCAACAACAACAACAACAAAAAGCCTTTATTGAGGACCTCTCGTCCTATATAGGATTCGCCAGTTTACAGAGTAATTGAAGAGAAGAGAACTAAGAATACAGAGAGAAACCTATATGTAGTAGGTATAGTATAGTATTTTCTACACTGTGACTATATACAACAGCAGCAACAAGCCTTTTACTGGAATCAAAGTCCCATACAGGATTCGTCATTCTAATCCTGACATAGATTATTTACATATAATTATTTACATCAATTAGATTATGTATATATCCTCTCCTCTTCTCTTCAGCCGTCTTCCAGATTTGATTCTTTTTAAAATCTTATTTCCAAACTATCGCGTTCAATGACAATGTACCTGCCCTTCACAGAAAGTAAGGAATTGCTTTTTGCATATAAAGCAATGTGCTAAAGAAAATATTTGTACGTAGCATTTCAATTAGCCTTAATCGTCATTCTTTTGTAAATAAATAAAATTTTGTAATCTTTGTTGATTAAAATAATTCGCAATCAAAATTTAGCATTGTTTCTCTCTAAATTTGATGAAAAGGATTTTAATATCAACGTTATTTATACAAAATCTCAAAAAATCCTCACCAAATCTGAAACAAATCTTACGCCACTTAATACAAATATAAAAAAAATAGGAGAATAAAAATAATGTTATTTGCAAAATGTGTGTTGTATGTTTGTTTGTTTGTTTGGTTTGTATGTCCGGTATACAAATTCGCAGTAGTTCACTAATTCAAACCAAAATTTCCATACATAGGTAAAAAATACGGGGAAGACGATAGGCTATTTAAAAAAAATATATAAATCAATTATTAAAACTATATATTTTCAGTCAGAAAATGATGATGACGATAATGCTGTATCATGTTTGATTATCAAATACAAAATTATATCGGGAAAAATTCCAAAAATCAGAGACCACGGGTGAAACCAGTTCATTATTTTGTACGCAGGAACAAAATTCTAATAGAAAAACATTCATTCGAGCAGAAAACAAAAGCCATATCATCTTTCTATAAAAATATCGCTTCTCAGACACAAAGTTTGGAGCGGGACGTTTCACAAGAGTGACATCCACGGCGCCAATTTATAATTGTAACGAATAGTATTTGAATAAAAACATTTAATCGGGTAAAACCCGGGCGTTGACTGGGTCATTCGGCTAGTTTCTTATAAAAACATGTCAAGCTACTTACATTGGAGAAACCGGTAAAGGATCTCATATCAATCAACATAAAGCAGCTTTATGAACGAAAAACCATTATCCCTCCCAGTTGACCACTCCCAAAACAATAACCATATACCTTATTTTGAAAAAGCGTCAGTCTTCTTCTTCTTTTTATCTCCACGCAATCATATTAGGGTATCAAGTTTGTAGAGTTTGAGACTTTTGATGGTGTCTGCTGGGGATAAGTAGAGATCATCAATGGATGAGCCAATCCAGTCAAAATGACAACCGTCATGACTGGGTGAAGTAGAATGCGTCTGCCTTTATCATTAAGATTGGGAGCACTACTCAGTGGTCGACTTAGCTCCAAAAGAAATGGCCGCCTCTGACCTGAGGAACAGACGCCATGTGCAGCCGCTCCTAACATGAGTACAGACACTGCTCATCCTGTATCCATGGATTAGGAGCCCTTACAGGGTACTATCAGCCAGGCCAGCTGAGCCCAGGTTTTTTAGTGAGCTTGTTACTGCTCCCCCTCCTCATTTTTAATCCGGGCTTGGAACCGGCAAAGGCGGAGTTAAAAGCGTCAATTATACATCATAATATAACAGAAAAACATTGCAGATTGTTTTAGGAAGTTGAGCTTCTGCAGAAGAACGAACAAGTAGAAATAGAGAAATTGATTTTCCAGAAATTTATAAAGAAATTATATCTTAATTATTTTCTCTCGAATAACTATGCATTTACTTTTGATTTATTAATTTATTTTTACTTTAATATTCGTTATTATTAATTTATAAATAATATTTAATATATATTTAAGAATTATTTATATAATTACACTGTTTATTATCTCTAATATAATAATAATGAGAATATATTATTATATAAATTAAATATATTAGCTATATATATATACTTGATATAATATTTAAATCAGAGATTATTCCTTCGTTTATCTTGCAGAGCGAAAATGGTGAACCAGCTGCCCGCGCACAATCACTTATGTACATATACACCCATGCACATACACATATGTACATACAATATACGCATACACACATACACATGTATACACAAACATGCTTGCACCTACACACGCAAACATACATACACGCGCACACACAAACATACAGACACGCACAAACAAACATTCATCCACATGCATACACACACACATACATACACATCAGAAACAATTTGTTCTTGGAATTTACTAACGACAAGACGGACTTTATTATGGGGGAGGCACAAAATTACCAATAAAAGGTCCTTAATATCTCAAAACCCAAATTTCAATATGCTAAATGGTCATTAATAATAAATCATAACAAAACCTAGTTATATTGAACTGTGAACCTTCCCTTATAACAAACTTAAAAAGGGTCCTTAATATCTCAAAACCCAAATTTCAATATGCTAAATGGTCAAATAAACAAGATTAATGATAATGATACATACGCACGCACTTACAAACATAATTACACACGCACACACAAACATACATACATACGCACACAACGCAATAAAAAACGCGCATACATGCACAAACACACACAAACGCTCAAACAAACATACACACGCACACATAACCAGACACATACGCACACAAACGTACATATAAACTTACATACACACACAAACATAGACAAACACGCACTCACACACATATTCACACGCAAACAAACATATACACGAGTAAGAAAAAACTGAAAAATATAGATCTACCTTTTTAAGAGACTTGATAAGATGTTATATCTAATTTGGCCTTGGTTAGTTCTCCTATTATCTCTATAAATAAAAATGAAGTATTTTATTGCTCGTTTGTATTTTTCCACCATACATTTCCACAAATTTACTCCATCTCAATGTCAAGTTAGGTTTGGAATGACACACTCTAATATTTTTTAACTCCCTATTATGCAAGTTATTCCGAAAACAGACGAATGTGCGCATGTTCGGTTTATTCCGCTTACGTTTCCATCATACTTAAAATCATCACAGGAATCCGGATTATAACAAATTACAAAAAAAAAAAAAAAAACATAAAACGCCGCAACTCATTTTTTTTTTACTTGATTAAAGAAAGCTTTCGGGCAATTCCTTCTTCAGCTAACTAAAAGACAAGGGCTTTACCGAAAGCTTCCTTTAATTAAGTAAATAAAAAGAATTGTGCGGCGATTTATGTTTTTTTGTAATATTTAACCTATCTGGTTTGACACAATATATAGAGGAACGACTAAAAGAAGTCCCTGTGATGCCTTCCTTTTACCATTGTTTGCATTTTTCTTTCTTGGAATCTGAGACAAGTCTATGTAAGAAGATGAAACATCTTAATAAACGGCTTTTGTTGTTGTTTATTTTGTCGCTGCTGCTATATAAACATTATGTAATATATATAACCTAAGGAGGTGAATAAACGTTGATTTAGGTGAATCTATGATATTTAGCTATACCATTATATTGATAAATCAAGAATAGTCAACCATCTAATCGTTTTGGGCTGTTGATTCTCTTTAGCGTGGTCAGGCTGCATCTCAACGACCAAAAATGTGGTCAAAGTAGCTTCCAAAGTAGAAAAATCAATAAATGGCAAGTGGTGGTGACTTGTCCAATTTTGTTGCTCCATGGAAAGTGGGGTGCCATTGCCCCGTTAGTCAGCCACATTTCAGAGTTCCCTCTTCACGGTTACCGTAGCTGCCCGGGGCTCATGACAACGTACTTCACCCTACAGGGCAGTCACATACATATATGCTGCTTCTTCTGTTTGCCACGTAGAGAAAGACTTCTGGGCAGATTAAATGGCTAGTTGAGATCAAATATGCGTAAATACGCATAACATGTGTGTTGAGGGTTCAGGCGGGAATCCTCACGCCACCTCGCGCCTCGCGGCGGGTGATGTGCTACTTATGTTCCGGGACGAGATATAAATAAAACCGGTACCAAGGAAGCTCCGACGACTCAGAGTGGATTATTGACAAATGAACAGGCACAACGCAACAATGTGAATAAAGTAAAAATTAAAAAAAAAAGATAAAAGGGGAATTTCCTTACAGCTTACATGAGAATTTTAGAATGTGGAAGATGGCGCATTATGGAGAATAACCTTAAACTAAACTAGACACTGAACTGTATTTTTATAATTTATATAAACACTTGATAAATGTTTGAGCTATTCCAGGGTTTTGCTCAAATATGCTTTATGTTTGAATAGGGATTTTTATAATTAATTCATTTTATACCAAACACGGAATATATTTTTCAGAAATATTCCCTTCCGTATATATTTGAGCTTATAACTTATAATATGTATGTTTATCTATAATTTTGATTTATAATTCTATCTTGTGAGAAGGTGAATAGAGACTTTTGAAAAACGCGTTTAAAATTTTGTTTAAAATTAAATAAACAAGAAACTTTTTATCTTACTGAAAATGCACAAATAATTCTAAGGAAGTTTTATATAGTTTTGTTTATTATTTTAATATAGAATTTTTGAAAAATAAATTCAGAAATTTTCTAAAAATATAGTTCAATATTTATCTTGAGATTTTATATATAGGCCAACCTATATTTTTATCATATTTTTCAGAAGGCAGAGCGCCATCTGGTGGAACAGAAATCAACTAATCATTGATTTAACCTGTTCCCTGATATTTGGCCAACTTAATTTCTTGATAAATAATAATTCGTGGATGGCTTTTCTTGATTTATCAAGAAATTGGGTTGGCCAAATATCAGGGAACAGGCTAAATCAATGATTAGTTGATTTCTGTTCCATCAGATGACGCTCTGCCTTCTGAAAAGCACCTGTGCTCCTGGTCAGGATATGCCTTTTTTATTTTTAATATATATTCATATAAATAATAATTAATTCAAATAGAGTTCTATGGGGGGGCAAAGAAATAAAGAAAAATCAACACGGTTTCGAACCTAGGTTGATAGAATATACATCTCACCCGATGCAATTCTCCACAAGGACTTGAATCCTAAGATCTTGAATTTGTATTTCAGAAAGATAGGTTTTAAAAGTAATTTTATATCATTCCTTGCATTCATAGACAAAAATTAAGGAATTGAGAGAAATTTCTTTAATGTCACAGGTTGTCTTATTTTTTTTAAGGAGTCAGAGGCAATTTTGTTCACACTTGGTTATCTCGTGTGTTTACCCTTACAAATCTGTTTATGAGCTCAATTGTCTTAATTAGGTTTTCTTGGGTATAAATTTCATTATCAATATTGATTGTGATTAGCTTTTACTTTTTCTTAATTTTCATTTGTAGAAGAGAATCAGTAGTAAATCCATGTATAATAAATTTCTTTTCCTCCAATTTACCCACACTAATCTATTTATTAACTTGATTGTCTCAATTTTTCCTGTATATAAATATCTTATTACCATTAAGGTACTATTACTGTTTTTCCTGCATGTATCCTACATTTCTGCTTGGGGTATATCTGTATAAGACTAAAAGGTCTTAATAAAGATTTTTGTTGTTATTGTTGGTTATCTAGTGTGACTTCAATAAAGGTCACTATGTATCAAATATCTTCCAGAGTTATTGTCTGAATCCTGATATACATGCAGTTTCTATTCTCCTCAGAAATGGGAGGTAAAGAGGAGAATATATAGTTTATTAAAATGACTTTATATGAATTGATAATAATAAGATTATGATAGATAATAGTCCATATAGATAATACACTGACAGAGTTTTTAGTTGTAAAAGTAAAAGTATTAAAATTACAATTATATTCTCACAATGAGTATCTTTTTGACGCTTGAAAGCTAGCGTTTTTTTAAATAAAAAAAGATACTCATTGTGAGAATATAATAATAAGCCCGTTGAAGAGCGATTAACGCTTGAAAGCTAGCGTTTCCTTTTTAATAAAAAAGATACTTGAAGTTACACCGCATGAGTTTCTTTTCATTGAAAAGAAACTCATGCGGTGTAACTTCAAGTGTTGTTTTTCAATCACAAGCCGCAGTGTATTATACATGTATTATAAAAAAGATACTCATTGTGAGAATATAATTGTAATTTTAATAGCGATCTATATACTAATATTTCTTTATTTTTACTTTATGTGTCACTCTTTTTTCTCTAAATATTGGTAGATATATTTTTATTTATTTAATTTTCCAATCGTAGATTTTTGCTTCAAATTTTACTTTCTATATTTAGCATCACCAAATTGCTTTGTTTTTAAAAATAAGTGCGTTTTTATTATTGCATTTTATTAATTTTTAATGATAGATATTTCGTTTTTCAATTCAATTTTAAATTATTTTCTACTTATAATCAGAATTACTTCTGTGCAGAAATTTTCCTTGGAGATCTACTATGGATGTCCGGGATTTATCCGTGTGTGTATCTGCCCGAATGTATATATTTTGCTTAGAAAGTATTTTTTATTAAACCTTACTTGGAATTCTGTTTTTAGGATATCAGAATATACTCATTGTAAATTTTAAGCTACTATCTTTACTCCAGATGTGTCTTCACAGGCCCTCCGGGTAAACCCAGGGCATTGCCCGGGTCACTAAGCTAGTAAAAAGATAATTAAATAAGAAAATATTCTAAAATAATAAAATACAAATAATATACACATATGTAGTAAAAATTTGACTGAGATAGTTCTTGTTTACCAGAAAAAGGTTTTTTCGAATATCATACCCGCGTCGCCTGATTTCGTGGAGCTGCCAGATCAAAACAATGCATTAAATGTTTATTTTAATTAGCTATAATATACACTGCATGATATTGAAAATGGAACACCAAGAAATAGTGGCCAGAAAGTGATGAAACTCGGCAGACAGAGAGAGAGACAGGGACGAACAATAAGTGATCTTTATTTCAAAATGATAGTCATAATACAGAGCGAGAACGGCGTCGGCTTAATAGCAAGTAGGACCACCGCGGACGGCGATGCACGCAGCAACACGTCTAGGTAGAGAGTCAATCAGAGTACGGATGGCGTCCTGAGGGATGGCTCTCCATTCCCTCTCAACCATTTGCCACAGTTCGTCTTCTGAACGCGGCTGTGGCAAGGCATGCAAACGGCGTCCAATGATGTCCCAGACGTGCTCGATTGGTGAGAGATCAGGAGAGTACGGTGGCCAGGGAAGCATCTGTACATCTTGCAGAGCTTGTTGGCTAATGCGAGCAGTGTGCGGTCGGGCGTTATCCTGCTGATAAAGGGCATTGGGTACCCCCTGAAGGTAGGGGAGTGTCACCGGTCGCAGCACATCATCAACGTATCGTTAGGCCGTCATAGTGCCCTGAATACGAAGTAAAGGTGACCTGGAATCATACACGATTGCGCCCCAAACCATGATTCCACGTTGTCGCACGGTGGGGCGTTCCACAATTGCTGCCGGATTGGACCTTTCTCCACGTCGACGCCACACGCGTACACGGCGACTATCACTGGACAAGCAGAAACGCGACTCATCTGAGAACACGACCCTGTTCCATTCTGTCATCCACGTCGATCTAGCCCGGCACCATTCCAAACGTTGGCGCCTATTCGGTGGGGTCAATGGCAGTCTTCTTAGCGGACGGCATGAGTGCAAGCCATTAGCAACCAATCGACGGGAAATGGTTCTGGTCGAGATGGAATGATCTAGGGTGTCTTGCACATGTTGCAGGATGGCGGTACAAGTGGATTGTGGGGCCGCCACTGCTTGTCGAAGGATACGCCGATCCACACGTGCTGACGTCACTCTGGTTGCACCGACATTCCTATAAATTGCCACATTTCCTTGTTCCAACCATCTTCTCCACAGTCGGTGCACCGTGGACGCACCTAGGTGTGTATCAGCTGCGATTTGACGTATGGACCAACCTGCCCTTTTCAGTCCGATCACCATGCCCCTCGTAAAAGCGTCTGTCTGCTTGAACTGCCTCCGTTTACGATGACCTGGCATTCTCTGTTATTACACGTGTCTTTTGACACAAGAACAAAATTTCTACAATGATTTTCCTTGAAGAAATAACGACACGAATACTGTCCTTTCTGCAAGTTCCTTCCCTTATATCTTACTCCATGTGCGCACGAGAGCTGCGCATTTTACATCATTTGCATAACTCGGTTAGGCGCGTCTACCCTGAAATTTGCATAATTTTCTGGCCACTATTTCTTGGTGTTCCATTTTCAATGTCACGCAGTGTATAATTTTAAAGAACCTACACAAGAACCTATAGGACATGCAAAAATTGTCTTGGTGTAGCACTAACACCTACCCACATATTCTTATGCCCACCAATGGCCACAGCCTTGCAGAAAATTGGCATGGACCCAGAGCAGCAGCTTTACACACCCAAGATAGAGGACATTGCGACAGCTGTGATAGAGATACATGGAGACATCTAAGGTTCTTCATTAGACACGACAGAAACATATAATTTTCGCGACAATACCTTTACACCATTGCGGATTGTTGTGTCAATGTTCTGAGTAGATACTAACATCCCCTCACTGATTATTCAAAAGACTTTGATTGAATTCTTTGACAAATTAATGAACGATATGTCACAGAGAACTCTGGAATCTCAACGACTCCCTTTATTCGCTGACTTATTCAAGCGTTTGTTTCAATTCTTACCGCCATCGAAACTCCTAATGTGACATTGGATATAGAGATGGTCACATACTACCAGAAATCAGATCACATGTGATGATTTTCAAGATAAACAAGCGTCTAATATATCAATGGACATCATATATGTTCATTAGAATTTGAGTTTAGAGCTAAAATTGAATTGGTAATTATACTCTTCCAATTTCTTTGATAATCATTATAGACATGTCAGCCAGGAAATTCCAAAGAAAAATAGAATTCGTTAAAGCAAATCTGATATCAATGATTATATAACTCGCTCAATCACAATTCATAGGTAACGAATAAGTCTTATGATAGGTCATTTTGTCGATGCCGACTATAGCAATATCCCTTGGTGATGAGTACCCATTGTTGGAAGACTTCGAGATTTTTTAATCAGGAATTTATAGAGAGGATGTCTAAGGATGTAAAATGCTCAAGATACAATCGTCGTGGACTTCAAGATTTCTACATTTAAGAAGGATTTTTCTGCCTATCGTGTTCAAACATCTTGGCTCTATCTTTGATATATATCAAGCGCGAAAATAATTTCTTTGTTTCGAACTACAATATCTGAAGAAGAAATGCCTGCAAACATGGCCCACATCTTGATCTTAAAATGTGCTGGGTGAGGCAGTTGCCTTGAAAATGAGTAATTAAGTTACAGATTTCTTCATGGAAGCGCCTCGTTATGTTTGGGAAACATCCTAACTAGAATGATTTCTATTTTCAATCAGGTAGCGAAAGTATGTTGATAACAAAAATCGCAATGCTCCTCTCCTCATAAACCTTCCACCCAATCTCTACTATAGGTGCAGTTATCAATCCTCATCAACCAGCTTCATCTTCTTGAAGTGGTTTCCAAATTTCGAGCATGTTGCGAAAAGAATACCATCCTGAAACTTCTCGTGTAACTAATGAAATCACCGATGATTTAGAAACAATTCATTTGCGTCTTACATTTGCTCTGGATCTAAATTCTGGATATTACTCTCCAAACATCGGGCAGTTTTTTTTATCTGCCTTTGATTTTTTCTAAATGCGTTTCTCTGATGCAAGAATTGATGTATATAGCTTACTTTGATGTTCCACCTGCTTGATAGAATGATCTACATCAAGGATAAAACTAAATATGTAAGATTTAATGTCTCTAGTGGGAAAAACACACGAAATAACGGCTTACATTTGTTGTTTCCCTAAATCATCTGAAATTTCGAATTTTATGGGCAAAGTGACACTAAAGAAAATGAAAATTCATCTAAAAATAACTTCCTGGTAATCCTGGTACGAGCCACCACTAGGTGAATTTCTGGGCCGTTTGCCAATGGCCCATACCACTCTGGACAAGTGAAGGTAGCCAATAGCCTTCCATTAATCTAATCTCCCTTTCCTACCTGGCAATATTCCATTATAAGAATCCCGGTGAGTCATACGTATTCTTCTTTTAGTTAAATCGTACTTTTCCAATAGCTAACGCCGATGTTCCCGCGATCTCCGTAGGTGGCATCGAATTGTCGACGTTAGCACGCGGCCGTAATGGCCCAGGGGATTTGCTATAAGGGTGACGCTCAGAGGGGAGCGAAATTACCTCTTATAGCTTGCTGATAGCGGAGCATGATGGCTTCCAGGCCTCTGATATCCTTCAAGACAGGTCATTATTTCATCGATGCAATTTATAGTATCCCAGTGAATATACCAGAACCTTTTATTTTCAACCAAATAATTGAAAAGTGCCGTTTCCAATGCCTTCCTTAATTTTTTAGGTTCCGAAAAATGCTGAAATTAGGTTATTGGAGCAATTCCATGTTGGTAATTCAATTTTTTTGCCCTTTCAATTGAGAGAGAGCTCCTACTTATAATATTCTTTTAATGTCCACCAAAAATGAACACCATCTGCAAAATTAGGATCTTTATGCTTAACCACTTAAAGCATAGTATCAATAGGGTAAAATATTTATATTTATAAAAATATCATTTGAGATGGAAATCATGATTCTGGTAGCTTGTGGGCCAAAATTTATATTCATTCATTTTTTATGTATCAAAAACCTTCACGCAATATTAAATAATTCATTTTTTAAATTTCATTATTTATAGTGTTATTTCGGAAGTATTTTTTTGGAAGTAAGCCTTATTTCTGATTGATGATGGGCGATCCGTTCGCGAGCTGATTCAAAGATTTTAAGAAATGAGCAATCAGTGAAAAATCCAGAAAAAAAAGAGTGATAGCTCTTTGGTTTGGACTGATTCTTTCTATAATTAAACTATCAATTTACCAACTGATTATAATAAAATTATAAGGCGTAAGCGATGGCTAACTCAAATAGATAGAGTAGCTCTTCTGATTAGAACTGATCATAATGATTCAAAAAGCTAGCTGAGCAATAATTCTATAAAACAATAGAAATGGTTTGAGCTGAACAAATAGCAAGGTTTAGTTTTGATTTCTGAATAAAAGGAAGGATAAGAGAGATATCAGTTATCCTGTTACCTTATCAACACACCACGACGAGAGACTTGGAAATGATAATCTACTTTCTGTGTATTTATTGAATATTTCTTGAGAATTCTTTGTTCTTTTTTTTTTAATATAATAGAGAATATAGACATTCTATATACAGTTACGAGCGTCATTCCTCAACTCCTAATCAACAGAATAGAAATTCGGCAAAAGCCAGGAATGATATAGGCAACAAAACTCCTAATCAACAATCAGTCATCAGTTTTCATCCCCCCCCCCCATCATGCCCCCCCCCCCCCCCCTACTCGCTATTTCGTCTTTGTAACTATTGTGTTGGAGCGGGTCGCTCCCTAAATAAATGCATATATTAGATAATAACCAAATGGAATCCTCTCTTTCTTTTTCCCAGTAAGAGACGCCTACGGAAGCCAACAGTACATAGACAGATAAAGCACATAGGCTATAGTTATTAACTAACATATGCAATTATTTAAGGCGCCAATTTATAATTGTAACAAATAGTATTTGAATCAAAACATTCAATCGGGTAAAACACGGGCGTTGCCCGGGTCATTCGGCTAGTGACTCTATATAATGGAGAGCTGAAGAAGTTTTAAGTTAATAAAGATTCTTATTATCGTGTTAGCATCTTCATTATCATTCTCATCATTTGTAAATTGTAAGTTTGAAAAAGGCTCTTTTTCCAGCGAGTTAGCGGTTCTGTTTTTTTTTTTTTCTTTTAAAATAAGCGTTTTCTTCTTTTCTGAAAATATTTCTTTAAGACCGTAAAATTCATCAACTCTGCCAACACGCATCACCTTTTTTGCTTTTTTTTTTATAGGCAATATGTTCAATCAAGAAGGATAGAATGCAAATATGTTATTACCTCTCTATATATTGTTGTATGAATCAGAATTTGTCTGTCTGTTTATCGATAAACTTAAAAAAAAAAAACTACTGGAGTATATTACACCAAATTTTTACTTGTCACACCTTTTAACCCTAGGAAATGTTATAGGCTAATTATTGTTTCAAATAACTTTTCGTTGCACGGGACTCTGGCACATTTGTAAGTGCAAAGTCGAACTGCTTTTCACATGTGTAGACATGTGGTGCACTTACAGTAAAAGCAGTCGCCTACTTCTACCCACCATGATTATCATGGCCTGTACCACATGTATTAGGGATAATAATAATAAAAAAACTTTTCGTTGCAAATTTTAATACAAATTTGTTTATCTACGCGCCAATTTCACTCGCAACCAGCGCCATCCGCGGTTCTGTTAGAATTATATTTGCCCCAAGCGGAATTTGTCTAAATTAAATTTTATTAATATAAACGTGTTTCAAAAATGATGCATTAAAGATATATATTTAAAATATTTGTGTATGTAAATTGAAGAAGAGAGAATTATGATTGAAAAGATAATCGTGTTAAACATTTTGATAAAATCTAAAAACGCTTTTTTTACAAAAAAAAAAAAAAAAAACATTGTAAGACCTGAAATAACTTTACAAGTAAGTTTCTTTGTACTCAAAGATGGGGCGTCACGGTAGCCTATATGACAGCCTAGGTTCGAAACTGGTATATGTCATAATTTGTATAATATCCAATATGTATACTTTCTTTTAACCAAAATAAGTATGTAAATATGTTAAACTTGTGTTGAAATGTAAATATGCAAATTTATTCATCTATTAAAAACTGAACAAAAATAAACGTGGCAGACATCGCGGGCGAATGCTACGGCACGTCGCTGGTGCGGCTGCTCACTTGACTGGAATTAATTCTTGAAGATTGCATGCATAACGGTTACACCCTTCCATTCGATCGCGACATATATATTTCACATATACATAGAGAGAAAATTAAAATATGATATGTGTGTGGGGGGGGTTGTCTTGTTTGTTCATTATACGCTTTCACAACTTCTTACTTTAAAAAAGGATAGGGCTCCTCTCCCATCAGATGAAACTTCAAAATTTGACACCATATAGCTTCTTACCTATCCGAATGAAACTTTTCACGGAAATGAATAAGGTCTGGAAGTAGTCAGTGTCACGCCAGGAGTCGAAATATGCCAAATATTCTGATAAAGAGCTAGTTTGCATATTGAGTTGTTAAAAATTGATCACAGCAATACCAAAATAGTGAAATGAATCTCTAAAACTATATGGTTGTCACAAAAGTTAGTGTTTTTCTTAAAACGTTTTTCTTGTGACTTGGCGAATAATATTATTACGAGGAATACATAATAATACATAATACAATTACTTTATTATCGCAATATAGTAATGGTAATCAAAAAGTTTTTCTCTACACACCATTACTTTATACATAATACAAAGACATTCTATATACAGTTACGAGCGTTATGCGTCATGTCTTCATCTCTGTCACCGTTTGCTTTTTTTGTTGGAATGGCGCTCTCCTAATGGTTGGCTACGATCACGCCACCACTACGCGAGACACTTTGTTTTTGACTTTGCCCCCCTACTCGCTTTTTGGTTTTTGTAACTATTGTGTTGGAGCGTGTCGCTCCTTAAATAAATGC
Organism: Cordylochernes scorpioides; assembly: GCA_030710605.1. Lineage (NCBI taxonomy): Eukaryota > Metazoa > Arthropoda > Arachnida > Pseudoscorpiones > Chernetidae > Cordylochernes > Cordylochernes scorpioides. Next base: position 39,401,821 of record CP092864.1, read on the forward strand.
ATATATTAGTTAATAACTAAATGGAATCCTCTCTTTCTTTTTCCCAGTAAGAGACGCCTACGGAAGCCAACAGTACATAGACAGATAAAGCACATAGGCTATAGTTATTAACTAATATATGCATTTATTTAAGGCGCCAATTTATAATTGTAACAAACAGTATTTGAATAAAAACATTCAATCGGGTAAAACACGGGCGTTGCCCGGGTCATTCGGCTAGTTATACATATCGGCAAATAATATTATGGCAAATAATATTGGTATTTACATTTTTTCAAGTATTTACGAACTTTTGGGACAACCTTGTAACTGTTAAATCTTCGTTAAACAATATTGATTGAGCAAACATTCTACCTCGGGCAGAATGCGTCCATTTGTCTCGATATAAACGCAACCAACGCAATGCAGCACTATCCGATCGAACATTCCTTCTCTCTGTTCCTCTAGAGGGAAAAGAATTCCCCACAAGCGTGCAAGCACAACAAGCAAATCTCCGTAGAGTCCAATTAATTAAGCTAACTGCTTCTTATTGATCTTCTCTTGACATCCTGCCAAATACCTCTCAATGTCCTCTCTCTGCAACCTTGAAATCCTCTTAACTTCATACGGTGGAGAGAGAGAGAGCTTCTTTTATTTTTATGGACACACACACTTATAAAATTTTTCTATTTTAATTCTTTAACACACAAAATATCGAATATTTTGGATGTCTCTCTTTGTCTCCTCTCAAACCATAGGTTGGTGGCCGGTATTCCTGTCTATAAGATCTTCCTTTCTATGGCTAGTCTTTTTATGGTATTGTAAAGTCTTGTCCCGAAATTGTCCATGAATTCCATTCTCGGCCTTCCTTCCATACAACCCTCAGCAATATCCACTCCCAGTATTGGACGGGATGTCCAAATATGCTGGTTCTCTTTCTCTCAATTGTCTCCAGTAAAACATTGTCTCTTCGATCATTTTAATACATCTTTTGCTTAATCTAAAAGTACTTGGTATTTAGATTATGTCAAATTTATTCAGGTTCAGGTAACATATTTTTAAAACAAGATATATATTTAATTTAATGAAAAAAATCATCTCCTTTTCCTATAACTTATTTTTGTTGATGGATTGCGCCAATATTTCGGGAAAAATATAAACTAAACGCTCATTTATTCTTATCATAAAATATTTTAGCATCAACACTTCCTTGATTTTACGCGTACGTTTAAGACTGTTGACCTTCTTCATCGTGGTTGTACCTCAATCACGAAATAAGTTCGTCATAAAGGTATCTTTATTAATCATGGACGATGAAAAATGATTTATTGATTAAAGGTTTTATTAATCATGGAAAAATGGTATTTTACGTTAAAAAGTCAAAGATGACTATTTTTCACGCTATTTTTATAGTACTTGCATAACGCACGCGTATTTCTAATTCCTAAATTATATTATTTTATATTACAGCATTACAAGTCCTATTAACTGCCTCAGCGTGGAAGGGACCCTGGGCAGGACAATATTTCTGGAGCCATGTACTACTTAAAGGCCACCCTAGGCATGAAGGCTGTCCTACTAAACCCAGCTAAATGTTAACAGGCAAAGAGGCAAATCCATATTCCTTCCTTTGTGTGCATCAGATGTTCCTATCAATAGGAAACACTCCCAATTACTTTGTATGATTTCTACTCTTCTTTTATTCTTCTCTACATTTTAAAACTTATCCCAAACCTCTCCTTCAACACCTGTTTGTTTCACCCACCTGTTGATATAACCAACACCACCCTGACAGTTTGAAATGCTAACGTTGTCTTTGTTTCGTTTGATTGACTTTTATTTACAACGAAAAATAGTTTGTGGCCAGTATTTTGGAGTAAAAATTATATATTTAGTTATTACAACAACAACAACAAAAGCCTTTATTGAGGACCTCTCGTCCTATATAGGATTCGCCAGTTTACAGATTTATATTTAGTTATTATTTATTTTAATAGATGACTCAAACTATCACAAACGGCAAGTTTCACAATCATGAGAGGCTTTTTACTTAATTTTACCAGCCTAATCATGTACATTTTTCCCTTTCTTCTAATTAAAAATAATAATAATAATAATTCATGAGAAAGAACTCCTTATTATAAAACACGAATATTTGCTGAATATTTTATTATAAAGATGTCCAAGTTTATGCGTTGATAACATTTTTATTTGTTAAATTAACCATTTTCTACTTATATAGTTTCTAATGTAGACTTTGTTTAGAGTTTGGCAAGGGTATCTAATCGTTATTCCAGTGGTAGAAATTCCTGGTCTCTTCAGTGAGGTGTTCTTTGAAGGTATTGAAGGAAAGTCCTTCATTAAAATTATAAAAATAATTTTACCAATGAATATATTTTTCAATTTGAAATAGAAGCTTTCAATCGAAAGTCGTTCTTCTGCAGGCCCAATCAAAATAGACGACAGGCCCATCCTGGCGTGGCCAAGACACGCATCTATAAGTACTTCCTCGGCGTGGAACTGAGGAATGTTCAAGAAGACCCTTGTCGGGAGGAGGACTCTCTCAAGGTGGGGAAGCCTTCCTTGCTGAAGAAATTTGTACACATACACAACTATTTATATTCTAACTTCTGATCTAAGGGCAGAAAACCAACTTTACCTGACTAATACAAATCAAGCTGCTTGCAATAAAGACCAATACATCAAGTTTAATAGATTCTGCAGGATGTATATTTTGAGGCGAAAGTGTTGACTGTACATATTTCAAGCTACTACTTATAATTGCTATATGTAAAATTTGACATCGAACGTTTAATTTTAATGATTTCCAATGTTCAATTGTATTAATTGTATATAATTTAAAATATACACGCAATTATCCAAATTGTGGATATGGCGTGTCTCTCCCAACTGTTAAATAATAAATAACTATATATATTCCCTTACACTTTATATACCCTTTATTTATTATTTTATTATATTATTTTCTACCTTTGTAAAAATTGATTAGAAGAATCAATAAAATTGTTTAAATTGTCTACAGGCCCAAATCAAGAAAATCTGAGTCTTTCATTCTTCTCCATCTGCAGTAGTAACTTAATTTGATCGGTTCTGCTTAGCTGATGAATATTCTGTTGCCAGCTGTGCTCTTTCTACCAATGCATTTGTTTGATTCTCGGCCTGATCACATCTTCAGCCGCTGCGATTCCAGATTTCATAGGTGCTCTCTAAGTCAGCCATTTTCAGGTTTGTTGTTCAACAATAATTGTAGCGGCCCCCTCGGGACTTACAAAGTCTCCACCTGCACTCTACATCCTCCTCTACTTTTCTATCTTGCAACGGATAGAAAAGGTTGGAATCCAACGGGGTAGGTTTTGGGAGTGTTTTATATTTATCAATATATATTCACCTATATAAGATATTTTGCCATCACTGCATATAAACAAAACATTTCTGTTTGCGTTTAAGCCATTCTAGATATATTTTAATATTTTGTAAAAGAATATTTATATTTTTAGCCGCAATTTTTAAAATTTTAAAAATACAACTAATGGAATTAGCAAAGCATCACCCAAGTTTTATCTGAATGAATGTTTGCCTAAGAAATATTGTTTTACTAAATGTTAATTATTGGGATGGTACTATAAAAAAGGTCACCTATCTCATATCAAAATGAAGATACTATTACTATTATTAGTTGTAATTATGCGAGATAAATTTATTAATATATTATGAGTATAATTTACCGACTCCCAAAACATGTAAATTAATCCGTTATTATGAGAATTTCATCCCGCCGTGGGTTTGTGAATAGAATATATGCAAAAATATATAGCTTAGACTACCACCAACATGTGAAATCTCTTGATGATTGATCCAGTAGTCTTGAAGAATATATCTCACACACATACAGCTTTATTAAGACCATAGGTCTTATACAGATTCGCCGCAGAAATGAAGCATAGATGGAGTACCTATACTCCAACAACAGCATCCAGGATCGACGCATGTCCAATGGCCACAGATTCTACCGTGCATGGTGTAATATATCAGCGTGAAATATTCTGTGAACATTTTATTGCTTCTGCAATTCTTAAGTTGTTATCATCTTGGTTGTTGTTTTGAATATATATAATTCGCATTATTTTCTTCTTTATGGCATTCATTTAATTCAATATGTTTGTGTTTATTTCTTTTGATTAAATATTCAAATATATATAAATAAATATATATATAATAATAAAAATATATAACAATGAATGTTTTATTTCTTCATTTCACTAAAGTTATTGCACATACGTCAAGGTTAGCGTATCACTGAACAGGCTAGTGTGGGAATCAGCCACGTTCTAGTATTTGCTTTCCTCATCTAAATGGACCACGATATTCTGCGAATCCATTAATCTCCTCCGAACGGTGACTGCGACCTTGTAGAATTTATATAAACCTAGGGTAAGAATAGCAATAAACGTCCATTGTGTGAGCCTTTCTTTTATAAAGATATATAAGTATTTATAAAGGCGATCTTCATGCCACAAGAAAAGCTACCGAGGACTGACTCTCAAGACGCTGAGAATGTCCGTAACAACAACACGTCAGGAGCACCACGTTTTGCAAGCTTCGAGTTAAGAGTTCCCATAAGGAAGAAGCAATGTGTGGTAGAATATTTACAAATATGTTATTCACCATATTTCTCTCTCGTTGCATTTATATGCTTTTATGTAAATAAGGGAGTTATTTGGATAATGTTACAATATATACTTATTATTTTATATGAGAAGATTGTTAGTATTGCGATATTTTTATTTTTTTCTATAGGAAACTTCTTTCATTTTCAAAGTGACATTTTGGTTGGGATGCTGGTTAGATTATGAAAGACAAACTGAAGATTATTGAAAAGAACTTGAGGCAATGGCTGCTGTGACACTATATTTTCCGCAGCTGACTTCAGAATTCCACCATTGATTCGAATTCAAAACTTCCTTCCAAGAAGACGTTGTTACTGCAGATGTTACCAAGACAAAGCCTCTCTTCACGCCTCAAGAAAAAGAACACAAAGCTACAAGAAAAAGAACACAAACTTGAAATTCTTCGAGGTAAGCCTTGACAGAAACACGTCAGTTCCATTTAAATTGCAACAAGATTTACAATTTATGAGCTATACGTAGCAAATATTTATTATTTTACGAACAGATTGTTAATTTCAATATTTATATTTCGTAAATATGTAAACTTCCCTCATTTGTGTACTTAACAATATGAATTAAATTGCATTGCAATACTGACATTTGTCATTATTTTTTCCTTTCTAATAATATTAATATATTTGTAGGCAATACTTTCAATCAATTACTTTCAATTAATAACCTCAGTTATATATATAACGAAGAGTATAAAGAGCGAAGATAAAAAGTTCATTACTATAAAAGGAATAGCGGGATATCATTGTTGGAAGAAACTAAAGCTAAACGGGACACGACTATCTTTGGTCTCTTCCAACAATGAAAAGTTTATTATTCATTACGAAAACGCTCAAATACAAGCTTTCAAACATTTCAGTTCCTCTACAAAAGAACCGAGAGGTTGAAAACCTGGGTTTTTTAACGTTGTGATAATCAAAAATTAACTTTTCATCTTCGCTCTCTATAACATTCTTGTTCTTCCACAAAGTCTATAAATTTCCATCACTTTCTGATTGAACTTATGTACCAATGTTATGAAAAAAGGCATCTCCTTATCGTACAACTGAAAGTTGCTGATGGCTTGCGCCATCTATCGGAATAAATATAAACTATTCTCGTTGATTTTTAATTATTCCAGAATTGGCCAAATACCCATTCTTGATTAATCAAGAAAAGCTAACCACATTATGTACCAATGTTCTTTGAAGTTTACTTAAGATGTTCGAAGTTGTCGCCATCTCAATTGCATCAATAATTGTCACGTCCTATCATCACCACCACCTCAATCAAATCAATCAATTCGTTAATTAATTAGAGTTTAATTACTATGTTATACATACGAGATTGATTTTCCTATTTCCTCGACTTTCCACAAACAACACTTCTATACAGCTCTAAGAATTTTCCTCCCTAAATAATTGTAGTTTGATTTAAAAAAAAAGGCATCTTTCTGATTGTACAACTGAAAGTTGCTGATAGCTCGTGTACCCCATTGTGGAATTTATTTCATTGACAATAATATACAAAATATATCTACCCCACAAAGTCATCAATAACAGTTTAATATTGACAATTAACAACTTTAATGACACCTAGTCAATAGTAAAATGATAAATTTAGAGAAAAATACAGTATTGTAATAAAAATAGAGAATATCTACACCAGACTTCTCTGAAGTAACTTCGGGATCAGGTGCTACAAGCCGTCCTGAGTGTGGACAGGCCCTTGGTTATTGTTCAGTTTTTGTCTTCAACATGCTCAATGGTAATGTTGAGTTATTGAGTTAATATGGAAATACACCCATACTTCGCTTTGCGTCGGGGTTACGTTCCAAAAAAAAAAACACGACGCAAATTGAAACGACGCAAAGTGAAAATAAAATTTTGATGGCATGGCGCAATCGAAAACAAAGGTGTTGCCATATTTAAGGAAAAAAAAATCAAAAAAAAAAAAAATTAAAGACTCGAATCCAAAACAACGCAACTTCGAAAATCTAACGATGCACAGTGAAAATCAGTAAAAATTAAGCAGCGACGCAACTTCGAAAAAAACGCAAAACGAAACGACGCAAAGCGAGGTATTGGTGTATATAAAAATTCAATGCCCCACCTTTCAAAGTAATAGCACTCAATCAATATCTTTATTAAGACCTAAGTCTTATAGGAAAATTCTCCTTAAAGATACAGTATAGAGTGGAAAAATGTGAAGAAAGAAATAAACAAAGTGTTAAATGTACATAGAGAGGTATAATTATTTTGATATAGTATTATATACATTTCAAAGTATTACTTGATGTTGTTTTCGTTAAATCCTCATAATTTAATGTTGTCTTGATATGGTTTGTAAATTGTTGGAGAAAGAGCAATGTGCTAGATTTCTCCTGTCACTAAAGCTAATTGGTTCCTTGAAATCGCTATATATTATGAGCAATACTTCCAAATACACAAATTAAATTACACAAAAGGTCATTTTTATTCAAAATATATATATATATATATTTTAATGATTGTGTTATTCCTATCGGTGAGCTGTTAAGCCTGAAAGTTTGAATTCATGTAATAATAAAAACTGATATAAAAAGCTTATCCCCCTTCCTCCCGGATGAATATTTCGATTTATTTAACGCATAAGGCATATTTTATATTCCTCAAAGCATAGGTCTACAGTTTCTGTTGGATCGTTTTTGAAGACAACTCTCAGATTTATAAAATTAATTTATTAAAACTTTAAACATTTTTAGATATAGAGAGAGAAACGAGTTAATTACCTCGTATTTAAAGAAACAAAAAAATCATCTAATTTACATACATCGTTCTAACCAGATTCAACTTGTGCAAAACAGACGACAAAGAAAATAAACAAATTAATAATAAAGGGTAAGTTCCATTTTTTACAAGCTTTCACACTCAAAGAATAATCATTTTCTTGTTTCAGTTTCCTTAAATACCTTAACAAAAAATTCCTTTAAAGCGTTGCTTGATATATATATAGAAACAAAAAATACCCAATATAATATTGAAGCAGTCTGGTGAAGAAGAGATTAAACTGGCTAAAATCGCTAAGAATGCTCGACAGGATAAGCTAGACCCTCCCATAATCTTTCCATCGCAGTAAGGATAAGAGGAAGTTGCTTTATTTAAAAAAAGATATAAAAATCGCAATAAATATTTCTGTATACATAGTGGTGCCATGGAGAGTCAGGGAATGGAGGATTGTTGCTAGGGTAGCGGCTATCAGAGGTTGTGGGCGGGCAGGCGATCAGGAAGAAAAAGGATGTTGCCAAATAATGTTGGGCGGAGGTTGCGTGAGCGGCAGATTAATACCTTTATTCATAGATTAATTTATTTTCGATATAGATCCCGCCACCCTGGGCCTCTCACGCGATGCCAGGAAGTCGCTGAGACAGGCACGAAGACGTCACCTCTGCTGTATAGAAACATTTCTGTACACCTGACTTGTTCCTTTCGTCAAATTATTCAAGGGATGGGATGGTAGAATATACTTTTTATTAATAATATTGTTTCGCGCGTAGAATCGAAAAGGTATTCCAGAATAGATTTTTTTCAGAACATAAAGAATTGTCTAAAGAGACAAAGGTCGCCTCTCCCGTCAAAATAGACGTCAAAACTAGACGCTATCTATCGACGACGGTCTCTAGGTGGACGCTTTTCGGTTTGCCAAAGCTGGTGTTGTGGCTTTGTCACCGATCCGAGGCCGCTAGTTTACGGTGACGGTTAATAGATGGCGTCTAGTTTTGATGTCTATTTTGACAAAAGAGGCGACCTTTGTCTCTTTAGATCAATATCCTCGCGGCAAATATTCCATCTATATAGAATTGTGTAGAACAAGTTGAGAAGAACTGATAGGCCAATTTAATTCGATTAAGTAAGGCTTAGTGCTAGATGCTTTCTGATTGGCTGACCTACTTTGAGCGTTCTGGAAAGATTTACTTCAGGATATGTAAGAAGGCGGAGCTCGGGCAAAAAAAAAGGAAGAATAAGAACGTAGCTACGTGATGTACTTTAAGCATGCGCTAAAGAGGTCAGGCTGCTGGTGTACTTAGTGGAAGATTCTGGAAGGTTCTACAACCCAGTCTCCTGCTCTGTTCCTGTTTTTCTGTTCTGTGCTTCAGTTGTTTAGGCTGCGATGTATGACATATTTCGACCAAGCGATGGTTTACAAACATTTATTAAATTGCATATACGAAATATATATTTTTTATCTGTAGATCATATTCGGAAGATAGGCTATTGACCATTCTGGAAGGATATACCTTGACGAGTGAAGAGAAGGGTAGACCAAGGAAGGATTGTTTTGATATCAAATAGAATGGCGTGGGATTGACGATACTATGAAGTGATGAGAATTGAGCAGAACAGGATGGAATAAGATTCCATGATGGCTAACTTCTGTGCCGGCGATGACATTATACACTCATTGAAAAAACTTAAGGAAGTGGAATTTCTTTGTTGTCACAGGTAATATAGTTTTTCAAAGGAGACAGAAACTTTTGTTTAGACTTGGTTATCTCGTGTGTCTTCAACAACGGTCACTGTATCAAATATCTTTCAGAGTTATTGTCTGAATCTCGATATACATGCTAAAAGGTATAACTTCCTCAAGTTTATGAAGCTATATTGCTCAATAGAAGTGTGCCATAGCTTGAGTGCTTACTATATAGTGAATAGACCCTTTTTAGAATTCCGCTTTTCTTCATTAGAGAATATTGTGTACAACTAATTAATAGTGAAAATCATAGTTTCAGGTTGGTATTTGATATATTGGTAGATATAACACTTGTCTACCTTTTGTGCTACGTTTTTGATAACTAAGGTTTGGTGACCCACTGTCCCCATTTCCAAGATAAAACGAAGAGTTAGTTTTACCCTGAAAATGGTGACAGCGAGACACTGAAAGGCTGACCAGTAGAAGAGTGTCACAATGAGGTCAATGAGCATTAAACCCACCAAAAGTATTTTTAAAAAAAATTCGCTTATAAACATAATAACTTACAATCTTCTAATGCATATATGTGTATGAAAAAACAATAGAAAAAAAATAATAAGTGGGTCAGGTGTTGATATTGTAACAAAGTATTATTAATTTTATTATTTTTATTAACAGAGTGGTCATTTTTATGTTTATATTTTGCTACTCTGTAAATTTACCTCGTGGCTTATCTTTTGTTTACCATTCATAGTTTGTCCTTGCCTAAAATAAATTGTTGTCTCATCCCGAAGTTGGTTTTCCCTAATTTTCCACGTGGCAATATTAAAAATAAAGAAAGCATATCCTGACCAGGAGCACTTGTTCTTTACTCTAGTTGGTTTTCCCTAATTTTCCACGTGGCAATATTAAAAATAAAGAAAGCATATCCTGACCAGGAGCACTTGTTCTTTACAGAAGGCAGAGTGCCATCTGGTGATACAGAAATCAACTAAACATTGATTTGACCTGTTCCCTGATATTTGGCCAACCCAATTCTTGATAAATCAAGAAAAGCCTCTGGGACCAAAATTCTTTTTGTTCGCAGTGGTACAGCCTACTCCACGCTGACGAGCACCAACAGCGCGAAAAGCGTTCGTGGATGGCTTTTCTTCATTTATCAATAAATTGAGTTGGCCAAATATCAGAGAACAGGCTAAATCAAAGTTTAGTTTATTTCTGTTCCCCCAGATGGCGCTCTGCCTTCTGTAAAGCACATGTGCTCCTGGTCAGGATATGCTTTCTTTATATATGTGTATGTATGCGTGTGTGTTTGACTGGTGGTTTTAACATTTCAGACCACTCTTCTATTATTTTATCGAGGGAACCTTCTCTGAAAGTGTGGGCAGAATTCAATTTTACCCTGCGGTTCGTCAATCAAGGGGAGAACATTATACCATTATACCATGGCCGGGAATGGCGTGAAAAGCACAACAAGCTGATACTGCAGCATGACAACGCTCCAGCCCACAACGTTACGGTGGTCAAAAACACCATAAAAGACTTGGGCAGGGAACTCTTACCCCTCCCGCCGTACTCACCAGACTTAGCGCCGTCGGACTACCACCTTTTCACATCTTCAGGGCACGCCCTAAAAAACCAGGAATTTTCGAACTCAAACATACTCCGAAAATGGCTTGTTGACTGGTTCGACTCAAAAGGAATAGAATTTTTCAGACAAGGAATTCGAAAATTGCCTGAAAGGTGGTCCGAGTGTATAGCTAATCAGGGCAATTACTTTGAATAAAAAAAACTTTTGTTGTATGGAATTGGTGAACTTTTGAATTCACTGAAAATTTTCGCGTTTCATACTAATAGACCTGGTAGTTCCCGCTGCTTTCTTTGCTTCACAGCCATAGGTCTGGTTAGCTCAACTAGTCTCAAATACTTTTTCACCTCTTCTAATTGTAATTTTAAACGGAATGAAGTTATTAAGCACGATTTTTCTCTTTTTTTTTTAAATAAAACAAACTTTTTACTGCCCTTACTGCGATGAAAAATATTGGGAAGGGCCTTGCTCATAAGTGGTGAATCCTCTCAGCTCTTTCACCAGTTTAATCTACCATACGCCATTTTAAAGCTCTACTATTGTATTGGACGGTTCTGCTTATATATCAGACATTGAAGGGTTAATCTTGATTATGGTTTTTAATCAAACTATGGACATAAGCATAAGTATGATGACTATAGAATTACATGTAAATCGAATAATTAGTATAATTGTTGTATATTTTAAAATTTTACGATTCAACACATTGTTGCGAATAAAATATTAAAAGAATCTGACTCAGTGAAGGGAAGCTCTTCCATCAATTATGGCAGTTCATCTCCACTCCGATACTAAAATGTACTGGCGTGTATAGATAATATAGCTGGCGTATATGTGCTTTTTTTAATTTGACAAAAGTTGTATATTTAAAACTTTTGAATGTGCTTGTTAGATGCCTTCGTCTTTTAAAATTGAGATAATACTTTTGAAACACAATTAGTTAAACCCTTAAAAATTGCAGATAATTTAATACATTTTGAGAGATAGATTTGATATTTATAAAAACTAATAATAAATATAAGAAAAGAATACATAAATAAAATTGTACTGAGATCAGGTACAGGTGGATGATTTAAAAAAACATCTCCTGTAAATCTTTTTATAAATGTAATTTCTTGATCCCAGTTCAATTTCACGTGCGTATTATTTCATATAGTTTGGTGTTCACTTTTAGCCCTAAGTACCTAGTCTTTGTTATATCAGGAAACCTCAAGGAGCAGCTTTCTGTGGTCGTTGAAGTACACATCCTGCACCACGTTGATGAGGGCAAACAGCCTGAAGCGCGTAAGTGAGGGTTGATTTATCAAGACATGGCATATAACTGATATTCCGGGATAAGTAGAAATAAACGATTACTTGATATTTAGTACGACAGATGGCGCAAACTATCAGAAACTTTCAGTTGCACACGATCAGGAGATGCTTTTCTTTCAAATTACATCACATATGTCTTCAATAAAAAGATCACTGTGTTATCAAAAATCTTTCAGAGTATTGTCTGAATCCCGATATATATTCAAAAAGGTATAACTTCATTAAGTTTTATCTCCATGAGTGTTTAATATATAATAAATTTTGATATTATATTAATTAAAGCGGATTTTTATATATAATAAAATGTTTTTAATAAGATAATAAGTCTTGTAAAGCGTGAGTGACTCACCTGTGTTTTAGTTCAAAACAAACATCCTCGATAAAGAGAGGCGAGTTGCCCCTCGGAGAGAATATTGGAAGAATAAATATTTTAAAATCCAATTATACACTAGAGGAGCTCTCGCGACCTACTTGTGACACGTGGAAATAAATAGATGGGTGAAACTTTCTTAGTTTAACAGGCATGTTGAACTACATGCATTCATTTATACACTCATGGACAAAACTTAAGAAAGTTTTACCTTTTAGCATGTATATCGGGATTCAGACAATAACTCTGTAAGATATTTAATACAGTGACATTTATTGAAGACACACGAGATAACCAAGTGTGAATAAAATTGCCGTTTTCCTCAAAAAAAAAAAAAAAAGAAGAAGAAAAACAGACTTCACGCGACATCAAATACGAAACTTTCTTAATTTTTGTCAATGAGTGTAAAACTAAGGTGAAAATTTCACATTTTGACGATATTTATAAATATAAATTCACGTATATATGCAACACTTCACATTATATAATTAAATATGCAAGTATTTGTATAAAGTTTCTATTTGCATCAAATTCTTTTATTTCATTAAAAAACGATTTTAGAAAAAAGTGAGTTTTTGGAGAATATACTTGATCAACATTATTATAAGGCTATTATAATTTTTTAAAAACAAAAATTAGGAATTTCCAAGAAACATTCTCTTCTAAAGTACATTTTTTGTTTTTAAAGTAATAAAAAAAGAATTTGATGCAATCAGATCTTTATGTCTTTAATAATGAGACTTTATATATTAAATTTAGTGAGGTAATTTCTGTTTGTGTAGAGACCAGAGAGTAAAAGGTGGATAACCGTAGAATGGAACAAGAAGTTGGTGATAGGTCAAATTAAAATGCAGACCTCTCCATCATTAGCATTCAGCTCCATCCTTCACTAATGGGCCCGTGAAACCAACTCAATTTCATTCCTTCAATAACTCTATCATATCCCTGCCAGCTTCACTCCGACCAGCGCTACTCGAAGCACAAATTGGATTATGTATTGCAAACTCGACCATTTTTTCTTCTATCCATGTGATTAGAGTCGAAGAGAATTTTTGTGAAGAATTTTAACGAAATATACTTCATCCTTCTCCATTTGAGGGTATATGGGAAGAAGAAACACCATTTGAATTTTAATTATTTTCCGATATAGTCAATTTCATATTATCCTTCGTATTGATTTGAACATAAAAAAAGTTTACAATTAAAATAGAGCGTTAAAACTTTGCGCTACCTATTGACCGTATTTGTATACTAGCAAACTGGATTCAAAGACCAAGCGACAACAACTATCTTTTTTTCTAATTCATTCATTCAGGCAAAACACATCTCGAAGGATGTTACGAGATCCTATCCGCCTCTGTACTGGTGAAAGACATAGTCTGGAACTGTAGTTTACGCGATTTATTTTCCGAATTTGCTATAGCTGGTGTTGCGCTATACTCATTTATTTGTCTGTATGCAATGAATATCAACATAAGCCTAAGAAATTTTGCCTTTCATAGACTAGTCCTGGAATCCAAAAAGGAAAAATGAAAATAATGGTAGAAAGTATTAATAAGTGTTAATAAGTAATCAGATATATACACAATCTTCACACGCTTGTTATGCGGTACAACTACTAAAATTGGAACGATACAGAGAAGATTAGCATGGCCCCTGCGCAAGGATGACGCGCAAAATCGTGAAGCGTTCTATATACACAGTCTTACACGCTTTTTCGGTGGTGGAACTACTAAAATTGGAACTATACAGAGAAGATTATCATGGCCCCTGCGTTAAGATGACGCGCAAAATCGTGAAGCGTTTCATATACACAGTCTTCATGATGAGACATAATAACCACACACTACGAGTCATCATTTGAACCAAATATATTGTTTTAATGATTAAAAAAAAAAAAAGATATATCTCTCTTTTATCACACGTACATACCATTCTTACGTATAAAATATTTTAACATTTTAAAATATCTCGTGTAAGGTCACTGTGTATCAAATAGATTTCAGAGTTATTGTCTGAATCCCGATATACATGCTAAAAGATAGAACTTCCTTAAGTTTTGTCCATGAGTGTAGGTAAGAAGGAAAAAACAAGATGAAATTTCAAGAGTTAACAAGGATATTATGGTGAGAAAGAATCGAATTTTATTCAAGTACTGATACTACTAATACTGGTGGATAGAAGTTTTATGAACAAGACCTGTTAGAGAAATAGAAAAATGAACATATGAGGAACACCTATGTTGGAAGTTGGCATTCCAAGTTGCAGAGAGTTGCAGATAAAACGTCAAGAAAGTCAACCAACTCCCCCACATGATGTTGTAAGCGGTGGATCAATGGACTCCCACACATCTCCACTCTGACTAATCTCTTGCCATCTATACATTTACCAATGTGTATGTGTTGTGCTTCTTTTATTATTGTAGAGCAATAGATAAACCATCAACATTCATTTTTTTCAATAAATCCGACTTTTATATAGGCGCGACTTTCTGAGGAAGAAATTATAACCCGGAGTTGACGTTTGTCGATATACACAATGTTTGTTTTTTAACTTTAGCGATAGACAAAAGTTTACTTCGTGTTAAGTTTTTATCTTGATATGTGCGACAGTGGGTCGCTGAATAATCGAGTGAAAATAAAATATGTAGGTTGTTGTGTTTCCATCTTTTCAAGATTGATGCAGTGTTGCGTGTAAAAGATAAAATCTCGGGGAGAATCCTCTTTGGGACCAGTGTGTCTCAATAAAGGCTTTTGTGTGTGTGTGTGTAAAAGATAAACTCTGGATAAGTCTTGATGGTTACGACAGGAGTCGCTGGAAATGTGTCTATTCTTGCTCACAACATTTCCAGCGACACCTGTATCGCAAAACTACTTACCCAAAGTTTATATTTTACACTCAACACAGCATCAATATTGAAAGAAATGGAAACTCAACAACCATCATATTTTATTTTCACTTGACATTTCAGAGATCCACTGTCGTCCATGTCAAGATAAAAACTTACCACGAAGTAAGATTCTGTCAATTGATGAAGTTAAAAAACAAACATTGTGTATATCGGCAAAAGTCAACTACGTGTTAGAATTCCTACCTTGAAAAGGCGTAACTAAACTACGGATATAATAAATGTTGAATATTTATCCATTTCTCAACAATAACTCTATTTGTTTTATAAAGAGTTGAAAGTTTCCTGTCTGGAACTAATTTTTCTTGTAAAAAAAAATAGGAAAAATTTATATAGAATTGTAAATATTTTATTTATTTATCATACTTCAGATTAACCCATACCAATATTACGATGCACTAGCGCGCCATCTGTTATCAAATTACGAAACTATTTTAGACGCGTAATATTCTTTTTTAAAATAAAACAATTTATACTGCCCTTACTGCAATGGAAAAATTAAAAGGAGAGCCTGGCTCATCAGTGGTGAACTCTCCCAGCGGTTTCGCCAGTTTAATCTACCATACCGCTGTTATATTGCATTTTTGGAACTTCCTTTTATAGTGATACTGATGCTTGACTCTTCGAATGGGTATTTTAGATGAACTATGGACATAAGCCTTTAGGGCATATGTTTATAATAATTGGTAATATTTTTTATTGACAAACTAGAAAACTGAAACTTTGTAAATAAGAACTCCTAAGAGTCCTCTATATATTATAGTCATTCAATATATCCATCTTCTTTCTGTACACATTTGATCCAGTGTGGTTGCCAACTTGTAAAAGGACTTTGGTAAAACACCATATCCAACTTTCTGAACCACCCTCTAACAGCTTGAAGTAAAATTGTCTCACTTCAAAATGTTTTACCACGCGATACACAGAAAACTCTAATATTCCAAGCAAATGGAAGTTTGAAGATGTCAGGGCAAGGATTTGAGCAGGGTGAAACATCAAATTCACCTATACGCTGCAATCTTTACCAAAGTCAGGTGCGTCGTATGAGGTCTCGCATTCTACTAATGAAATTTGGTTTGGTTGTATTTTAAAGTTGGCTCTTTTTGTTTTATTTTCTCTTTTTAGCTTTTATAATGATTTACAATATCATTCCTGTTAATAGAAGAATTTATTTTAAGAGTGTCCATGAATATCAGCTCTTCTTGGTCCCTAAAGACAAAGATCATGATTTTGTCCATGGAAAGAGAAAGCCTTGGTTTTTTTCTACTGTCGATGTTTCGTGGGTCCATTGAATTGATTGGCACTTTGAAGAGGGATCATAATGATAAATACAAGTCTCAATACATGTTATCACGTCTTTGTTGTAGCTTTCAGCATACGTATATATCGGGATTCAGACAATAACTCTGGAAGATATAACAGTGACCTTTATTGAATACACACGAGATAACCAAGTGTGAATAAAATTAGCTGTTTCCTCAAAAAAAAAAAATATATATATATATATATACACAGTGACCTTTATTGAAGAAACACGAGATAACCGTGTAAACAAAATTGCCTCTGCGACTGACGACATTAAAGCTTTTCACTTCCTCAATTTTTTGTCGATGAGTGTATTTATTGATGGCTCTTATCTATGTAAATATTATAACCAATCGAATATAACCAACCACAAAAATTCAAACCAAGAAAATATTGAAATTTCAAATTTAAAAATACGTGTTTATCCTACGTCTAGAAACCTAATACATTATGCCAAAGTGGTTTTAATTTTTAATTTTTCATCATCTTGATTGCGAGAGAATTTTATTTATTTGTAATTCCGTATTTATCAATTTTATATTATTTTCTCAGCATTTTCAGAATATTCAAGCATTTCTCAAACCCTCAAATGAATTATCAAAATACATTGAGGTTTTATTTTTTATTTTTACAAATTTAATTTTTTTATTTGTTGATGAAAATAAAAAAGACTATTCCGCAAAATAGCCCAAGAGCTACGTTAGAATTATAAAAATTTGGATAAATAATAATTGAAATATCCACGCAACATTTGAAGAAGTTTTGAGATCGCGGAGATCCTCTAATTAACTAAATTTGTACTTAATTTTTAGAGCTGTATATTAAAAAAAAGGAATCAAACTCATGAACAAAACTTTAGGTATTGAAAGTCTTTGATGTCGCCGTATAACTATTTTTTTTTTCATGGAGTCAGAGGCAATTTTGTTCACACTTTTGATTATCTAATGTGTGTCTTCAAAAAAATCCACTGTTCAACAAATATATTTCAGAGTTATTGTCTGAATCCTGTTATACATGCTAAAAGGTACAACTTCCTTAAATTTTGTCCATGAGTGTAAATTGCTTTTAAAAATGATAATAGAATTTCTAGAAATATTTGACAATTATATCATATAAAGCCAGCAAGCTTTTAGCAAAAAAAAAAACTGTTTTTTTTTTTTCGTTAAAAAGCTAGTCGAAGATTCCTTCTTTGCTTGAGCGTCCAGTTTAGATTGTAATAATAAACGATAATCGTGTGGATAATCCATGTGGTAAAATTGTCAAATAAATAGTTTAACTCTAGATGGTATTCTAATAATCATCTTTCAATTACACAAGAGAGGAGAGGTAGATATTCCATCTAGTGGTGATAGTTTTTATTATTTCAATAACTCTTGTTTATATTTATTTTTGTATGATATTTGACCGGGGATGTCTGGGCACGTGTGTAAATATACTGTATATGTATTATATGGTTATAAATAAAATGGTTTAATTGTGTAAGACAATGGCCTAGAAAGTAGTTATTCAGATCTAGGAGGGTCAACTACATTCATGGGGAAGACTCGCCTGGGGGGGGGGGGGGGGGTTGGGTCCCCTGGACCCTTGGAATATTCGACCAAATTTTGGTCCATTTCTAAGGTGATTAACGTAGCAACGGCTCCCACTTACCAATGAATAGCAACCTACATATTCTCATGCCTAGCAATGTCCGCAGCCTTGCAGAAAATTGACATGGACCCAGACAAGCAGCTTTTATACACCCAAGATAGAGGACATTGCGACTGCCGTGATTGAGATGCATCTGAGGCTCTTCAGTGGACACGACAACAACTCGTGCGCCAACTATACTTCATATTTAAATATTGAATTACTGACACCAGCCAAGTTTACCGAATAAGTCCCTCAGAAGTCCGTCTACAGCCATCCCACGCCAATGACCGAACCCTTCAATCCACCAAGTAGTCCTAAAGAGCCTACTTCACTGTTGATTGGGCAATTAAGGAAATAATTAATGAAACAGTAAACCTGTAATTGTTCAATCAATATCACTTCACTCCCGCTAAAATGGTGGTAAGTTGGTAAAAAATATGTCAATTAAAACTTTTATTCACTTCGGTAAAACATAGTAGTAGAGAGTTAATATAAACCAAACAATAAACGAAATAATATAAAATAAAATTTTATACGCAGTGATATTTATATTGAAACATATTTATTTTTCTATTATCCATTGCCACTTAGTAGTTATATAATATACGTGTATATTAAAAGTAGGTTTCTATATAACATAAATTCGTATCCACTCATGGACAAAACTAAAGAAAGAAATTTGTACATGTTGTATACATTGTATTTGTTACACAATGACTTTTATTTAAGATACACGAGATAAATAAGTATGAACAAAATTGCCTCTGTCTCCTTAAAAAAATAGACTTAAAGACTTTCCACTTCCATACGTTTTGTTCATAAGTGTATTCTGAAAACTAAAACGGTTCTTCTTTTAATCTCAGTGTTTTTAAAATTAGGTGGAGATTATGGTGGATATAAATGTACACTAACCATTGATTCGAAGAATCTGAAGCACACATCGTGGCACACCGTCCGACTTTGCTTCAGTAGGAGAACATGGTGATCAGACACCTTTACTGGTGTAACAGCTAAAATGATAGATGTGAATATCCTGGTTATAAATTAAAATTCAAACTATTATAGACGCGTATGATTCTTTTATAAATAAAACAATTTCTACTGCCCTTACTGCAATGGAAAAACAGGCCCTCCCATTAATTTTTCCATTGCAGTAAGGGCAGTAGAAATTGTTTTATTTTAAAAAGAATCATACGCGTCTATAATAGTTTCGAATTTTGATAACAGATGGCTCGCTAATGCATCATAATAAATTAAAATAGTGAAACAGGTTTTTGTAAATGAGTTTCTTTTCACACATTTTATTAGTACAATCTCAAGCTTTCGGGCATCTCTACCCATCTACAGGAGTACAAAAACGAATAATAATTAACGCTGATTGAGAGTTAGCATCTACGGCGTTAATATTATTCGTTTTTGTACTCTTGTAGATGGGCAGAGATGCCCGAAAGCTTAAAAATTCACTAATAAAATGAAAATAAACTCATCTCCAGAAACCTGTTGCATTATTTTAAAACAAACATGAATTCGACGCAGTTGTTGGTTGTGCTTATATTTGATGACTTGCACATAAATCATCATTCACTCAGAATCTCGACACATAGAGAGTTTTTGAAAATAGAGCAATCCATAAATAAATCTTTAATTAAAAAGGCATATATTGGATCAAAATATAATTTATTTTACCAATATTTCAGTTAGCTGAACGCCAACCTTTATCAAGGTGTTATAACATATTTAATGTGTGTCAACAATAGAGAGTTTTAATATCTTTTAAAGGATTAGTTCGACTACAAGTTAGCCCACCACATTACTTTGATTGATTGGTGTTGTTTATCCGGGATTGATTATTAGATATTATCAGCCAACCGCCATATCCGATGTCTGCTCACTAGCCGTCACCTAATGACCTATCTGGTAGGATACAGATCTCTCACAGAAGCAATACACAGTAAAATTGACCATAAGAAATCCATCTGATAAACAACCGCCTTCTCGAGCGAATACTTTTGTAAAATAAAAATTTAATGAAATATTTCAACCTTTAATAAGAGAGACCACTTCCAAGAAAAAACCAGGAATATCCATGTTTTAGACAGTTTCTCGAAGAAGTTTTGTGTGTGGGACATTCGCCTATTTCTAAATAGTGGCAGATGAGAAGTGAAGTAATATCATAGTAATCTATGTTCTTCAAACTGCTAGTTAAACGATTGAGGTCCCATTATAAATATCGACAAGAGAGCATTAACGTCAAATCAGAAGACAATATATACTGTATTTATTATTTTGAATAATAAAACAAACATACATAGAATATATAACGTATGCTAACTATAATTTTTTTTTTTTATTTACGAAGTCACATTATATCGAAGTATAACCCTATCGACAAAATAATAACGATTATAAAATATAGAGATTTTATGACGATATAATCCATCTTTTCTGATTAATAATGAGAGGTATCCATAACACTCACATTCAATAAATTTAAGAAATGGCATGGCGTCCTTGGCTGAAGCTCTGATGTCCAGAAAATCTTCCTACAGTTCCGTCTCAAATATTTTGCTTTGCAAGTTGGTTGGATTTACAAAAGAATCCTAAAGACCGCCAGGATAAACGGACTGTAAAACAACCTGTAGGACAACGTCGTATAATTGGATCCGAAGACTATGCTCTGAGCTTTTCAAAGCAACTAACTCATTAGATGCACTTTCTTATCCATCGATGAGCTCTACTAATACTCAACTGAAAATTTTAGTAGCTCAAGATCCACAGACTTGACACCCAAATATAGTGGAGATAAAAGAGAATGAATGGATATAAAGAAGAATAAAAAGAAAAATACTAATGTTAATATGCCTTCCATCTGAGCAGTCATTCGAATGATCCTATACGACCCGCCAGCGTATCTTGATAAAAGCAGGAAAAGAAACGCTAAACACGCAAGTAAGACCTGTAGAAACAAACCTGGATTTCGAAGATATAGATCTCACATAATATATTGCTTAATTAGACGCTTTAATACTACATATAGCTGGTTCCTTGTTCCATTGGTCACTAAAATCTGGATTTCGCTTAATACATTTGCTTCATTGTGGCATTAGACCCGTCAAAACTTTGAGGAATACGAAGAGGAACAAAATATAAAGATATTAACGCATCTTACCTCGATGCAGTGAATATTTGTCAATTGACCATGTTAAGCGCCGTATTTTTCCGGCAAATTTTGTATTTCAGTTACGAGAAACTAAGAAGATAAAATTGCATGTCTAAAATGATCAAAAGACTTCAAAATGACATTTAGAGAAAGAGTTCAATTTCAATAAAATCATAAATTGTATAATAATTCGTAAACAAGAAGAAGAATCTGCGATGATTATCCCATAAACCCAATAGAAAACTTTCATCATAAAGATATCTCAAAAGGTCTATCGCTTATATGCATACGAAATACCTCACTTAACATCTTTACCACATGATTAAAACTAATAGATATTCAACGAATAAATTTCTCCAATACAAAATCCGAAACTCCCAGAAATGTATCAGTTGTTTATCTCCTATTTGAAGAAAAGGACCAATAGCCTCAGCGGTATAGGTGAAGCTTATGCCCTCCTTCTACAAACGAAAGATAAGCTATCGAGATGTCACAGAATCCAACTTTGTCTGGGCGAATAAACTGGAACGGTAAATATAGTTCACAGCATCGAATAGCGAAGGACATGATCTTCACGATGAGGTAAGTATTTAAGCTCGTCAAACCCCTCCAGGTTCTCTTTATGATCTCTAAAGTAACCTAGTGAAATCGCTTACAAGTAATGAATTTAGACTCATGGACAAAACTTATAGGAGTTTCATATTTTAATGTTGCCGGTCGTCTGTTTTTTTTTTCTTTTTTAAAGACAGAAGCAATTTTGTTCACACTTTGTTATCTCGTGTGTCTTCAATAAAGGTGACTGTGGATCAAATATCTTTCAGTTATTGTCTGAATCCCAATATATATGGTAAAAGGTACAACTTTCTCAAGTTTTGTCCATGAGTGTATCATGTCAGATAGTGTGCTACTTCGAATGCTAATCATAGTGTATTTTACATATCTGAACAATCACTGAAGTGTTTAGGTTCAGAATCTTTTAGGAAATTCAGGTTTGGTAGCTAAGGATGTTTGTAAAGTTGAATGTAACCACAATGATGATGGAATCATTGTAATATTCGGACACTACTAAATACAAATTTGAAGAACTCGAAGTGTTCGGCTTTCTCACTATTATATTCTCACATTTTGTAATATATATTTTTTTTGGAATACATAATGCATCTCAAAGATATTTAACAATGTAGGAGATATTGTATAATTATATTAACTTTTAGTTATATTTTCAAAATTTTTCTCTGTAGACCCCCCTTACTACAATGATAGAAATTATTGGATGAGACAAGCCCTAGCGGCTGGTAACTGATCTTTTCTTATTAACTTAGTGTTGACACCCACGAGCCGCTTGTAAAGTTTCCACTTTTCACTTTTATTCTATTTGTCTTACGTAAACTTGAACATTGATGTGAAGCCTGAATACAAAGACCACCGAGTATTGAAATAGAAATTGAATTATTTTACACTTGATTAACAAAAAAAAAATCTCAATTTTCAATGGGTAGATAGAGGCCGACAATAAGTAAATGAAGTTATCAATTTGAAATGTGGAAATTTGAACTACACATACCTAAAAAATCAGCAGGTGATCGACTATTGAACATTCTGAATAAAAAACAACAAAGAATAATTGAAGGGTTAAACCAAGTAAGGATTGATTTGATAAAATAATGGTGCTGAATTAGAAGTTACGAAGAGAATAGCGCAGAAATAGGATAGTGTTTCATGATGGCCTATAACGGAAATGGCATTACTTGGTGATAAATCCACCAGTTAAGGGATCAGTTTTCCTCATTTCAAATTCTTAGCAGCGATTTTTTTTTAATTTATAATGCTGTTAATTATCCCAAGTATAGAGGATGAATAAAATAGATTCAATATTTGACAATCAAAAGAATTCCAACAGAATATAATCAGAAAATATGTATTCTTCGAAATATGAACCGTTATAAATATACTGGCAATGCGCTTCTTTTAAATATCATCAAATATTATCTCTACAGACCTTACTGCAATGATATAAGTTATTAAATGAGAGGGCTTGGCTCATCAGTAGTGAGCCCTCTAGAGATTAATTTGGCGAAACCGCTGAGAGGGGTTCACTACTGATGAGCCAAGCCCTCTAATTCAATAACTTATATCATTGCAGTAAGGTCTGTATAGAGATAATATTTGATGATATTTAAAAGAAGCGCATTGCCAGTATATTTATTTGTGTAAAATTTTTAACGATAGATGGCAATTAATTTTAATTTACTAATATAAACCATTATCTTCTTTCTCTTCTTTCTCTCTAGTACTAACCGATCTAATTCCATATTTGCATCATTCCTTAGGCTTAGAAGCAATAAGACCTCTAACTGAATTTTCCACTTTGTTGGTATATTCGAAGTGTCTTCCGCGAAATTAATATTGCCTCGATCTAAAAAGATTGCTATCCGATAGAAAAAGTTCTGCTGTGTAAGCTGGTAAGAACATAAGTTCAATTCCTACAAATAATGTATTTTATTAAGAATTAAACGCGTTTTTGTGATCCGAGGCATTGTCTTGCTGAAGTAGCACCCCGTTTGGTTGTACAGAGAGGGGTATTATAGGAAAAATCATTATTTTATTTTTTGGAAGAGTTTCTAAGCAATATTTCTCCCCGACAATGAGAAACCAGTTTCAAAATACATTTGACCATCACGATTCCATAGTTGTCCATACAAAGATAAAAGGTGAGCCATAGAGAGATATCCACATGAGGAGGCAACAGGGAGTATATAGGTCTAAGAATCAATTATGGAAACCATGTTAATAGCCAGATGATTACCAGGGCGTGTCACAGCCTGCTTCCATCTCAATGATGTGTAAAACTTGTGACTGAGTCCATCACTCAAGAAACCTGTAGCTATTACCAGATACTCACCCTCAAGTTAATTGTAATGTAAAAAATTCATTAGAAACAATCACATGAGCCCGTTTAAAACAGAATTAAAATCTTTGAATTTGAACTTCAGACTGGTATCTGCCTACTTTCAGAAAAAAAAAGTATCAATTGGGTAACTTAATTTGCACCTCTAACATCACGATGCGATATGTAAGATGGCAGTATCGATAAGTCATCACAGTCAATCACTTTGGAAGATCAGTTCAGATAGATCTTTCTTTTACTTGCCAATTCTTTCAGTATACATGAGAAAAGAATTAAAACGAGAAAGTTTGCCGAATTTTAATAAAGAAACATATTTAAGAAATGAAAGCATTAAAGCATGAGTGTTTTATGTGTAAAAGAAACATTCGTTCTTCGATGTCTATATTTCCTAAATATACAATTGTATGTACACATATACACGTGTAGATGGCGTATTATTGCTTTATAATAAAATAACTTATGTGAGCAATAGTTACCCAGAAATTATTTGAAAAAGGAAAAATAAAAATCAGGTTAAAAAGTTTCTTTTAATTTTGAATTTGCAAGCTTTCGATCAAATATACTGCTCTTCAACAGGCTAATACTCTATATACAATCCCTTGTACATAGAGTATCAGCCCGGTGAAGAGCAGTATATTTGATCGAAAACTTGCAAATTCAAAATTAAAATAAACTTTTAACCTGATTTTTATTTTTTCCTTTTTCAAAAAAACATATTGTAATTCGACGTTTTACTTTTATCGTTCAAGTATTATATGAAAAGGGGGGGGGGGGGGGGGGGGGGGAGAAGTCCGACCACACCTCCCTGCGGTCCCCCCTGGACCCTTGGAATATTCGACCAAATTCTGGTTCGTTTCCAAGGTGACTAACGTGGCAACGGCACCCATTTTCCAATGAAGAGCAAGATAGTGGATATTGCTGCTGCTGTGATGGAGATGCATGGAGACATCTAAGACTCTTCTTTGGACACGACAACAACAACAACATTATATGAAAAGAAAAAGAATGTTCATTTTTAAGATAAAATGCCTCCACTCAGCTTCCTTTATCTCTTTTAATAATTTAGAGAGCAAGTACGTATATCTAGGACAACAATCGAACAACCGATATCACCATAGTCTTTTTTAAAGGATACAGAGGTCTTTTTGTTCACAATTAGCTATCCTGTTTGTCTTCAATGAAGGTCACTATAATATCTTTCAGAGTTATTGTTTGAATCCCGATATACATGCTAAAAGGTTCAAGTTTTTTACATGAGTGGATATTCTTATTTTTTACTTCAAACATAAAATGCTTATCATTGTTGATAGATCATAGAAACCTCACAGTTCTTCGTGTGGATTGCAGTACCTTGTACTTTAGGAGCTAATTTGCCATCAAACCTCGATTCTCTCAATGAAACTACCTCTGCCTCCATTATTCATTACTTTACCGAATTTCACCGATTTAAGAGATTGATTTAACCCATTTATTGTCACTATTCCATAATTAAACAAGAAGAATCCATCTCTCGTCTAAATTTTTAACTTTTAACTTGACGATATAAAATAATAAATGCTGAATATTTTATCGTATTTTTGATGTATCGCGATGGAAGTGACGGTGCTCATAATTGATTCAGAGAATATTTTATTCCCTCTAAAGAAATATGTAGAGTTTAAACAGGTACAGGAAACTACTAGAACATTCTATAACTATGTTAAATTTGAAAATTTGCAAAAATGATTTTATTTAAATATTTATTTTATAAATATCAAAATTCGAAACTACGAGGGTTGTCCGTTAAATAAGTTCCACAGAGGTTTTTCTTACAGAAAAACAGGTTTATTTGCCATGTACTATACAATTTCGTAATTATCAGACTTTTTTCATTTTTTCTATATATTCCCCGTTTCGTTTGACGCATTTTTGCATTCGGGACACCCACTCATGTAACCCACAGTCAAAGAACTCTGCCGCCTGGCCGCGTAGAAAGCCTAAAACCGCTTCTTCCAACTCGTCATCGTCCTGGAATTGGGTTCCACCCAGGTTTTTCTTCAACTCGGGAAAGAGATGGACGTCACTAGTAGCTACGTCCGGGCTGTAAGGTGGATGTGACACCAATTCCCATCCAAATTCTTCGATGAGGGCGGTGGTTTGACGGGCGGTGTGCGGCCGAGCGTTGTCTTGGTGAAAACACACCCCTTTGGTTAACATCCCTCTCCTCTCATTCTGAATCGCGTGTCGAAGTTGTTTTAAGGTCTCACAGTACCGGTCGGAATTTATTGTTGTACCCGACGCATAAAGTCGCACAAAAATAGGCCCTTTCGGTCCCAAAAGACGGTAGCCATAAGTTTCCCGGCAGAAAGCCGAGGTTTCGACAAAGAAGTGTGCTTCCACTGCTTGGATTGCTCCTTTGTCTCCGGTGTGGTGTAGTGTACCCAGGTCTCATCACCAGTAACGATCGAATCCAAGAATTCCTCTCCGTTAGTTTCGTGGCAATCGAGAAATTCCTGGGCCGCTTCAGCCTGCTGCCGTTTATGGTCTTCAGCCAGAAATTTTCGGAACCTATCTTGCGCAGACCTTTGATTACCCTAAATGTTCACGCAAAACCTTGTCGATGGTGGTTTTACTGACATCAGGAACCAAATCGCAGAGCTTCCGCACAGTAACCCGTCGATCTACAAGCATTGCCGCTTCGACTTTGGCAATGGTTTCGTCCGAAACCGATGGCCGTCCAGCACGCGGTTCATCGTGGACGTCTGTTCGGCTGTTTTTAAATTCTCTGACCCATCTGCGCACCATCCCGGAACTCGTACATCCTTCTCCATACACTTGACAGAGTTCAGTAGGAATGTCCTTCGCCGAATTCTTCTTTGCGGCTAAAAAGCGAATTACTGACCGTAATTCTCAGCTGGCGGGAGACACGAGGGGAAGCTCCATCACTAACGGTTGCTCAGCCAAGACTAAGCTTATCAGCGACGTGGCCTTGGTGGAAAATTGGAGGGGGGAGAACAAGCTACAAGCCCGCACAGTCGGCTCGCGCCTAAAAGCGATCCTCATGACAGTGGTGCCCGTGGAACTTATTTAACGGACAACCCTCGTATTATAGACGTGTATGATTCTTTTTTTTTTAAATAAACAATTTCTACTGCCCTTACTGCAATGAAGAGCGGGGCTCAACCGCTGGGAGGGTTCACCACTGATGAGCCAGGCCCTTCCACTAATTTTTCCATTGCAGTAAAGACAGTAGAAATTGTTTATTTTTAAAAAGAATCATACACGTCTATAATAGTTTCGAATTTTGATAGCAGATGGCGCGCTAATGCATCATAAATATTAAATTAAAAAAAAAGGTATATCCTGACTCCTCACATGATAATATCAACAACACCTGGCCGATTTTCTATTTTTTCCCTTATGTTTCACATGAACAGCGTATTTACTCAAATTTTGCTATAAATACCCATTTTTTTATTTCTAAGAAGTCAGAAAAATAAGACCAAATTTTTGGTCGTAGAGCTACAGCCTCCATCAGGTTGACGAGAGCCAACAGACCAAAGCGCGGACGTGGTTGACAGTTCTTGATTTATGACGAAAATTGGTTGACCAAATATCATGGAATAAGTTGAATTAACGTTTAGTTGATTTTTCTTGCACTAGATACTTATGTGAGCAGTCAGGATATACTTTTTCCTTTTTAGTATCAACACCTGATATATATATATTTTTTTTTCAAACAACCTTCCTATCCTCTCGGGTAAAACGTCCATGGTATGAGGCATTGATCTGATTAGCTATAATATACTGACGAACTCTGAATCTACAATCTACCGAACACATCTTCAGATTGCATATGCAAATAATCTATGTTAGAATTAGAATGACGTAGACCAGTAAAAGGCTAGTTGCTGCTGTTGTATATAGTCACAGTGTAGAAAATACTATACCTACTACATGTGGGTTTCTCTCTGCATTCTTAGTTCTCTTCTCTTACTCTGTAAACTGGCGAATCCTGTATAGGACGAGAGGTCCTCAATAAAGGCTTTTGTTGTTGTTGTTGTCATCTTCAGATTGCTCGCTCTACGAGGCCTCAGTTGATCTTTTCATAACCTGACGTGTTTTCCAGTAGCCCAGAATCTTTTACTAATTGAAAAACATTTATTTAATTCAGAAAAACTATGCATTTATTTTTATCAAGATTGATGTCACATTTTTTATGTTTTAATACGCTATAGATTGCTGATGATCCAATGATGTTTTTGAATTACGGAAGCTACTCACATCTCGTGTAATTCTATATAACTGAGAGTTGATTGATTCTGCGATGTCCTCCGCCCATCTGTGACCGGGGCCCGCCCATCGATCGATCATATCACTCTACCCTGAAGACCTGGTTATCTGAGTCTTCTCAACAGCCTCCAGGAACGGAAGATCGTCAGCATTAAAGCTTTTTAGGAGAAACGGGCATATTCTTATCGTGCAACTATATTCTGATGGCTTACGCCATCTGTTGAAATAAATACCAACTAATCATTGAATTTTTAATTATTCCTGAATTGACCAAATACCATTTCTTGATTAATAAAAAAAAGGCTAATCATGTACATAATATTAATTCCGACAGATAGCGCAAGCCATAAGCAACTTTTAGATGCACGATCAGGAAATGCCTTTTTTAAATCTTATTTCCTGATTCTCCAGTATAAATTTTCACTTTTGTACTATTTCATATTAAAGATCTTTCTTGAAAAGAGATCAAAAGTGAAGACAAAGAAGATCAGGCTAATAACATGGTAATAGCAATAACAGGTACAACTTGCACCTGATTGGTGAGAGTCAACAGTTCGAAAAGTGCATATAGTTGACATTTTCTTGTTAGCTGAGGAAGAATCTTTGACAATTTCTCAAATAATAAAAAAGTTAAGCTGATATTTACTCCAATAGATAGTGCTCTGACGGCACCAAAATTTAATTCAATACTTTTTTATACACCTGATCCCCCAGTACAATTTCACCTTTGTACTATTTTTCACATTTTTTAACAACAACAACGTTTCTTAGATTCGTCTTAAATAGAGAATCGCGCGACTCTTCGAATTTAAGAAAAATTTCCCAAAATATTAATATTGTAAATAATAATTGGCATTAGAGATGTACTCACATAGTGCCGCGGAAAGATAAAGCGACAAATATTTCAATCTCATATAAAATGAATCCTTTTAGATTTCTATATAATCCAAAATATACAAAACCTAATTCGGACACATAATGAGATCAAATGGATTAGAAAATATGCTGTTGTTGGTAAAAATTGAAAGAAGAAAGGAAGGCCTCCAATGAGTAGGCTGGAAGGTAAATAGATGAGCTAAAAATGTGGTCACAACGTATATAATTGGAGAACATTTATCCATATAGTAAGTCAAACTCTACTTGATGGACGTTACAAACAAGAACCATGGATGTAAAACCACCGTGGTATCAACGCGGGCAGGAATTGATCGATCTGTTTTGAAGAAGAAAGAGGAGTGGAGCCAGCTGGCGTAATACGAAACCGTATCTCCCCCTGGTCTCTTCTCTCAGCCCACGCTGATATTGCAGCCATACATCCAACCTCGCGTGCACGCACACACGCACACATACACCACAAATATGCACACCACACAAACGTTCTCACACACATCACACACCCCACACACATTTACTCAAAAATGCACATCCATGAAAACTCTAATACATATGCACCCATACACATCCATGCAAACCACACCACAAACATTCACACATATCCATGCAAACCCTACTACATCCACGCAAATCACACCACATTCACACGCCACACACATCCATGCAAACCATACTACATCCACGCAAATCACACCACATTCACACGCCACACACATCCATGCAAACCATACTAATCCACGCAAATCACACCATATTCACACGCCACACACATCCATGCAAACCATACTACATCCACGCAAATCACACCATATTCACACGCCACACACATCCATGCAAACCATACTAATCCACGCAAATCACACCACATTCACACGCCACACACATCCATGCAAACCATACTAATCCACGCAAATCACACCATATTCACACGCCACACACATCCATGCAAACCATACTAATCCACGCAAATCACACCATATTCACACGCCACACACATCCATGCAAACCAATCACACCATATTCACACGCCACACACATCCATGCAAACCACACCACAAACACGCCACACACATCCATACAAACCATACTACATCCACGCAAATCACACCACATCCACACGCCACACACAATCCCACACACATTCCACCAACAGATACTTCGTCCAGGTCGGTCTGGGCCAGGCCATCGAGGACCCCGTCATCGCCTGGTGGAGGACTCTATCGCGGTGGGGGAAGAACACCTGGTATGTAAATATATCTATCTCATGTAAATATTTTGAACTGTAACCTCTCTTCCTACTGTTGACTAGATGTCAATAAACTGTTTTTAATTGTCAATTGTCACACACAGCACACATCAAACTTTTCAAAATATCCAAATAACGAAATTTATATTCATTTTATACATATTAATGTTTTAATAACAATATAATCATAATATATATATTTTTGAATATTTATGAAATTAAATAACATTTGAATATTCAAATATTCACTAACACACATCCATGCAAACCATACTACATACACATCAAACATGTACTCAAACATACACATCTACGCAAACCACAGTCACACGTCACACACAATCACACACACCACAAACACACTCACATAAATCCATGCAAACCATACTACATACACACACGTACCTCGTGTAATCTTTACACAAGGGGATAAGAAACAACAACAACACATACACACACACACCACACATGTACTCAAATACACACATCCATGCACAACATACCACATACACCATAATAACACGGTAATACATTTCTTACGCCTTTACAATATATTCGCGTCAAACTTTAAAACAGACATTTGACAATTGTAATCTTATTCCGTAGCTAAAATGTTTCTAGCGGTACGTATAAAATGTTGCATATAAATAACGATATTTATTTTATAAAAATTATTTTGAGAAATATTGTAAAATCCATATAGGTTGAATATGATCAACAATAGTGAGTTTTTTAGGTTTGATATTGAAAAAGTATATAAAGCGTTTATTTTTTTCTAAATACGTCTTCAAAAATACTCTTTAATGTTGGTCTTATAAAATAATATATAAAACTAAATGAATTTTTCTCCTTCTTTTAGCTACTCGCTTCTCCTTTACACCGCTTCATGTGATCCTTCCAATTAACCGAAAAAAAAAAGACATATGCTTTTCATTATTTTGGTCACTTTTGACTTATTATCATCAACAGCTTCAAACCTCTCTCTCGTTCCTTACAGCAACCAGCCGACCTGCAGGGCTGGCTCTTCGGTCAAGGGCTGGATAACGACGACCTCGCCATCCTCGCGTCTGTCAAGTCAACAATACACAGGTTCTTTCTGAGCCTTGAGATGAGGGGAGAACGTGACTTACTGTCTGGAGGAGGACTCTTTGTCATTGGGGGAATCTCCTGGACTTAACCGTATATAGTTTACTCTTTTAGTTTATCTTTTTCATATATCCTCTTTTTATGATTATGTTATTATACCACTATTGACTTGTGTATGATGTCAATAAAATATTTTTAAATCACACACACACAAAAACCTTTATTAAGACCCACAGGTCTTACAGAGGATTCTCCTTGGGGTTACAAGACGGAGAAACCCATGAAAGTGGGAAATATACAAAGAGGTAAAAATGGAGAAAGATTATATACACATGTGGTAAATATATACAGATTATTATTTGAATAATCCTATGAAAAATAAGAATATGGATTTGAATTTTTTTTTTGGAAATATGGGTGGGAGAAGTGGAGAGCGAAAAGAGGAAAGAAAACAGGTATTTACATATGGAACATACATATAATGGAACAAGTCAATTTAAGCTCTTCTGCTCACACAGCACAGGTAGACCATGCCTTTTTTCAAGAAATCTTTAAGAGATTTTCCAGGAAAATCCGAGTGTTCAGAGTTGTAAGGTAAACACCGTAATATTTTTAAATCTCAAAATCTCTCTCGTTCCCTTTATTACGGATTCGACATCAAGGAATTTTAAAAAAATCAGAGTGAGGTAAGTCAGTACGGCGGATATTACAATATGATGTCACCAGTTCGTGAAGACAAAAAATGCCAGCAACACCCTAAATCCAAGTCCAAAGAAACCTGATAGGCTTTGCAATATAAAGAGAATTGTTCACTTTTAAATTGTGTGGACGCGCCTAAAGAACTGTTAACTAAATCCTTTTATAAAAGTTAATTTTAAAAACTTTTTATAATGACTTTAAAGAATGAAACCTGAATTGAGAAAGAACAAGCCCCATGAATCTTTTATCAAGTCAACCAGAAAACAGACACAAAACTTTTTCAGTCGTTTTAAATGCTACTAAAATAATTTAACGCCATTATTTCAAATTCTATTTGATTAAATGATTTCAAAATTAAAATAAATAATGTTGAGAATGTTTTTATTAATATTTAAAATCTTTAAAATACGTGAAAATAATTTCGTAGTATTTCTCAGCCGTGATGGATCAGCATAGAGTCACCAGGTTGGAGCATCCGCAGTGTTCACGAAAGACTCTTCACTTGATAACTCATAGTTCAACTTTAAACAATTATGAAGATTCCATTTGATTCCTTGTGAATCTCTCTCTCATGGAATAAAGCCCGCCCTGATCTCATGAGGGCCATAACCCGAAACCATGGTCTCTAGTTGGACGCTTCTCAGTTTGCCAAAGCTGTTGTTGTAGCTTTGTCACCGACCCGAGGCCGCTAGTTGCGGCAATGGTCAATAGATCGCGTCTATTTTTTACGTCTGTTTTGACGGTGATAAAAGTCACCCTCTTTATTTTTATAGAATGGAGGAATATACGATGGGGACGGGAGCATCTAGAAAGAGACAAAGTTATGATGATTTTGTCTATATAGTGTTGATCTTCATGGTAAACGGTTTGCGGATTTCGACAAATTAGAAAGAAGGAATCATATATCGCCGCAACTCTTTTTATTATTATATAACCGCTATAATAATAAAAAGAGTTGCGGCGATATATGATTCCATCTTTCTAAAGTGTTGATCTTGTTATTTAGTAGCCATAGCCTGGTTAAGACATTCGTTTAGGCCATGAATGGATGAAGGATCAGAGTTAATCTACATACAGTCAGCGACCATCATAGCAGATCTGACTTTCTAGGTGCAGTGAGATGATGTATAACACCAGAACAATCAAAATCTCAGAATTTCTTAAATAATAAACACAGTAGTTACTGGGAGTATATTGATACATCCTTTAAATTCTTCACTCCAAAATCAATGCAATCAAACTTTCAACAAAACATGCTCAAAAATATATTCACCAAACCTAATTATTAATGTTATCCGGATGTCGTTTTCCATCAATATTAATTCACTATTTTAATAGCACTGTAAATATTTAAACAACATCTTAAATATATAATGTATAAATTATCTGTGAGATAACTTGAGAAATCGCAGAATAAAGAGATATACCCTAACACAAACAGTTATCAAAATATTTCCTAAATGGAGACTCAATAAATCTCAAAGTGAAGATAGAAACACAAGCTAGGAAGCTAATGGCAAATAAAAATTAGAGGCACCATGCAAGCTAAATAAGCGACAAGCACTCCTCAGTTCCATATTTCCACCGTCATGGACCAAATGAAATAAAAATTCGCATATCTCCGGAAGTCCCAAGATACTTCCTAAATGGATTTTCGTTGTTTTGTATTTTAAAGTAGCCTCGAGGAGATGACGGAGGGAAAGACTCCCTCCCCGACCTTCCACTTAGCCCGAGTGATAGTTAGCTCAATTCCTCTATCTCTTTATAACTCGTTATAATCATTTATATTATTGTTATAATCATCATTCTCATTGTAAATTTCTCATTATCACATAAATAGTACGGACTGTGCACTTTACATGTATTGACAAGAGTTAAATAAAACTATGTCAATTGTCTATAACTCGGAACTAGATGTAACTAGAACATTTTTCCATCATGTAAATGTAACCTAGAGATTCAACTATATATAAATTGGAATAAATCGTTGCAAAAAATTCCGTCAAATTCACCATGCAAATTATCTAAGGTCAGTTGTGTAGTTGTACTCATAGAGTTCATGTAGATGTATTATTTCATTTTAATCCCTTTGTTTCATTTTAACCGTCAAAATCTTCACTTTACACCTAACTGCTTCAATCATTATCATCCCCAAAACTTTCATGCTATTATTAACTGCTTCTATTATATAATTATCATGACTGTCGAAAATGTTCATTTTATACCTAACTTGATTCTACTATCATATTGACCGTCAAATGTTCATCCTATACCATACAATAATCCTCACTGCCAATAGGTGCTTTGTTTTCACAAAGTTAACACACTTGTATACCCTCACTTTAAGACTACTAATGTCTGTAAAAGATAGGGAAATGACTCATTGATCTAATTATACTTACTGTCTATGTTATGATGCATTAGCGCGCCATCTGTTATCAAAATTCGAAAGCTTATGTCCATAGTTCATCTAAAATACCCATTCAAAGAGTCTAGAATCAGTATCACTATAAAAGGAATTTCGAAAAATGCAATATAACAACGAAATGGTAGATTAAACTGACCTAACCGCTGGGAGGGTACACCACTGATGAGCCAGGCCCTCCAATTAATTTTTCCATTGCAGTAAGGACAGTAGAAATTGTTTATTTTTAAAAAGAATCATACGCGTCTATAATAGTTTCGAATACTGTCTATGTACTTATTGCTTATTCTAAGTCAGGGGTCGGTAAAACTGAGGCTCGTGAGCTACATACTGCTCTTTGGATATGAAGCTGCGTCTCTTTATATAGTTCCATACGCAAATATTATTTATGTGAGTACTATTTATTGTTGGCAAGAAAATAAATTGTGGCTCTTCAAAAACTTTGAAATTTTGTAAATTGTAATTTTTTACTCTTCCGACCCCTAGTGTAGTGCTTAGTTCTTGATAAGATATTTTTCGAAATATTTCGATATTTGACAAATTACTTCCAGAGAATTTACGTAAGTTTCAACATCTTATTTCAATATTCAAACATCAAGTGTGAGCATCAAATAACACGATTATGAGAGAACAGCGAGTGTATATGTGTGTTGGCTTTTGCGTTTGTTCTGAACATTTTGACTTTCACTACGAAAACAGCTAACGCTATATTTATCGCATTGCCAAGATGTATTGTAGAACATTATTACAGAAATGGAACTAAAGTAATTTATCCTTTAGTCTCTCAAATGGTGCGCTCATGTATTATAGTTTAATTAATGCGTCTAACAGGCTCGCCTAGGTTTAATTTATAAGAAAAATAGGGTATATTATATATATTTATTTGTTCTTGGAAGTGTGTGTGTGTGTTTATCTGTTTGGGCTAACAATGTCTACAATTCCATCTCAACACACTGTCTACTATGTGGATAAACACACATCCAGCTTTCAATAAACCATATAATATTATACACGGATCACATCTCGAAGTCCAGAAACGAAGAGATTGAGTATAATTTAATCACATATATAATAACAACACAGATATTATTTTAATTTTATTTTGTATAACTTTCAAGAGATTTACATTACGTGACACTAAATTTGCAACACCAAGAATTAGTAGGTAAAAAGTTGTAAAAATCTGTATAAAGAGAGTACCAATAACGAACAATAAATGGTCTTCATTAGAACATAATACACCTATACACTGAGCGACAACGCCGTCTACCCAAAATGTTGTGGGATCACTACTGGCGGCTATGCAGGCCTCAACATGTCTAGGTAGCGACTCAATGAACACGCGGATGGTGTCCTGAGGGATGGAATTCCCTGTCAACCATCAGCCACAGTTCATCTTCAGAACGCGGCTGTGGCAGCGCAGGCAAGCGATCTCCAATTAGGTCTCAGACGTGTTCTATAGGTGAGAGATCAAAAGAGACTGGTGGCTATGGAAGCACCGAGGTTTCATGCAGGGCATGTTTTATGATGCGTGCTGTGTGGGCGTTATCCTGCTGGAAAATGACATTTGGTACCTCCTGAAGGAAGGATAGCGTCACCGGCCGTAGCACGTCATCCACGTAACGTTGAGCCGTCATAATGCCCTCAATACGAATCGGAGGTGATCTGTTATTATTGGCGATGGCTCCCCAAACCATAATGCCACGTTGTCGTGAGGTGCGGCGTTCCACAAATGCGGCCGGATTGGACCTGTCAGCAAGACGGCATCAAACTCGTATTCGGTGACTGTCATTGCAAAAACAGAAGCTAAACACTACCCTGTGTTATTCCGCTGTTCATGTGGATCTATCCCGACGAAATTGCAAACAGAGGTGTCTGTTCCGCTGAGTCAATGGAAGTCTTCTTAATGGGCGCCATGAGTGTAGGCTGCTGGCGACAAATCTGCGTATATTTATTCTGGTTTATCGATCAGATATAGGAGAACCAAGAGTGTCCTGGATATCCTTCAAAATAGCGACAGGAGTGAACTGTGGGGCCGCCAACGCCATCCGGCGGATGCGTTGGACCACGCGTGCTGAAGTCACTCTGGCCGTACAGCACTCTTCAATCATGTCACATTCCCTTGTTCCAACCATCTTCACCATATCCAGTGCACTGTGGACGCGTCAATATATCTGTCCTTCTGAGTCCAATCACCTCTCGTGTCTGTCTGCTGGAACTTCTTCTACTGGCGGTGGCCTGGCATTCGTTTTCTCTGAGTTGTGAAAAAACAAAAATTAAAAATACTTTACCTGTCAGAGACAGATATAGGTATACGAATATTAACAAATTTTCAAGTTCCATCTCATATCTCAATCAAAATGCACACAATTTGCATCATTACATAAATCGGTGAACAAACTTTACCCTGAAATTTTCATATTTTTTATGCCCAGTATTTATTGATATTGCAAATTCAGTGTCACGCAGTGTCTAAATACAATAGGATATATTCAAATTAAAGCAGCACCTCTTGGTTCGAAAAATAAACGGGATTTTTTATTACTTGATATTTCGACAATCAGAACGTTTGCCTTTTTCAAAAGCTTCCTAAAAAAGATTAACGTTCGGACCTTCGGAATTTAAGGCTATGAATCCCGATTATTTTTCTAAAGCGTTATCCGTGGTATGTATTTTTAAAGGTATCATTTCCGCCAATTGTAACAAAACAGTTTCAACTTCACAAACATGATCTAAGTTTGCAAATAAATAAAAAGTTATCAATTCAATCATAGGTATCCTGTTAATAATTTTGTAACATCCCCTCTAAATACATCACTTTTATTACAATTTAAAAATAACTTTTCGAAGAAAATTTTCTATACAAATAACTTTATAGACAATTGACCTAATGTTTTTGACATCTTATCAATACATTCAAAAATGCACAGTCAAAAAGAACTTTATAAAGAACTCAATAAGCAGTAAAAATACATGTGTGGTTTACAGAACAGAGCAACAAACAAAGTGTATGTGACACGGTGAGTGAGAGAAGATCGTCAAGAAAAATGTAAAGTCAGTCGAGAATGTAATCGTAGAGGTGGGTGGCATGTGCGGTGAGAGGGAGGGAGGGAGCAAGCGACCGTGTCGGCCGTTCTATGTGAGACAAACAAGTGCGCAATCGATCGAGCGCTCTGTCGCCGTGCCTGGCACCGGGAGATAGGCCGCCGCTTGCTTCCCTTGCACACAATCTAGCTGACCAACCTTCTTTCTACTTAGTTCTTCTTAGGATTTGATTTCAAACGGAAGCCAGTCAACTCTATAATATATTTAAAAAAACTAAATTGAAGAGAATCGTGAAAATTTGAGCTTTTTTTTTTTTCAAAAATACCTGGCAAATACGTATAAATATAACAAGAGTATCAAATAAAAAGAGAGAAAGGGGATCTCTGCAATAGATGCTGAAACTAAGCGCCATTTATTGCGGACTGGGGTCGGGACAAAGCTTGACAAACACAAAAGGCTGACCAGGAGACCATGGTTTCAGGCTAAATTGCCCTCGTCAATGAAGGGCTGGCTTTGATCTCATGAAATCCACAAGAGATTCACGAACTCTTCAGAATTTTCCGAAGAGGTTTTAGAGATGTTTAGCTAGCAAAGTGGCTAAGGCAATTCAATGGCAAATATTTTCATCTATACTTTGACCATAGAATTGGCTTAGGCAGTTTGCCAGCTA
This sequence comes from Cordylochernes scorpioides, assembly GCA_030710605.1. Classification (NCBI taxonomy): domain Eukaryota; kingdom Metazoa; phylum Arthropoda; class Arachnida; order Pseudoscorpiones; family Chernetidae; genus Cordylochernes; species Cordylochernes scorpioides. Next base: position 39,440,450 of record CP092864.1, read on the forward strand.
AATACCTTTTTGGTAAATTCTGAAGATTTCAGGAATTCCCCGTAGATCTCATGAGATCAAGGCTAGTTTTGAACTGACGAGGACTATTATTCCGAAACCATGGTCTTCAGATGTCCATTCTTAATTTTCCATCAATTTCTTTCCGGAAAAATATCTATCTATAAAGTAAAAAGGTAACGACGCAATTGAAAAAGAAGAAATATAGAAGCTTTCGGATAAGCTCTTCATTAACTAGATGTACCTCGTGATAAAATTTAAAAAATAATGTTTTTTTGTGGTGAATTTTCTTGAGGAGATTTGAAAGGAGATTTCAAAATGTCTATTTTGTGAACTATTGTTGATGTTTCATGATGTAAGGGAGCCATATACTTTGGTGGCGGAAGATGGTAGCTGTATATTTCGATACAGGGCTTCAGTGTTTTTCAGGGTTTGTATTCCTTCAAGAATTGGTCTTTGAGTCTTGGCGGTGGTCTTGTCAGGGATTCTGGTACTATGGAAGTCTGGAGTATGACCTACCTGTTTTATTGATGTGGTCAACAATTAAGAAGTTGGTATTCTAGTTAGAGACATTTCTTTAATACTCCTTAATAATTTATATGAAAAAACAATAGAAAAAAAAAGTTATATTTTGATATTAAAAATAATGAAGTCATATCCTAACCGGGAGCACATGTGCTTTTTCAAAAGGCAAAGCGCCATCTGGTGGAACAGAAATCAACTAAAAATTGATTTAACCTGTTCCCTGATATTTGGCCAACCCATTTTCTTGATAAATCAAGATTCGTGGATGGCTTTTCTTGATTTATCAAGAAAATAGGTTGGCCGAATATCAACGAACAGGTTAAATCAATGTTTAGTTGATTTCTGTTCCACTAGATGGCACTCTCTCTGCTATCTAAAAAGCACATGTGCTCCTGGTCAGGATATGCCTTCATTATTTTTAATAATTTATATATAAACACACACACTCTATCCCCTTATAAAAACTTTTATGTTCATAGTTTGCTAAGATATCATAACTAAGATTCCATCGTTCATTATCACATATATATGTAGAATCGTACAATACAGTATTAGAGATCTAAAAAAGCGGACTGGTAGATTAAGTTGGCTAGGAAGGTTCACCACTGATGAGCCCTCAGACCCTCTCACTATTTTTCATCGCGATAAGAGCAGTATAAGGTTTGTTTAGTTGATAAAAGAAATATTCGTGGCTTATTGGTTTTATATTGTCACAGCCGACATAGACTAATGTAAACATTTTCATTAATAATTTAACTTATTAAACAAATCAAAGTTGATTTGTTTATTCTTTGTTAACATTGTGCAGCCAGCGGCGCTAGCGTCGTCACGTGACCTCGCACCGGCGTTCTTCATTTATTCTTTTTGTAACCTTACCAAAATAAAGCGTTAGCTTTTTAATGCGAACTCGTTCTGGTTTATTCTACGATACAATGGAAACCGCTGAACAAAAACCATCTACATCTCAAGGTGTAACACTGTCTTCAAAATAAATAAATAAAGTAAATCACTTTTAACGATTAGAGATGCTCGGAATAAGGATACTTGTCGTCTCTTCTGAAAGTTGGTTGATTTATATCTGGTCATTTGTGATTTTAAAAACCTCCTAAATATAAATTAAATAATACAACAAGTTTCTGGAGATGAAAAAGTTTCTTATCCATTTTATATTAACACAATTTCGAGGTTTCGGGCATCTCTGCCTTTCTACAGGTGTACATAAAAACGAGTAAAACGGCGTTTTATTGGTTTTTATGTATTCCTGTAGAATGGCAGAGATTCCCGAAACCTCGAAATTGTGTTAATATAAAATGGATAAGAAACTTTTTCATCTCCAGAAACTTGTTGTATAATTTGATTTATATCAGTGCTTTTTTATTTTGGAAAAGTGGTCGCTAACCAGATGGGTTGTTCATGGACGGTGACCCACACAGGACTTCAACACTTAGATCTACCAATGTAAACAGGTCCAAGATAGGCATGTTATCTGTGTACAAGAAATTATAACATTTTAGCACGAATTCTTTTATTTTATAGAAATAAAACATCCACCTGTCTTTACTGCGATGAAAAATATATTGGGAATGGTTGACTCATCAATAGTGAATCCTCCTAGCGGCTTCGCCAAATAAATCCCCCAAATCTCTTTTTTTACAGGCATTCAATATCACAGTGGTCTGGTGGATTAAATCGGATAAACCGCTGGAAGAGTTAATCAATGATGAGTTAATCCTTCCCCGTATATTCTTCATCGCAGTAAGGAAAATTAGTACAAGATAATTTGAAAGAGAAATTTCCAGGGTCGAAGAATCCCTTGTAGTAATGTTTATATCAAACTCTGTGTTTTCATCCGAGAATGTCTCCTCAGACTAACTCTGGCTCTCTCCTCTATACACGTATTCATATAAGATGTATCTATAGGTAGGAGACCTAGTGATATAATAAATATTTTGTCATATTTTTAGCAAGTAAAATTGATTGGAAAAAGGGATAGAACATCTCGACTAGAATGTTATAGTCTTTGACCCAACACATTTCGATTAGAACTCCTCGTGGTAGAGATGGAATGTCCTTCGTTATCAACACATAGGACTTCCCTTGGAAATAATGGAATGGTCTTCAGACCCATCGCATATACGGTTAAGACACTTGTTGACAAGAATAGAATGGTCTCCGGGCCGACACATATACGCAGAGCATCACCCTTTATAATGTTGGATTATTATTTTAAACACATTTATATGATTAGCATTTCACGATTCGCTAACCATGACGTATGCACAAAGGAACGTGTGGCCATTGGACATGTGTCGGACCTGGAGGCTGTTGTTGGGTGCTGCGCTGCCTGGAGTATAGGAGCTCCATCTATTATTTCTTCCTGTGGTGAATCTGTATAAGACATTGGTCTTAATAAAGCTTTGTGTGTGTGATTAGCATTTCTCTTGACAAGGATGGAATGGTCACCGAATCCAACTTAACACTCTCTTTGAATAAAAAAAAAGGGGAGACTCAATACACAATCTTAAAAAAAAAAAGAGAGATCAACAACAATAAAAAAAGGATCATAGTACAAGTACATTCCATAAAAATAAAATTTGAAAAAGGAGAAGGTAAAAAGCCGGAGAGAGAAAATCCCACAAGTCTAAATTAGCGGCGGCGTGGCTGGTGGGCGGTAAACACGGGACTACATACGCCCCGGGCGCCCGCAAGCATATAGGATTCTCTGGCGGCGATCGATTCGGAGATTTGTGGCTGTCAACCTGCCGCTGGCCGCCAGTAATTGCGCTCTCCCTCCCCGCCGGGCCGCCGTGCTTTAATTGGCCGCTTTTTATCTCCCGGAATAATTTTACACGGCGTGTTCTCTACGGCAGACACGCTCGCTGCCTCTCTCTCTCTCCCCGCCGCCACCAACTCTCAGCTTGCTGCTGCTGCTGTCTTTCAACATCTCTATCACCGTGTTATTGAGATCGTTCTTTGTAACACTCTCGATATCTTGATCTTTCACCCCCCGGGGATATCGGAGTTTGCTCAGTTTTGTTGTTTTGCCAAATCTCTCTCTCTTTTTCTCTCTTGAGAATACATAATAGTTTCACACAATTCAGACGATAATCCACGGTGGTACGTTATATTAAGACAAGAAGCATGAATGTTTTTTAAATTCAGATTTTGATATGACAAGTTTTTCGACACGTTTGTCCTTTGATTGCACCTGTCAAAGGAAAAACTTGTCCGAAAGGTTGTGATGTAGAAATCTGTTAAAATCTTTTATCATAAGAAACGCTTCCCTTCATGCTTCTCGTTTTGATGATAGACGTTTTAATTACTTCAATGTGTAGTTCCTCAACTACATGATTTTCTTTCTCAACAGGTACTGTACTGTCCTCCTAGTATTCCCCTTGCTGCCCTTATACATGAAATTATAAAAAAAAACTCTAATATACCCTTCTATTTTATACTTTCATAATCTTTCTTAAACTATCTGCTCACTTTAGTATCTGTAGCCTGTACATATCCGGTACTCACCTCTTGGCTTGCTCTTCTTAGCAGATCCACCATTTTCACTGAAATTTCTGCAGATGAGCCTGGAAAAGTCCCCAGATTGACTTAAGCGGGCGATGTAAGTCTAACCCGTTCAAATTTGGGCGGATGATCTATATACTTATTATCATCAAATCAGACACCATATCCTCACAAGAAATGTTTGCGTCAAGCAATAACACTAAATTTAGAGACTATTTTACATAAAGAATTAGTGAATTTTAAGGTTTGAGTAGAAGTTTAAAGAATAAAATAATGAAAAGGACATTAAAATCATGCTTGATTCCACTTCCTACCTAGGAACAACCAATGGAATAATTACAAATACATAGTTTAGAAATTACGGTTTTTTTTAACCAAGAGAGAGAATCGTGGATATATTTACAGAATGGGCGGATGATGAGCTACTGTGTTGTACATGTTATAATCAGGTTAGTCCATTCTATATTTTGATCTTGAATTTATAATTCTTTGATTACTCGGCTGTATATTTGACCTAGATATGGTCAATTTACTCACAAGTATACTGTGCACTACATGCTATAATCAGACAATCCTATATTTTCATTGTATAATTATAATTACTTGCTTACTTAGATGTGTATCTTGACCTAGATACGGTTTGTTTACTATCAGGTTAATTCATAGGGGGTCGGTTGGAAGGATGGTCTAAACCGTTGGTTTTCAACCGCTACGACCCGGGTTCGATTCCCGCATTGGGAACTTTATTATTATTAAAAAAAATGTTACAATGGATCCTGATTATTACAAAAGTCCAACCCCACCAGCGAGTGCAAGTAACCAAATGGGGCTCTGGCACATTTTAAAGTGAAAAGTCGAACTGCTTTTCACTAGACATGTGGTGCACTTACAGTAAAAGCAGTCTCTAACTACCCACCATGATTATCATGGCCTGTACAACGTGTACTAAGGATAAGCAAAAAAATAAATAAAATGGTTAGTTCATCCTATATTATTTATTGTGAAGTGTGTTAGCTTTAAAATAGTTGCTTACGCGCATGTACTGAGCAGTACATTTTCTAATTAGGTTAGTTCATCTGAAATTTTCATTGTACAATTATAAGTCTTTGCTTGCTTGAATGTGTATTTTGATCTAAAGATAGTTAGTCTACCCAAAGTTACACTGGAATGAATATTCTTATTCTATAATAAGGTGAAATTTCCTAGTGTGTTCATCCTATATTTCTATTGTGTATGTAGCAGCTGGAAATAACTGTTGTAATGATTATAATCTAATTATGGTACAGTTAAACCTGTCTATGCGCTCCCTCTAAATAGCGCCTTCCTCTCTATAGTACCCGATTTTAAATACATAGTACGATGCCATTTACATTAAAAGTGACCTGTATATAGCACACCCTCTCTATAGCACCCTATTTTGGTGAGTCTCAAGAGGGGGCGCTATAGACAGGTTTAACTGTATATATATTAATTTTTCATTAATTAAATAACAAAACTTAATTACATTCTCTATGAATTGTTAATAAAAAAACAGAGTAGAATTGTTTGGAATAGAAGTGATACTTAAGATATTCTAGTTGCTATAGATTTTGCATGGCTGTAAAGAATAATATAATTCATCGTAAAGATAGAGGCAGGCATTCATATTTACTGAAAATAAAGATACTTCGGACAGTAAATTTTTTTATTATCTCGACGTTTCGACAAAAAGCTTTTGTCCTCGTCAGGAGCAAACAATTACAATAAACAAATTTAATTATTGTTTGCTCCTGACGCGGACAAAATCTTTTTGTCGAAACGTCGAGGTAATAAAAAGATTTACTGGCCGAAGTATCTTTATTTTCAAGAAATATAATTCATATGTATTAAAAAATAAAACTTTTCTTCTAACCAGCGATGGTGACTGAATTCTGACTACTGGATCCCTGATACCACTTACCTGTATAATTCTTTATTTGCTTGACTGTGCATTTTAATCTACTGATGGTTTACTTAACACGGGTAGTACTATTGTGATTTTAATATTTATCAGGTTATTTATCTATTTTTACTTATAAAGTCAATATTCCCTGTGATTACTTAACTACTTTTTAAAGAGAAAATGGTTCTCTTTCAGACAATCCCTTCTATCGCGTCGTTTATTTTTCAGTCAGATAAACCCACTGTTATTTCAACTTATTTTTACCTTAATCCTATCTTTTCTTTATTGTATTCCTTTATGAAACGATTGCTATATTGCACACATGTATTTCTATTGAAGTTCTTTAATCACAGGCGAACTTGGAGTTATTGTCAAATAAATTCATTGTTTTGAACATGAAACAGATTTCGTCTATGATCTTTTTGATGTCCAGAGCATCTAAACTTTCTCGAACTTCTTTCCCCCAGAAAATTTCCTACGGCTATACTGCACAGATTTTTAAGACCACCGGTCTTATACACCGGGCTTTATACTGGGCTATACTGCATTGAAAACTTGGAGTTACCTCAATCTATCCCTTTCTCAACTGTGTCCTACACTACTGTGATTCTCATACGCAAAAGTATTGATATCATTCTGTCATACTTCTATAGTGAAGATATTTGAATCTTATCATACTTATCCTCTATTTCTTATCGTAGATCGCGAAATGCTGGAGACCCGCTGTCGATCTTGCATCAAACTCTAAAGTGGTGACATTGTACATATTCATTGTAGATAGTGTATTTCTGATTATTTTAAATTGATAATTCAAACAGGGGGTCGGTGGAAGGATGTTCTAAACCGTTGGTTTTCGACCGCTACGACCCATGTTCGATTCCCGCATTGGGCACTTTTTTCTGATATAAAAAAAAAAATGCTCCAATGGCCCCCGATTCTTGCAAAAGTCCAACCCAACCAGCGAGTGCAAGTAATCAAACGGGGATCTGGCACATTTTTAAGTGTAAAGTCGAACTGCTTTTCACATGTGTAGTAGACATGTGGTGCACTTACAATAAAAGCAGTCGCCTACTTCTACCCACAATGATTATTATGGCCTGTACCACGTGTACTAGGGAGAAGCAAAAAAATAAAAATAATAATTCAAACTGTAGACTTCTGAATATATTGATAAAATGTAAATAAAATTATGTTCCTGTTCCAAAAGAACTTTATTAGGTACCGCTCAAAAAGAACAACCTAGCTTATGATATTTACAACAATGAAAAATATGTGTGAAGTTTATTCACATATATTAAAACCAAGTGTCCAATACGTGATTCAATCCCGGTTCATGGCTGTCGGGAATCGAGGGTTTTAATCACTCGTACACCGACTCCTATTATATAAAATTATATTAATTGTCTCTAATGGCCTATATCTTACAAGTTCATTGTGTATCAAATATCTTTCAGTTATTTGTTTTAATCCTGATATACACGATAAAAGGTACAACTTCTTTAAGTTTTGTCTATGAGTGTATATACTTGTAGCTTCATATAAAGATATTGTAAAATGGGGGGTGAACGCTTCATGATTTTTCGTGACATCCTTGCGCAGGAGCCATGCTAATCTTCTCTGCATCGTTCCAATTTTAGTATATGTACCGCCGAACAAGCGTGTAAAATGGGGGGTGATATATGTTGTAAATATGTATAGTTAACCTACCTATTTTTTAATTAACGAATATAGGATTCATTTTATAAATTCTATATTACCGTAAAAATATTTAACGTGTAATTGTTTTCAATAAAAACTACTTGATAAGTAAATAACTATCTTTCCTTTTTCACGAATGCACCTCCTCCAATATTCTCTATATTTTAAACATCAAAACATTATAATCATCACATATATATATACACTCATATGTATACACTCATTAACAAAAGAGACCAAGATCCCAGAGTAAAGTCAGGGAAAGATGGGTAGACTCCAGCTGCGGGGGATGGTCCATATGTGAGGGACAGGCGCTAAAAATGGCACCCCAGTGTGGGGGAGAACAGACATTTCTGGTGACATCGGCGTTGACAGAAGACGCGGCAAGTTTCCTCCGGGCATGTGGATGATCCTGGAAGACGGGGCCAGGAGAGCCTGACATCGGAGCTGTCTACAAGGCGTTGTAGCCCAGGCTGGACGTGTACAGAGTGTGGAGCGGAAGGTTTCACAAGAGTGACATCCACAGCGCAAAGGGGCTTTCCGACAGGTGATTTGAAGGCAAGTCCTACTTATTGTACTCCTTTTGTTCAGTGCAACGTTTAATAAAGCGCTAGCTTTTTCTACATCCCTTACGAACTCACGTGTGCTCTCTTTGTGCCATCCTGCTCAGACAAAGAACACGAACATGGTTTTGGTACGACGCAATAATATAATATGCTCAACCACATTTAGGGCCTTTTCTTTATTTTGACGAGCATTTAAAGAAGCGCTCTTAAGTTTTGTGTTGATAAAAATGGCGTAGTAGTTTAAATTGTTGTTTTCAGTTTTTATTCTCACACTTTCGGCTTGGAGAGGATATAATAATGTAAATGTTTGGGAGTGGCACTAGCGTTTTGTCGCCCTTGGTTCATGTTACGAATGACACAATGTTGTCTGTAACAGAAGCCTAATAAGTTTAATCATTTTCCCTTGATTGTCTACTAAAATCTTGTTTTGTGGTTTAGAGACACCAGGGAAATGTCGGGAATTGATGCTATCGTTGTTGCAAATGTCTTGATGGTTCCTATAAACTGTTGTCTCAGGTAAATAATTATTCGAAGCCTGCATTGAAAAAGTTTGAAAACTTTTCTTATTAATCTCAATTGCACATGATACAGGTTACCATGATATCCATGGTGGGTAGGGAATTGCGACTGATATTTCACTTAGTGCGCCACATACTACACATGTCGAGGTCATCTTAAAGTTTACACTTTCAAGTGTCTGGAGTTCCTATCTTGTTTCTTGCACTCACTGGTCGGGTTGGGCTTGTACAAGAGCTGGGGCGGGGGTCATTGGAACATTTTTTTTTCAATTAAAAAGTGCCTACAGCGACCTCGGATACTAGTTATCGAAAATCAATAGCGTAAGCCATTATGTAATCAAGGCCCTTTAAAAATATAAATTGTTTGGATCGTTACTGATAGCCAGGTCAACAGGCTGGGTGGCCAGTGGATGATGTTGAAGGCTTCCCAGGTGAGAGGCCATCATGACCATGATGTATCGTTGGGACATTACCACTGGAGATTCTTCAGAACTCTCGGGCTGACGATGAATGTACAAGATAGGAAAAGACATGCAAGGGCAAGTAGGTTGTTCTTCGGCCTCAGAATTGCGCCTAGAGAAAAAAAGCACCTCGTCCTACCTATGATGAGGGGAATGCTGATGATACCTGCAAATCGGCTGGCCACTAGACAATTTGACAATTTAAACAATTTTATTGATTCTTCTAATTAATTGTAACAAATGTGGAAAATATATAATAAAATAGTAAATAAAGGGTAGATAAAATGTAGGGGAATATATATAGTTGTAGATGTACAAATTTCTTCAGCAAGGGAGGCTTCCCCACCCTGAGAGTCCTCCTCCAGACAAGGTCTTCTTGAACACTCCTCAGTTTCACACCGAGGAAGTACCTATAGATGCGTGTCTTGGCAGACGTCAGGATGGCCAGGGCGTCATCGGCTAGGCCATGCCCGAAGACCCAGCCCTGCAGGTCAGGGGGCCGCCCGATTATGGTAAATGCCTCCCGGATGAGAGGCCTGATGTAGCGGCAGGACCAGTACCGGTGAACCAGCGACAGGTCACTAGATATTTCTCTTTGGAAAGGAGATAGTTCCATTATCAATATATCTATAATTAAGACTCTCCACAATATCACTCAATCAATTCCTTTATTAGGAAGGAAGAACTTTCAGTCTTATATATACAGATTTTCTCCTCAGATATACAGAAAATGAGTTTTAAAAAAAGAGGGAGAAGTAAATTCGAATCTACAAAGTTTTATGATAAATATATACATATAGAATATTTATCGTAAAGATAGAGGCTGCCTGGCCGGCATTCTATTTCTTCAAATCAAAGATACTTCGACCAGTAAATCTTTTTTATTGTCTCGACGTTTCGACAAAAATATTTTGTCCTCGTCAGAAGCGAACAAAAATTAAAACATATGACAAATCGAAAAAATAGAACAAATGTGATATTGTACTGGGATAAGGTTCATAAATTATGAAAAAGGTATCTCTTTATCATGAAACTGAAAGTTGCTGATTTAATAATTGATCAAACTGTTTAGGAAGTTCTTTTTCAATTTTCTATATTTTTTAAACATTTAGAGTAAAGGGAATAATTAGATGGATAGAGAGATTTGTTTGTGGGGAGATGTTACAGGTTTATAAGAAGAAGAGAAAGTAGAATACCTATAACCTAGGTATGTAATTATGTGTTAAAATATATTCTATTTCTTCAAATTAAAGACACTTCGGCCAGTAAATAACGCTTTGTCAAATTATGAAAAAGGCAAAATTGGTCAATTCTGAAATAATTAGAAATCAACGAGAATAGTTGATATTTATTCCGATAGATGGCGCAAGCCATTAGCAACTTTCAGTTGCACGATAAGGAGGCGCCTTTTTTATAATTTGGCAAAGCGTTAAAAATTATGTACAATTTTGTTTAAACTTTGTATTATATTTTGTACAAAATTTGAAATATCGAGTGAGAACGTCCTTGCAAGCCTTAGAATAATTTTTAACGCTTTGCCAAATGTTTTAATTTTTGTTCTCTCCTGACGATAACAAAAGATTTTTGTCGAAACGTCGAGACAATAAAAAGATTTACTGACCGAAGTATCTTTAATTTGAATCAATATGAATATATAATTATTTTGATACATCATTATATACTATGAAAAATCATCTCCTTATCGTGCAACAGAAAGTTGCTGATGGTTTGCGCAATCTATCGGAATAAATTTCAACTATTCTCGTTTTTATTTTTAATTATATTTAATGAAAAATCAACGAGAATAGTTGATATTTATTCCGATAGATGGCGCAAGTCATCAGAAACTTTCATTTTCACGATAAGGAGATGCCTTTTTCATAATTTATGAACCTTATCCCAGTACAATATCACATTTGTACTATATCTTCATCGCAGATAGAGGTTTGCCTGGCTGCATTCATATTTCTATGAAAAATAGACATTTCGGCCAGTTAGAGTTTTTTTTATTTTCTCAACGTTTCGACAAAAATCTTTTGTCTTCGTCAGGAGAAATAAATAGAAATAAAGCATTTGGCAAAGCGTTAAAAATTGTTCTGAGGTTGCAAGGGCGTTCTTCATCATTATATGCCTAGGTTACAGGTATTCTACTTGCTCTTCTTTCTATAAAGAGATACCTGTAACATCTCCCCACCATATAATCAGTTGCTTACAAACCAATCTCTCTATCCATCTAATTATTCCCTTTACTCTAAATGTTTAAAAAATATAAAAAGATTGAAAAAGAATTTCCTAAACAGCTTGATCAATTATTAGAATGGCTAACGTTTAATTACATCAAGCGACATTTTTGTTGTTTTGAAGTTAGAGAAAAATATTGGTCTTAAGTAATTAGTTAATCAACATTTTAATTAGACTCCGGGAAATTTTATACCACTAAAATAACATCCCGAGTCTGTTTTTCTAAGCTGCCTTTTTAGTTAGGAAGTAATTATTGAAATAAATAAAGATGTGAGTAGATGAATCTCTACTGCTACCTTGTTATCAAACCAGATGGCAGGAGTTCACTCACTGATTTATTATTTTTTACAATTCACTGAATGCCTACGTAGAAGTACGTCAATTCTCAGTAGTGATTCTGTGATAGAGAAGCTATTCATAATACAACAACTCTTAAACTTATAACTACAAAAAAAGAAAGAATAAATAATATTAATGTAAAAGGTTTCTTTTAATTTTGATTTTCGCAAGCTTTCGAGCAAAATTTCTGCTCTTCAACGGACATATACTTCTATATACAATATCAAGATGAACTTTGTAAAGTAATAATTGAAAAAATGTGTTATTGGCATATGTGGGCGTGCATCAAACTGTTTACAGCTAAAATATTAGATATTATAATGGGATGAAATATATATTAATTTATAGATGATTTGTCAGGTGTATTGCCATATTGGGTTGGGAGGTATATTTTTCTATGGATGCTATTTATTTTTGATGATACCAGTGCTTCCAAACATAATCGTTGTTGCTTGCTTTTTATGTCGTGATAATGAGCTATTGCTTGTTTGAGATTGAATGTGTGTCCAGTGGTTCAGGTATGTTGGTAAATTAAGGATCTATTGTCTTTGTATTAAACTTATAACTACAAAAGTTATTTAATTAAAAAGGCATATATTGGATCAAAATATCATTTATTTTATCTATATTTCAGTTGGCTAAACGCCAACCTTTTTCACGGTATTATAACATATTAATGTGTGTCAACAACAAACTCAGCGTCACATAACGTCAACAGAATTAAGTTTTAAAAAATATTTTTGCCTATATTCAATGGGGAGAAAAATGTTTGATATATACATTGACGTTATGTGTCGCTGAGTTTGTTGTTGACACATATTAATATTCGAAATTATTTTAAAGGCGTAAGATTCTTTTTGAAAATAAAACAATTTCTACTGCCCTCTTACTGCAATGGAAAAATTAATGGGAGGGCCTGGCTCATCAGTGGTGAACCCTCCCAGCGGTTTCGCCAGTTTAATGGTACTTAGTTAAACAGTTTAAACTGGCGATACCGCTAGGAGGGTTCACCACTGATGAGCCAGGCCCTCCCATTAATTTTTCCATTGCAGTAAGGGCAGTAGAAATTGTTTAATTTCAAAAAGAATCTCACGCCTTTAAAATAGTTTCGAATTTTGATAACAGATGGCGCGCTAGTGCAACATTTTAATATGTTATAATACCTTGAAAAAGGTTGGCGTTCAGCCAACTGATATATTGGTTAAATAAATGATATTTTTATTCAATATATGCCTTTTTAATTGAAGATTTATTTATGGATTGCTCTATTATTCAAACCAAAAAGGCATATGACGTCACAACTATTTTTTATTAATGGTATAATGTAGCTATCGGGCAAGCCCCTCCTTAGCAAACTCTAAAACTATTTTATTAGACGAAAAACCTGGTGAAGGAAGACGAGTTTCTTTTATTGATGCATAGGTGCAAGCTTTCGGGTAAAAACCCTTCAACAGGCGAGTAATGAAGCGCGACTTATAAGAACTATGGTACAAAAGGTAGGAAGAAATATATATATAAAAAAGGAAAGTTTTTAAACTATTTATATATGTTAATATTAACAGAAAACCGATTTTTGAGAAAAGTAAATATTAAAATTTTTTTTTTATATATATATATTTCTTCCTCCCTTTTGTACCATAGTTCTTATAAGTCGCGCTTCATTACTCGCCTGTTGAAGGGTTTTTACCCGAAAGCTTGCACCTATGCATCAATAAAAGAAACTCGTCTTCCTTCACCATGTTTTTCGTCTAATTTCAATTCAGGAAGAATTCTTTATCTATAAAACTACTTTATACCTTTAATAAAAAATAGTTGCGGCGTCTTATTCCTTTTTTGTAATTTGTCTAAATTCGCAAATCTGTTACAATGAATGAACTTATAACGATTGGTTGTTAATATACAGCTTACACCACACTGATAAGGGCCAACAGCCTGAAACCCGTACGTGCTTAGCTTTTCTTGATTAATCAGGAATGGGATTTACCCAGACTAATCTATTTATGAGCTTGATTGTCTTAATTAGGTTTTTCCTGTATATAAATTTCATTATTACTATCAAATGTGATTTGCCTTTACTTTTTTATTATTTTAATTTGTATAGATTCCGTGGTAAATTCATGTATAAAACTATGTCTTAATAATAGCTTTTGTGTGTGTGAGGTTAATCAGGAAAGGGTATTTGGCCAATTTTGAATAAAAAATTCAACGATCAGTTAATGATTTCTAAGTTTGAGCTGTCGTGTATTCAATGTGATCAGAGGGATTTACAGTTATGTTCCTCTTTATAATTGATTTACTATGGATGAGAGTTAACAGAAAGTTTATTATGCTTTCTGTTGGGGAATTTAGAATTTTATGTATTCTTTTCGAAGTTGTTGTTATTTTTGTTGCCGTGTTGTAGAGCCTCAAATGTCTCCATGCATCTCTATCACAGCAGTAGCAATGTCCTCTATCTTGGGTGTCTAAAACTGCTGTTCTGGTCCATGTCGATTTTCTGCAAGGCTGCGGCCATTGCTGGGCATGAGAATATGTGGGTAGGTATTAGTTCCACACCAGGTTCCATGTCCTGTATTCTATTTGAAGTGTCCTAAATCAAGACTACTCTCTTGTCAAAATGTCACAAAAGAAACTCATCTCCAGAAATATGTTGCCTTATTTAATTAACAAAAACTATTTTAAATAGTTTATTTTTCATGATAGATTTCATCCTGGCAAACATACCTTCAGAACGTCTTGGCTCTAGCAAAATGCCTTAGCACTTGAACAAATCCTAGAGTAACTTCTGAATATTAAAATATCCCTCACACGAATAGTTTTTTTTTATGCAATTCTACTTTTTTAAAATCTTATGTCCATAGTTTTCCTGAATATCATTTCTAATATTCCACCCTCCATTCCAGCATCTATAAGCAGAATCCTCCAATACAGTATTAAAGCTCTAAGAAGCGGACTGGTAAGCGAAATTGGCAAAACCGTTGGGTGGGTTCACCACTAATGATCGAAGCCATCCCATTATTTTTTAATCGCAGTAAGGATAGTAAAAGTATGATTTTTTATGTGTAAACGAAATATTTGTGATTTGACGCTTTCATTTATTGGGTTTAAATAGCGCAATATTGCCTTATAATTAAAATACAGATTTAAAAAATAAATATTTCAAACTTTGTAAATTTTCAAACAGAGCGATTGACTACAAGTGTTATAGATTGACAATGGTCACAGCCCTTTGGTCCACACGTACAGAATTTAACAGATAGGACTATGTGGCTGTATTTATGTTACTAGAGGACGGTCAATAGATGATCTATAGATTTTGTGACTATTTCATTGCGAGGTTTACTTACTTATCATAGAAGTCTAGTCTTCCTATATAACTGCAATTATTGATTAAAAAAAAAGACCATATAATAGGAATACACTAAAGACAAGGTAGATAGGTTTGTTATAGTTAAGAGTGGTGTCCAACCTCCCTTCTAAAGAGTCAGCTGGGTCTTCGGACGTGGATTGAATGACGATACAATGGTCATCCTGGCGTCTACCTAGACTTGATAACAACCCCCATTGCACGACAAGTGTAAAATACCAAAATTCCACTCTTCAAGAAAATTTTAAATTACCAACAATACACTCTGCACGACAAGTATAAACTACAAACAATCCATCTACACGATAAGTGTAAAATACCAAAATTCCACTCTACACGACAAGTGCACACTACCAACAATCCACTCTGCACGACAAGTGTGAACTAACAACAATCCACTCTAAACGACAAGTGTACACTAATACACTCTGCACGACAAGTGCACACTACCAACAATCCACTCTGCACGACAAGTGTAAACTACCAACAATCCACTCTGCACGACAAGTGTAAACTGCCAACAATCCACTCTAAACGACAAGTGTACACTAATACACTCTGCACGACAAGTGCACACTACCAACAATTCACTCTGCACGACAAGTGTAAACTACCAACAATCCACTCTGCACGACAAGTGTGAACTACCAACAATCCACTCTGCACGACAAGTGTACACTACCAACAATCCACTCTGCACGACAAGTGTAAACTACCAACAATCCACTCTGCACGACAAGTGTGAACTACCAACAATCCACTCTGCACGACAAGTGCACACTACCAACAATCCACTCTGCACGACAAGTGTACACTAATACACTCTGCACGACAAGTGCACACTACCAACAATCCACTCTGCACGACAAGTGTAAACTACCAACAATCCACTCTGCACGACAAGTGTGAACTACCAACAATCCACTCTGCACGACAAGTGTACACTACCAACAATCCACTCTGCACGACAAGTGTAAACTACCAACAATCCACTCTGCACGACAAGTGTGAACTACCAACAATCCACTCTGCACGACAAGTGCACACTACCAACAATCCACTCTGCACGACAAGTGTACACTAATACACTCTGCACGACAAGTGCACACTACCAACAATCTACTCTGCACGACAAGTGTACACTACCAACAATCCACTCTGCACGACAAGTGTGAACTACCAACAATCCACTCTGC
This sequence comes from Cordylochernes scorpioides, assembly GCA_030710605.1. Taxonomy (NCBI): domain Eukaryota; kingdom Metazoa; phylum Arthropoda; class Arachnida; order Pseudoscorpiones; family Chernetidae; genus Cordylochernes; species Cordylochernes scorpioides. The sequence goes on from CP092864.1 coordinate 39,456,795, forward strand.
ACGACAAGTGTACACTACCAACAATTCACTCTGCACGACAAGTGTACACTACCAACAATTCACTCTGCACGACAGGTGTAAACTACCAACAATCCACTCTGCACGACAAGTGTACACTACCAACAATCCACTCTGCACGACAAGTGTACACTACCAACAATTCACTCTGCACGACAAGTGTACACTACCAACAATACACTCTGCACGACAAGTGTAAACTACCAACAATCCACTCTGCACGACAAGTGTACACTACCAACAATTCACTCTGCACGACAAGTGTAAACTGCCAGCAATTCACTCTGCACGACAAGTGTACACTACCAACAATCCAATCTGCACGACAAGTGTAAACTACCAACAATCCAATCTGCACGACAAGTGTACACTACCAACAATTCACTCTGCACGACAAGTGTACACTACCAACAATACACTCTGCACGACAAGTGTACACTACCAACAATCCACTCTGCACGACAAGTGTAAACTACCAACAATCCACTCTGCACGACAAGTGTGAACTACCAACAATCCACTCTGCACGATAAGTGTAAACTACCAACAATCCACTCTGCACGACAAGTGTAAACTACCAACAATCCACTCTGCACGACAAGTGCACACTACCAACAATTCACTCTGCACGACAAGTGTACACTACCAACAATCCACTCTGCACGACAAGTGTACACTACCAACAATTCACTCTGCACGACAAGTGTACACTACCAACAATCCACTCTGCACGACAAGTGTACACTACCAACAATACACTCTGCACGACAAGTGTAAACTACCAACAATCCACTCTGCACGACAAGTGTACACTACCAACAATCCAATCTGCACAACAAGTCTACACTACCAACAATACACTCTGCACGACAAGTACAAACTGCCAACAATCTACTCTGCACGACAAGTGTAAACTACCAACAATCCACTCTGCACGACAAGTGTAAACTACCAACAATACACTCTGCACGACAAGTGTACACTACCAACAATTCACTCTGCACGACAAGTGTAAACTACCAACAATCCACTCTGCACGACAAGTGTAAACTACCAACAATACACTCTGCACGACAAGTGTACACTACCAACAATTCACTCTGCACGACAAGTGTACACTACCAACAATCCACTCTGCACGACAAGTGTACACTACCAACAATTCACTCTGCACGACAAGTGTACACTACCAACAATCCACTCTGCACGACAAGTGTACACTACCAACAATCCAATCTGCACAACAAGTCTACACTACCAACAATACACTCTGCACGACAAGTACAAACTGCCAACAATCTACTCTGCACGACAAGTTTAAACTACCAACAATCCACTCTGCACGACAAGTGTAAACTACTAACAATCCACTCTGCACGACAAGTGTAAACTACCAACAATCCACTCTGCACGACAAGTATGAACTACCAAAAATCAACTCTGCACTACAAGAGTACACTACCAACAATACACTCTGCACTACAAGTGCACACTACCAACAATCCATTCTGCACGACAAGTGAACACTATCAAAAATACACTCTGTACGACAAGTGTACACTACCAACAATACACTCTGCACGACAGGTGTACACTACCAACAATACACTCTGCACGACAAGTGTACACTACCAACAATCCAATCTGCACAACAAGTGTACACTACCAACAATACACTCTGCACGACAAGTGTAAACTGCCAGCAATACACTCTGCACGACAAGTGTAAACTGCCAACAATTCACTCTGCACGACAAGTGTGAACTACCAACAATTCACTCTGCACTACAAGTGCACACCACCAACAATCCATTCTGCACGACAAGTGAACACTACCAAAAATACACTCTGTACGACAAGTGCACACTACCAACAATACACTCTGCACGACAAGTGTGAACTACCAACAATACACTCTGCACGACAAGTATACACTACCAACAATTCACTCTGCACGACAAGTGTGAACTACCAACAATACACTCTGCACGACAAGTGTGAACTACCAACAATACACTCTGCCCGACAAGTATACACTACCAACAATTCACTCTGCACGACAAGTATACACTACCAACAATACACTCTGCACGAAAAGTACAAACTGCCAACAATCCACTCTGCACTACAAGTGAACACTACCAACAATACACTCTGCAGCACAGGTGCAAACTACCAACAATACACTCTGCACGACAAGTGTAAACTGCCAACAATCCACTCTGCACGACAAGTGCACACTACCAACAATCCACTCTGCACGACAAGTGCATAGTACCAACAATACACTCTGCACGACAAGTGTAATCTGCCAACAATCCACTCTGCACGATAAGTGCACAGTACCAACAATACACTCTGCACGACAAGTGTAATCTACCAACAATCCACTCTGCACGACAAGTGTAAACTACCAACAATCCACTCTGCACGACAAGTGTAAACTGCCAACAATCCACTCTGCACGACAAGTGTACACTACCAACAATCCAATCTGCACAACAAGTCTACACTACCAACAATACACTCTGCACGACAAGTACAAACAGCCAACAATCTACTCTGCACGACAAGTGTAAACTACCAACAATCCACTCTGCACGACAAGTGTAAACTACCAACAATCCACTCTGCACGACAAGTGTAAACTACTAACAATTCACTCTGCACGACAAGTGTACACTACCAACAATTCACTCTGCACGACAAGTGTACACTACCAACAATCCACTCTGCACGACAAGTGTAAACTACCAACAATACACTCTGCACGACAAGTGTACACTACCAACAATTCACTCTGCACGACAAGTGTAAACTACCAACAATCCACTCTGCACGACAAGTGTAAACTACCAACAATACACTCTGCACGACAAGTGTACACTACCAACAATTCACTCTGCACGACAAGTGTACACTACCAACAATCCACTCTGCACGACAAGTGTACACTACCAACAATTCACTCTGCACGACAAGTGTACACTACCAACAATCCACTCTGCACGACAAGTGTACACTACCAACAATCCAATCTGCACAACAAGTCTACACTACCAACAATACACTCTGCACGACAAGTACAAACTGCCAACAATCTACTCTGCACGACAAGTTTAAACTACCAACAATCCACTCTGCACGACAAGTGTAAACTACTAACAATCCACTCTGCACGACAAGTGTAAACTACCAACAATCCACTCTGCACGACAAGTATGAACTACCAAAAATCAACTCTGCACTACAAGAGTACACTACCAACAATACACTCTGCACTACAAGTGCACACTACCAACAATCCATTCTGCACGACAAGTGAACACTATCAAAAATACACTCTGTACGACAAGTGTACACTACCAACAATACACTCTGCACGACAGGTGTACACTACCAACAATACACTCTGCACGACAAGTGTACACTACCAACAATCCAATCTGCACAACAAGTGTACACTACCAACAATACACTCTGCACGACAAGTGTAAACTGCCAGCAATACACTCTGCACGACAAGTGTAAACTGCCAACAATTCACTCTGCACGACAAGTGTGAACTACCAACAATTCACACTGCACGACAAGTGTGAACTACCAACAATCCACTCTGCACTACAAGTGCACACCACCAACAATCCATTCTGCACGACAAGTGAACACTACCAAAAATACACTCTGTACGACAAGTGCACACTACCAACAATACACTCTGCACGACAAGTGTGAACTACCAACAATACACTCTGCACGACAAGTATACACTACCAACAATTCACTCTGCACGACAAGTGTGAACTACCAACAATACACTCTGCACGACAAGTGTGAACTACCAACAATACACTCTGCCCGACAAGTATACACTACCAACAATTCACTCTGCACGACAAGTATACACTACCAACAATACACTCTGCACGAAAAGTACAAACTGCCAACAATCCACTCTGCACTACAAGTGAACACTACCAACAATACACTCTGCAGCACAGGTGCAAACTACCAACAATACACTCTGCACGACAAGTGTAAACTGCCAACAATCCACTCTGCACGACAAGTGCACACTACCAACAATCCACTCTGCACGACAAGTGCATAGTACCAACAATACACTCTGCACGACAAGTGTAATCTGCCAACAATCCACTCTGCACGATAAGTGCACAGTACCAACAATATACTCTGCACGACAAGTGTAATCTACCAACAATCCACTCTGCACGACAAGTGTAAACTACCAACAATCCACTCTGCACGACAAGTGTAAACTGCCAACAATCCACTCTGCACGACAAGTACAACCTGCCAACAATCCACTCTGCACTACAAGTGAACACTACCAACAAATCTCTCTGCGCGACAAGTCTAAACTGCCAACAATCCACTCTGCACTACAAGTGAACACTGCCAACAATCCACTCTGTACGACAAGTACAAACTGCCAACAATCAACTCTGCACTACATGGGAACACTACCAACAATACACTCTGCACGACAAGTACAAACTGCCAACAATCCACTCTGCACTACAAGTGAAAACTACCAACAATACACTCTGCAGCACAGGTGTAAGCTACCAACAATACATTCTGCACGACAGTTACAAACTGCCAACAATCCAATCTGCACTACAAGTGAACACTACTAACAATACACTCTGTCCGGCAAGTACAAACTACCAACAATACACTCTGCACGACAAGTACAAACTACCAACAATCCACTCTGCACTACAAGTAAACACTACCAACAATCTACTCTGCAGCACAGGTGCAAGCTACCAACAATACATTCTGCACGAAGGGTACAAGCTACCAACAATACACTCTGCACGACAGTTACAAACTGCCAACAATCCAATCAGCACTACAAGTGAACACTACCAACAATACACTCTGCACGACAAGTACAAACTGCCAACAATCCAATCTGCACTACAAGTGAACACTACTAACAATACACTCTGTCCGGCAAGTACAAACTACCAACAATACACTCTGCACGACAAGTACAAACTACCAACAATCCACTCTGCACTACAAGTAAACACTACCAACAATCTACTCTGCAGCACAGGTGCAAGCTACCAACAATACATTCTGCACGAAGGGTACAAGCTACCAACAATACACTCTGCACGACAATTACAAACTGCCAACAATCCAATCAGCACTACAAGTGAACACTACCAACAATACACTCTGCACGACAAGTACAAACTGCCAACAATCCAATCTGCACTACAAGTGAACACTACTAACAATACACTCTGCACGACAAGTACAAACTGCCAACAATCCACTCTGCACTACAAGTGAACACTACCAACATTCCAATCAGCACTACAAGTGAACACTACCAACAATACACTCTGCACGACAAGTACAACCTGCCAACAATCCACTCTGCACTACAAGTGAACACTACCAACAATCCAATCTGCACTACAAGTGAACACTACCAACAATACACTCTGCACCACAATTACAAACTACTAACAATCCACTTTGCACTACAAGTGAACACTACCAACAATACACTCTGCACGACAAGTACAAACTGCCAACAATTTACTCTGCATGACAAGTGCACACTACAAACAATACATTCTGCACGACAAGTACAAACTGCCAACAATCCACTCTGCACTACAAGTGAACACTACCAACAATACACTCTGCACGACAAGTACAAACTGCCAATAATCCACTCTGTACTATAAGTGAACACTACCAACAATCCACTCTGCACGACAAGTGCACACTAACAACAATTCTCTCTGCACGACAAGTGCACACTACCAACAATACACTCTGCACGAGAAGTGTAAACTGCCAACAATCCACTCTGCACGACAAGTGTAAACTACCAACAATCCACTCTGCACGACCAGTGTAAACTACCAACAATCCACTTTGCACGACAAGTGTAAACTACTAACAATCCACTCTGCACGACAAGTGTAAACTGCCAACAATATACTCTGCATTACAAGTGCACACTACCAACAATACACTCTGCCCGACATGTGTAAACTGCCAACAATCCACTCTGCACGACAAGTGTAAACTGCCAACAATATACTCTGCATTACAAGTGCACACTACCAACAATACACTCTGCCCGACATGTGTAAACTGCCAACAATCCACTCTGCACGACAAGTGCACACTAACAACAATTCTATCTGCACGACAAGTGCACACTAACAACAATTCTCTCTGCACGACAAGTCTAAACTGCCAACAATCCACTCTGCACGACAAGTGCACACTACCAACAATTTTCTCTGCACGACATGTCTAAACTGCCAACAATCCACTCTGCACTACAAGTGAACACTACCAACAATACACTCTGCACGACAAGTACAAACTGTCAACAATCCACTCTGCACTACAAGTGCACACTACCAACAAATCTCTCTGCACGACAAGTCTAAACTGCCAACAATCCACTCTGCACTACAAGTGCACACTACCAACAATTCTCTCTGCACGACAAGTCTAAACTGCCAACAATCCACTCTGCACTACAAGTGCACACTACCAACAATTCTCTCTGCACGACAAGTCTAAACTGCCAACAATCCACTCTGCACTACAAGTGCACACTACCAACAAATCTCTCTGCACGACAAGTCTAAACTGCCAACAATCCACTCTGCACTACAAGTGAACACTACCAACAATTCTCTCTGCACGACAAGTCTAAACTGCCAACAATCCACTCTGCACGACAAGTGCACACTACCAACAATTCTCTCTGCACGACATGTCTAAACTGCCAACAATCCACTCTGCACTACAAGTGAACACTACCAACAATACACTCTGCACGACAAGTACAAACTGCCAACAATCCACTCTGCACTACAAGTGAACACTACCAACAATTCTCTCTGCACGACAAGTCTAAACTGCCAACAATCCACTCTGCACGACAAGTGCACACTACCAACAATTCTCTCTGCACGACATGTCTAAACTGCCAACAATCCACTCTGCACTACAAGTGAACACTACCAACAATACACTCTGCACGACAAGTACAAACTGCCAACAATCCACTCTGCACGACAAGTGCACACTACCAACAATTCTCTCTGCACGACAAGTGCACACTACCACAATTCTCTCTGCACGACATGTCTAAACTGCCAACAATCCACTCAGCACTACAAGTGCACAATACCAAAAATACACTCTGTCCGACAAGTACAAGTACTGCCGACAATTCACTTTGCACGACATGTGAACACTACCATAAAAAACATTCTGCACGCAAATGCTAACTACCAACAATAATTCACTCTGCACTACAAGTTTAAAATACCAACAATCCACTCTGCACTACAAGTATAAAATACCAACAATATAACTCTACAGCATAGGTGCAAACTACTAACAATAAACCAATCGGCGCTACAAATGTAAAATACCAACAATACACTCTGCAGAACAAGTCAAACTACCAAGAATCAACCTGCACTACAAGTCAAACTACCAAGAATCTACCTGCACTACAAGTGTAAACCACCAAAAACCCTCTCTGCAGCACAAGTGCAAACTACCAACTATAATCCAATCTGCACTACAAGTATAAACTACAGACAACAATCCAATCTGCACTACAAGTAAATGGCAGAACACGGACAAGTCAGGCGGTGCAGCCGGGACAGAAATAATTGGCCCGACCGTGCCTCAATATTTCAGCGGTGGCAGAAGGTGCTCAATTGATTGGTGGTCCAAGGGCGGGGAGAACACGTTTGAGCGCCGTCACCAACTTCGTTCATTCCAGGACCTGCCGGCATTCTCCCCTACGAGCTACCATCCTCACCCACCATCTCTCTTTTCTTATTGGCATTGTTGTATTTTTTTAGATCAAGATAGAAGGTGTGAAATAAACCAGCTCTTTTCTAGTGTCTTGTCGCGTCAATCAAAAAAAGAGACCGTTAAGATATTGTAAACTTTTGGAAGTAAATAGTCTCAAAGTTTTTTTCAGCGGCCAGGATTTAGGAAAGATTAAAACGTTTGTTGATATTAAGGGGTGCTTTTTAGTTCTTTTTACTGTGATCTGTTTTTTACTGTCAGCTGAAAGGCTTCGTAGAAATTTTATACAATATGATAGTTCAATATAGGGATGTGAATTTCTGGTAAAGTGACATACTGGCTATTTCTAAGACTATCTCTCAAAAATAATTTTATTGAAAATCTAAAAAAAAAAAAAACTTCAGACTTCACGATAAGTTGTCCGATGAAAGATTGGCAATTCCACCCCCTAATCCGAAACGAAAAATCGAACAAACGGGTTGTATTACGTGGAACGCTTCACGATTATGCGTGTCATCCTTGTGCAGAGCCATTCTAATCTTCTATGTATCGTTCCAATTTTAGTTATGTACCGCCAAACAAGAGTGTATAATGTTAAACTATGTGTATGAAGGGGTGTAAAAAGGAATGCAAGAAAAAAAAAAGAGACCTAGTTTTTCGAAGTCTTGCAGTTGAAATTAGAAATTGTTATTCTGAAAAATGTGGTGGAAGGAGAGAATCTAGAAAGTCGAAAGAATAGAGAAGTGAAGAGGTGAATTTTTAAATCAAGATTGAAGTTAAGGAAGCCAGGAACGAACAGAAAAGTTTAAAACCTAGACGCCCTGTGATTGAAGAACTGTGGATCTTATCCTCCCAAAGTCGACCCAGTTGTCCTACTTCTCAGTTTTCACCACTCAACCTCTGTAGATATCACATAACGTTGCTGGACAATGGTATTCTTTTAGCAAAAAGGAGAAGTGACATTTTTATTACATAAATACCAACTCACCGCAACTTTACGTTGTATTCTAGTCTGAAAATATTAACCCGAAACCCATGGTCTCCAAATGGGTGCTTCTCAGTTCTCCAGCTTCTCATTTTGTCACCGATCCGAGGCCGCTACTTTGTGGCTACGGTCAATTGATGGTGTCTAGTTTTGACGTTTATTTTGACGAAAGATATGACCTTTTATTTTATTTTTTTAGAGCAATATCCGCCAGGAAAATTTCAATCTATATTTTAGCCATAGATTTGGCCTAGCTGCATTGTCAGCTAGAAACCTCTTTGGCGGATTGTGAAGAAAGAGAGAGATATCTTGTGGATCTCAGAAAATAAATTCCGCCCTGGACTGAGAAGGCCATTAGATGGGCGCTGGTCTCCAGATGAGCGCTTCTCAGTTTTCCAACTTTTGTCACCGATCCGAGGCCGCTAGTTTTGGGCCACGGTCAATAGATGATGTATAGTTTTGAGGTTTATTTTTACGGGAGAAATGACCTTCATTTCATTTTTATTCAAATAAAGTCAAATAAAAGCTTTTAAAAGGGATCGTTCATATGGTAAGTTTTAGGTTTTTTTAAACTCTATTATAAATATAAACTAATTAGGTGCCGAAGCCCTGTTTTTTCACTTCTGTGCTGACTAATGGAATTGTAGGTGTGTGAATATATGGTGCTAATGAGTAAAAATGTGCCTTTTATGGATTTTGTTCCATTGTCATGATTTTTAAAAATCAAGGGTATGCAACACACAATCTTATCTTTCCCCTTGACATTCTTGTGAAAAAAACAGTTTTTGTATTTTATCTGGATAACCCAGGAACACAGACCCGGGTAGGTTGATTTATGCGCTCCGTGAGCATATATTGTCTATACTGTTGCATCATGGCTAATGAACCTATTTTATTTTAATTTAGTAATATTATTTTTTATATATTTTAAATTCAAATTTATATTTACTTATTTTATTAAACAGAATATATGTATTATAAACAGAATATATGTATTATAGAATCACCATTTGTATTTTGGTACACTGTGTGACTTCACTGCTCTCTTTGATGTGAGAAATAAAAAAAATAATTCTGGAGGCTACTTAAAGTAAAGTTATCTCATTATTCCCTTATATAAATTGGTAAGATGGAAGACCCGGCACAGGAGAGAATCAAGGTTGAAGAGTCTGCCAAGGCGCAACCTGGTGCAACAAAACATATATTTCCATAAACAAATTCTACATGATTGCTATAATAAAATCTAAGATGTATATTGCGTTCATTGCTTCCTTCAAGTTTATAAAAAATGAAATGTATCAGAGTAATCAAAAAAGCATAGGGCTCCTCTCCCGTCAAATTAAACGTCAAAACCAGACGCCATCTATTGACCGTCGCCGCAAACTAGCAGCCTCGGGTCGGTGACAAAGCCACAACACCAGCTTTATCAAACTGAGAAGCGTCCACCTAGAGACCATTGTTTCGGTCTAATAGTCCTCGTCAGCCTAGGGCGGACTTTATTCCATGAGATCCACACGGGACTTCTTGTTTCTTTCTTTTAGATAAATTTTCTACCGAGGCTATGATGAGTTCCACTTGGTCTCGGTTTGAGTAAGAGCTTTCCTGCTCCTAGACAACCTATCAGTTCTGACTGTGGAGTCCCATTTGTCCCAGTTTCAGGCTTTAGACCGCATTGTCACAGTATTGTTGTCTTTGAGTTTATGTGACATTTATAGGGTCAATGCTGACACATTGTCCCACTACATCCTACTTCTAGTATTCATTCTGCCACTGTTGGATCCCAACTACCTAGTCGACACTTCTACGCGGGTTCTACACGTTCTTCCTGAGTCTTAAGGGGAGAGGAGATAACGAAGATCATCTGATCATCTGGAGGAGGACTCTTTAGCGTTGGAGAAGCCACCTCGAATGTATATAATTGAAGTGGTGATGTATATAGTTTCACCCTTAAATGTCATTTGATTCTATGTGTATGATCTTACCATTGAAGATGTGATCAAAATACGACGAAAACTTAGAACGCGTGCCTCGCCGCTGAAAAGATGGTAATGACCTGGTCCTCGAGAAAACCGTAAAGATCCAGGACTGCAGGTCCGGCGGCTGCCCGATGATAGAGAACACCTCTCGGATTCTAGAGACGCTGTGCAGACGCAGACATTCTGCAGGAACCAAATGCTAATGTTCTACCAGGATCTACAGAGATCGAGTGCAGGTTTACTGCCATTGAGGGACGTACTGATTGCGCCGAGACGTGGGCGACGCCGCGTAGAAAATAAAGATTAAATGAAGGGAAGTGGGACCATGTGGGCGACACGGCTCGCTCTATATGTCCTGGCCTGTGACGTCACGTTGCCATAGCGACGGCCGATAATCATTCCGCCGCGGTTTCCATCTGCTCCTTGTTGTTTGCTCTTTGTTTTAGCGGCGGTGCCCTTAATTTGGACGCCGTCACTTGGACTGGCTTCCTGTTGTACGGGCGCCTTTTGTTCGCGACTTCAGAGACCTGTTCTACACCTTGGATGGATCTTTTTTTGGATCTGTTCTTTTTTGGCTTGGTATAGACCATTGACTATTCTTTGGGAGTCGTCTTTAGGAAAGCTGGAAGGCTTCCTTTGCTTTTTTTTTTTTGCGTGCGCGCGTTCATTCATGTTTATTTTGAATATAATAAATTACTTTAGACTATAGTTGATTTGATTTCTTTCGTATGTGTACGGACTGTTCTGAGCTATTATTGAAAATATGTTTTTAATTCAATCTTCTTTCTTATCAACGATTTATACATAACTTACTACGATGAGAAAAATTAGAATGAAAATGTAATTCATGTATTCATAAATGTAAAATTCATCAGTAGTAAACCTTCACTAGTTTCTATATAGTTATACTATTGTATTATGTGATGATTTGTTTTTATATTCTCTGTGTTAATTGAAGAATACAAAATATGTATACTTTCAGTGTGGCTCTGATTTTGAAAAGCTATATATATATTTTAAATAGCCACAATTCCACAGCTAGCCAAGTGAAGATGCCATCTCCAATTGACCCCGCGCGGCTGTGAAAGGTATACTTTATACCTCCATCCCTGCGAGTAAAAGACCCAGGTTGGAAAACCGTTTTTAGAAAAGTCCATTCTCCAGAACCATAGACAACTGCTCTATTCTATGGCACTGGACTACTGGTTGTGTGTGGCTCGTATTCGATTTGCACTTTATGTGAAGAAAAGTCTTCAGAAAGAAACGTTATAGAAAATATGCTTCTAATGAAATCTTCGTTATTCTTCTTAAAATATTCAAATACTAGTTATTATAAAAGCAATAATCATAGTTTATTAAAAAGTTCGGCGTTTAATATCTGTTGATTTATTTTCATATCTTCTATGGTTCGTATTTTGTGGACTTGGGGTAGAATTTGGTTGTTTTGACAAGAGTTGTGTTATACACTCTTTTGATCAATAGCCAGTTATTTTGGGCAGCTGTCTTTTAAATAACCAGTCCTTTTTCTAATATCATTTCTAGTACGTTCTCTTTTGATAGATTCTGGGAAGTGTATTTATACTAGTTTAGGATTTAGATGCACTATTTTTTATAATGTAATATTTTTTTATTATTTGTCTGAAAGATTTAGAATCTATTCTTATGAACAGCTGTGTCTTCTTATTATGAATTTTCTGATTCATCGATTAAAACAATATTAGTAATTTTACAGTATTATTATTTTCCATGAGAGAGGCCACCTAAAAACATTTATACATCTGATTTCTTCTGGAGATGGTTATTTATTGGAAATTAGATTATTTCCGTTCATGTTATTTTTATTTGATAAAGATCATAGTGGTATTATTTCTTATTAGAGGTATCACTGTAATGTGTGTTAATAATATATACAAGGAACAGAATAACTGTCTTTATAACAGCCATTACCTCATCTATTCCAACGCATTTTTAAAAATGATTTTCACGTTATATATAAAACCTTAATTGCTTTAAATTTTATTAAACACCTTCAATACTCTCGAAGGCGGGATTTGGTTTCATGAGAATCACACGGTATCAAATAAAATCTTCACAATATACCAAAGAGGTGTTTAGCTTCAAAAGGAATGCCAGGGTTCGGAAAGAAGTTATCATGTGGAGACCTATGTCCGGTGGTTTGTAGACCCTTCATACTCACAGTTCGATGAATTATCATAGAACTATTTGTAAAGTATGCAAATATGATTCATCAGAACCTATCGCAACACTAGTTTATCATATAGGCGAAGATTGACGATTGAATATTATGTAAAGTGCTATGTTTCTTTATATGAAATATGCGCACACTTATTTCGCTTAAAAATAGCATTGAATCGTTGATCTTTTAATCTTCCTCTACTTGACATCTGGTTTGGTTATGTGTGGCTCGTATTCGATTCACCTTATATGAAGAAAGGTCTTCAGAAAGAAACGTTACAGAACTTATGTTTCTAAAGAAATATTCGGTATTATTCTTAAATTATTCAAATACTAGTTATTCTAAAAGCAATAATCATAGTTTATTAATAAGTTCGGCGGTTAATATCTGTTGATTCATTTTCATATCTTCTAAATCGAATAAAATTTAGTATACGAATAAATGGCCCTAGTCGTCAGCAACAATGGAAGGTGTTAAAACTATTTTACCGTTCTTTTACTTTGTACATAGAATGAAGGTCTTAGGTGAAGGGAGACAACGAGCAAGACATCTACCTCTCTATATCTATAGATAGCCCCAGCTTGGACCGACCGAGGGCAAAGGTCGGCGTGGGCGGAGACGACGGAGCGTCATGTTACATTCTTTTTTTGGTCAGTTGGCAGGATTCCCTTGTTAGAAGCGGAGGGGAAAGTTGAGTTCCCTTGCCAGACGGAAAGACGTCTAAAAGCTATCCTGCAAGCAGCGTCTTGTGGAAGGAAAGACGTCAAGCTATCCTGCAAGCAGCGTCTTGTGGAAGGAAAGACGTCAAGAAATACCCTACAAGCAGCGTCTTGTGGACGGAAAGAAGTCTAAGAAGAGATATCCCACAAGCAGAGTCTCGTGGACGGAAAGACATCTTGGAGGATCCCTCAAGCAGCAACTTGAGGACGGAAAAGGACGTCTTAGACAACCAACGAGTCGCGACAATTGGACATCGCACAAGACAAGCCAAGCCAGCGACGGTGCTGCCACGAGGTACTGTGTCGACATCCCCCTCTGCCATTTATTTTTATCTCCCTTCCCTGAGATTAGTTAATTTTTTTACTTTCTTTTTTGCTTAACCTTGTTTATTTTTTTATACATAATTCCATAGATATAAGTATAATTTAGCTTAACCTTTTTTCTTGTTTTTTTACCCTTAATTCTTTATATAAGTTTAATAGTTTTTATCCCTTTTGTTTTTAATCTTTAAAATAAAACCTTTTATTATACTGTGTTTCTGTGCATTTATTTCCCCCATTGTTTTCCTTTCAGTCGATCACCATTTATTTTTTTTTAAACGAACACGAACATTTTGGTGAGCCGGACGTGATCGATTTAAAGGAAATATGGAGGAGATGGATGCAATTAAAAAGCGCAGAAAAGCCATAAGAGGTACTTTCACTAGAATTATTAATGAAATAAATGGGGAATTTGAAAAGTCTCAAATTGATAGGAATGATATTTATTCTAAGTTTAATAGACTAGAGTCTTATTACACGAAACTTGTAGATCTAAACGAAAAATATCAGGCTTTATTGGTAGTGAAAGAAGGGATTACAGAGGAAAGTATTGATAGGGAATGGCAAGAATGCGATAAATATGAAGAGGAAAAGTATGATATTCAACAGAAAGTCAGTGTACTACGGAATCCCGATAAAGAAGAAACAATCCCGATTGCTAGCGAGGACACTGTAATAAATGTGAAATTACCAGAGTTAGCCCTAAAAAGCTATGACGGCTCTCTGGAAGGTTGGTTGCCCTGGTGGGCGCAGTTTTCGAAAATTCACGAAAATAAGAATTTATCCGATAGCGACCGGTTTTTATATTTGCGTCAAGCAATTGTACCAAATTCAGAAGCCTATCGTGTTGTAGCAAGCTATCCCGTTACAGGCGCCAACTATGTTTTGGCAGTACAAGCCCTACAGGAGCGATTCGGTGACCCGAATATACTGACAGAACTATATGTCAGACGTCTATTGAATTCAGTTATATCTAATGTAAAGAAAGAAAATAGAAATTTAAGCAGTCTGTACGACGAATTGAGCAGTCACCTCCGGTCGTTAGAGACATTGGGCATTGATCCCCAGTTGTCGGGTATTTTTTTATACCCTCTTGTCGAGTCTTCATTACCTTCGGATATTTTGAAAATATGGCACAGGCATCCTTCTTCGGGTTATGGTATGGAGTTAGCAAAACGGGAAGAGTCAGATAAAGGGGTTGGAGGAGCTCAAGAAAGGCTCAGGTTATTATTGGACTTTCTAAAAGCCGAAGTAAGGAGTGCTCAACGGCTGAAATTTGTGGAAAAAGGCTTTAAGCAGGAAGAACCCTATAAAAGGTCTTACAATGATGGGACCAGAACTAGGAGCAATTTCAGACCCGCCACTGTGTCTAGTCTGTTCGGAGGGCGAACTAATATAAAATGCTTCTTTTGTGAAAGAACAAATCATGCGAGTCATCAATGCCGCTCCATAATGAAAATGTCTCCGGGAGAGAGAAATGATAAAATACGTAGTGCCCATCTATGTTTCAAATGCTTAAGAAAGGGACACATACAGAGTCAGTGCCGAGAACAATTGGAGTGCAAAAACTGTGGGAGAAACCACTTGGAAGTTTTATGTGAAGGAAATTCTTCTAACCGGTTAACGAAACCAGGAAGAGATAATTTAAAGGAAAATGCACCTGAACCCATTGCATCGCTTTCTAGTCAAGCCTGCACAGGTCAAGTCTTGCTGATGATCACGGTAGCACTGTTAAGAGGCCCAAATGCCTCTAGAAGGGTTAGAATTCTCCTCGACAGTGGAAGTCAGTTTTCGTATATCAAACAGTCGTTAGTCTGGAGTATAGGAATAGAAAGAAAAGGCGAAATAACTATAGCCAAAAGTCTTTTTGGAGGTAATAAGATTGGTGAAGAAAAGCACGGTAAATTTATGTTAGAATTGGAGAATTTAGGTAATAAAAGAGATGTGATCCATATTGAGGCGCTGGATCAACGTAAAATTTGCGACGCCATACCACCTTTGCCAAAAGGAGACTGGTTAGAAAAATTGAAGATTAAGGGCATAATATTGTCCCAGGACAATTTTAAAGGACAAGAGATTGACATATTGATTGGCGCTAACTATCTAGGTATGATTTTGACAGGAAAAATAGTTCAAGTTGAAGCAGATTTAACTGCGGTGGAAACGAAATTAGGTTGGACACTAATGGGCAATTCGCCAATTATTGATAGCAATGACAATGTGCAGCAGACTTTGAATCTGCTAACAACGCGATGCGATTTAAAGGATTTGTGGGATCTAGAAGTACTAGGCATTAGGGATCCTGTTGAAACTTGCTCCAAAGAGACCAGATATCAGGAAATAAAAGAAAAGTTTATAACAAAAATTCAAAGACAAAGTGATCAGAGATATTCTGTAGGTCTACCTTGGAAGGTAGAAAAGGAGTCAATCCCTAGCAATCTTGACATAGCGATAAAGAGGTTAGATATAAGCACTAAGAAAATGACCTCACAAAATAAGTTGACCGAATATAGTCAGATCTTTAGAGACTGGCTGACTGAAGGACTCATTGAAAGAGTCGAGGAAAATCCTCTCGAGAGAAGAGGCTACTATTTACTTCACCGCCCTGTGTACAAGATGGAATCTAAAACGACGCCCATACGTCCGGTTTTCGATGCTTCTTGTCTAGGCCATAATGGACTATCTTTGAATCAATGTTTAGAAAAGGGACCGAATTTATTGGAAAGAATCCCTGAAATGATGATAAGATTTCGGGAAAATAAATTTGGAGTCACGGCAGATATAAGAAAAGCATTCCAGATGGTGGCGATTGAAGAATCTGAACGGAACTACCTTAGATTCCTTTGGTGGGAAAAGGAGAGCGATAGAGAACTAATAGCTTACAGGCATAAGAGACTTGTATTTGGCTTAAATTGTAGTCCTTTTGTGCTGAACGCCGTAATAGAATATCATCTTCAATCAATAAGAGGCCCACTTGTTCAATGGGCAAAGATTTTAGCTCAATCCTTCTACATGGACAATTGTATTACCTCGCTGGAAACAAAGCAGGAAGTGCAGGAATTTCAAAAGGCCGCAATTGAAATTATGGACAGGGCTAAAATGGACTTACGAGAGTGGGAATATTCTCTGGAGGAAAACCCTGAAAAGGGGACTTGTACAAAAATATTGGGTGTTGTTTGGAATAAAATGGAAGATTCATTAAAATGCGAACTCCCTGACATTTTGAGTCTTCAACCCAAATTAACGAAAAGGCTGGTACTGTCCATGGTTCAGCGGATATTTGATCCACTTGGATTTTGCGCTCCAGTATTCTTGCCACCAAAGTTGTTACTGCAGCGATCATGGGGACTGAAACTAGGTTGGGATACACCTCTACCCGAAAGTATGGCCCAGGAATTTCGAACCTGGTTGGGTCAAATAAAATTAATAGAGTTAATAAAGATACCGAGATATATGTGGAATGATCTCATTTTCCCTACAGAAGTTCATATCTTTTGTGACGCTAGTCAAATAGGCTATGGAGCTGTAGCCTATTTAAGGAGCGAAACGGGACGAGAAAATACTCTAACTTTGATTTGGAGCAAAGTCAGATTAGCTCCTATGAAGAGTATTACGATCCCTCGCTTGGAATTAATGGCCATGGTACTAGGAGCTAGACTAGCCAATGCAATCCAAGCTGCCTTGAAGAGAAAATGTGAAACAACTCTTTGGTCTGACTCTACTACCGCGCTAAGTTGGATAAAGAAAGAAATTGAGTGGAGAGTTTTCGTGAGAAACCGAGTCAGAGAAATACAGGCCACTACCAATTTGAACGATTGGAGGTTCGTTCCTAGTCAGTTGAACCCGGCCGATCTTCTGTCTCGAGGTTGCCCTCCAAGCCAGTTTGTGCAAAGCAGATGGTGGGAGGGCCCCGAATGGTTGAAAAAACCTAAAGAATTCTGGCCCAATTCAGAGTTCTCGATAAATCCAAAAGAAATAAAGGTTGAAGAAAACATTATGAAAACCAACATTAATTTGAACATCGATTATAAAGACTGGTTACTGACAAGGAGGTCTAATTACTCTCTCAACATAAGGGTAATGTCCTATGTTTTAAGATTTTTAGGGAAACTTAAAAAACAGTCAACTGAAACAGGACCTTTGAAAATTTCAGAATTAGACTTGGCAGAAAAAAAGCTTATCCGAATGATTCAGGAGAAAGTCTCCATAGAGAAATCGAATGCAACCAAGAGTTTTAAAATATCAAAAAACACTGACGGACTTTGGTGTGTAGAAAGCAAACTTTTACATGGACAGGTCCCAGAAGAATTTAAAACTCCTATCATTCTACCAGGCGACCATCCCTTCGTAGAGCAACTTATATGGGAAGTGCACCTGAAGAATGGACATGTAGGCGTGCAGTTCATTTTATCAAAGCTGAGAGAGAAATTTTGGATAATCAGGGGAAGGAAAACGATAAGTAAAATTATCAGTAAGTGCATTGCTTGCAGGAGACTTAAAGAAAAGTCTCTGCAAAGACCAATGGCAGCTTTGCCAGAAAACAGAATTGGACTGGGCAAACCCTTCCAAGTTACAGGAGTTGATTTATTAGGCCCTCTTCATTTGAAAGAAGGTGGGAAAGTGTGGGTAGCCGCCTTTACTTACGCCGTCTATCGCGCTATTCATCTGGAGTTGGTGAAGAGTTTAGAGACAGGAGTCTTCATGATGGCCCTCCATAGGTTTATTTGTCGGAGAGGGCGCCCTGAGAAAATATATAGCGACAATGGCACCAATTTCGCAAAACTTAATAGAATATTCAAGAGATTGGATGGGACTAGAATTGAAAGGGAAACCTCAATTAAAAGGATACAATGGATTTTTATCCCTCCTTCTGCTCCTTGGTGGGGAGGATTTTGGGAAAGAATGGTTAGGACAATAAAGGAAATGTTGATAAAGATGCTAGGTCACAGGAAGCTGAAATATGTACAACTGCAGACTGCCCTTTGTGAAATCGAATCTATCATTAATAATCGACCCCTCACTTATGTCTCTGAGGACGACAATGATCTAAAACCGTTAACTCCTAATGAGTTTTTACAAAATGGTCCAGAGTCTAGCTTTCCTGAATTTGAAAATTTAAAGCCAGAAATGTTGCACACTAGATACAGAGAGTTAGGTCAACTGAAGAGAGAATTGAAGCAGAGATTCTTAAAGGAATATTTAGGCGCGCTGATTCAGAAATCCGAAAATATTGATAGAAGACAGTTGAAAGTAGGAGACGTTGTACTGATCGGGCAAGAAAATCTTAAAAGAATGTTTTGGCCTAAAGGGCGAATAGTAAATCTCATTCCAGGAAAAGATGGAATAGTGAGAGTGGCCCATGTTAAAACATCCACAGGAACCTTGATCAGGGCTCTACAACGCTTACACCCTCTTGAAATATCCTCGAATGTTGAGACGATTCAAAAGGACAATTCAAATACCGAACCCCAATCTGAAGCATTTTTAGGAAATAGGCCCAATATTGAATCCAGGGACTCTAGAAATAGATATGGTAGGGTAATCAGAAAGCCTGCAAGGTATGACTTGAAGGACTAGTGAAAGTACCTGTATGGAAAAAAAAGGTGTAATATGTGTATTCTTTTATGTGTATTTTATGTAATGTAATAGGCATATCTACTCTTGTGTGTATTGTGTATATATATGCTCTTTTGTCTTATACTTAATTTTGGCTTCTTTCGGAGCAAAATTATGTGGGAGAATGTTAAAACTATTTTACCGTTCTTTTAC
Source organism: Cordylochernes scorpioides (assembly GCA_030710605.1). Taxonomy (NCBI): domain Eukaryota; kingdom Metazoa; phylum Arthropoda; class Arachnida; order Pseudoscorpiones; family Chernetidae; genus Cordylochernes; species Cordylochernes scorpioides. Next base: position 39,476,625 of record CP092864.1, read on the forward strand.
TTTGTACATAGAATGAAGGTCTTAGGTGAAGGGAGACAACGAGCAAGACATCTACCTCTCTATATCTATAGATAGCCCCAGCTTGGACCGACCGAGGGCAAAGGTCGGCGTGGGCGGAGACGACGGAGCGTCATGTTACATTCTTTTTTTGGTCAGTTGGCAGGATTCCCTTGTTAGAAGCGGAGGGGAAAGTTGAGTTCCCTTGCCAGACGGAAAGACGTCTAAAAGCTATCCTGCAAGCAGCGTCTTGTGGAAGGAAAGACGTCAAGCTATCCTGCAAGCAGCGTCTTGTGGAAGGAAAGACGTCAAGAAATACCCTACAAGCAGCGTCTTGTGGACGGAAAGAAGTCTAAGAAGAGATATCCCACAAGCAGAGTCTCGTGGACGGAAAGACATCTTGGAGGATCCCTCAAGCAGCAACTTGAGGACGGAAAAGGACGTCTTAGACAACCAACGAGTCGCGACAATTGGACATCGCACAAGACAAGCCAAGCCAGCGACGGTGCTGCCACGAGGTACTGTGTCGACATCCCCCTCTGCCATTTATTTTTATCTCCCTTCCCTGAGATTAGTTAATTTTTTTACTTTCTTTTTTGCTTAACCTTGTTTATTTTTTTATACATAATTCCATAGATATAAGTATAATTTAGCTTAACCTTTTTTCTTGTTTTTTTACCCTTAATTCTTTATATAAGTTTAATAGTTTTTATCCCTTTTGTTTTTAATCTTTAAAATAAAACCTTTTATTATACTGTGTTTCTGTGCATTTATTTCCCCCATTGTTTTCCTTTCAGTCGATCACCATTTATTTTTTTTTAAACGAACACGAACAGAAGGAAAGGCGAAATCTTTAACATGTTATGAGAATTTTCTTTAAACATTCATTAACTACGAAAAACTCTTGATATAGAAATATTATTAAAACCTATCTAAAGCATATTTGTTTTAGGCAAAAAGCTTTGACTCTGGATGAGAAAAAAAATTCTAACCCTACAACATCTTGGCTCTGAATCAAAGGATATATTCCATCCTTATAATACTTAAGCTACGAAAGAAAGAAAATATTCATCCTTATATAAGACTTATAATCTAAATCAAAGTAAATGTTCAAGTACAATAATGCCTTGGTTACAAATGAGAAGTAAATATGAGGCGCCCCACGATCATGTCTCTGAAAGAAATAAAAATGTAAGCTTTATAAGGATTTGGCTCCAAATTAATAGTCCAGCGTTATAAGTTCTTTGCTCTGAATGAAAAAAAAATTCTCTCCAGTGTTATATAAAGACTTGGCTCTGAATGAAATATATTATGGCGTTATAATATTCTGGCTCCCCCCCCCCCCCCCCCGAAGAGAGAATATATTTCAGCCTTTTTTATGGCTTTGGTGCTCTGAATGAAAGAAAATATTCCGTTATAAGACTTTAGAGAGAGCTTCAAAAGAAAGTAAACATTCAAGCCTTATAAGGCTTCGGCTACGAATGAAAGAAAACATTCAAGTGTTATATGGCTTCGGCTATAAATTAAAGAAAACATTCAAGTGTTATGAGGCTTCGGCTACGAATGAAAGAAAACATTCAAGCGTTATAAGGATTCGGCTACGAATGAAAGAAAACATTCAAGTGTTATATGGCTTCGGCTATAAATGAAAGAAAACATTCAAGTGTTATATGTCTTCGGTTACGAATGAAAGAAAGCATTCAAGCGTTATAAGGCTTCGGCAATGAATTAAAGAAAATATTCAAGCGTTATAAGGCTTCGGCTACGAATGAAAGAAAACATTCAAGTGTTATAAGGCTTCGGCTATAAATGAAAGAAAACATTCAAGTGTTATATGGTTTCGGCTACGAATGAAAGAAAACATTCAAGCGTTATAAGGCTTCGGCTATAAATGAAAGAAAACATTCAAGCGTTATAAGGCTTCGGCTATAAATGAAAGAAAACATTCAAGTGTTATATGGCTTCGGTTACGAATGAAAGAAAGCATTCAAGCGTTATAAGGCTTCGGCTATGAATTAAAGAAAATATTCAAGCGTTAAAAGGCTTCGGCTACGAATGAAAGAAAACATTCAAGTGTTATAAGGCTTCGGCTACGAATGAAAGAAAACATTCAAGCGTTATGAGGCTTCGGCTATACGAATAAAAGAAAACATTCAAGTGTTATATGGCTTCGGCTACAAATGGAAGAAAACATTCAAGTGTTATAAGATTTTGGCTAAGAATGAAAAAAAAAACATTTAAGCGTTATAAGATTTTGGCTACGAATGAAAGAAAACATAAAGTGTTATAGTGGCTTTGGCTACAAATGAAAGAAAACATTCAAGCGTTATAAGGCTTCGTTTACAAATGAAAGAAAACATTCAAGCGTTATAAGGCTTCGGCAACGAATGAAAGATAACCTTCAGACGTTATAAGGCTTGGTTTACAAATGAAAGAAAACATTCAAGGGTTATAAGGCTTCGTTTACAAATGAAAGAAAACGTTCAAGTGTTATAAGGATTCGGCTACGAATGAAAGAAAACATTCAAGTGTTATATGGCTTCGGCTATAAATGAAAGAAAACATTCAAGCGTTTTATAAGGCTTCGGCTACGAATGAAAGAAAACATTCAAGTGTTATATGGCTTCGGCTATAAATGAAAGAAAACATTCAAGCGTTATAAGGCTTCGGCTACGAATGAAAGAAAACATTCAAGTGTTATAAGGATTCGGCTATGAATGAAAGAAAAAATTCAATCGTTATAATGTTTTAGATCCGAAGTGAATATGTCAACGATACAAGATCATGTCTCTAAAAATGAAATAAATCATCCTAAATCACAAACAGCATTTCTGAATAAAATTCCCCAGTCTTCAAAGATAATTCTCAAATTTAATATGATCAATTTTCCATGAAAAATGTGAAATCAAAAGGAAATGGAAAGAGGTGTTTGGAACAACATTTTATCGGAGGTAAGTATTGTTTGTAACAATTAAATGCTTGATTCCCTTTTCTAGAATGAAATTGGTAAAAATATTGACATAATTTTATTAGGTTAATATAAGAAAATGGCCGGTTTCCATGATATCGATATTCAAGTTTTTATATTTGCATATATTATTATTTTGATATATAATCAGGTTATATATAATTTACAAAACATATAGGTTTCTTTATCAATTTCATGATGTTAATTTGTGTATTAATTGCTTCAACCAAAGAATTGACCTTCCAGATCTTTTTCTGGATGCCCAAAGATAACGATTACCTAGACCGTTAACTTTTTGCCACGGAATTCCGTGTTTTATTGTTGATTTAAAACTTTAAGCGCTCCATTCAATTTAATACTCCCAATTTTACAAGGCCGCTTCAAAAATAAGGTTAAGTTTGAAAGTTGTATAGATGAAAGGAATCAAGAAGCGCTCCTACTTCCCTTAATTTATAATCTGCGTTACCAACAATTCTGTATATTTATCTTATATAATCTAAAAACTCGAATATTTTATATTTTAAAAATTATATATATTATTTTATTCATTGATAATTCTACCCTTTTTTTAACCATCGTTTTTAGAATGACTTTCAGTTTTTGTTGTAAATTTTCATAGTTAACTTACCTATATATTTTTTAAAACTCACTAATATAGAATTGATTTCATGATTTCTATATAATTGTGAAAATCTTTAATGTGTAATTAGTTCATGAAGCAATTAAAAATAATAAAAAAAAACTCTTGATAGTAAATAGTTATTTTTCTTTTTATCACGACTGCACCTTCAATCCTCTATCTTAACCATCCTTTATATTTACAACAACAAATATTATTCATAACATTATAAATATAGCATGTGCAGATAAACTTCTTTTTCTTTTCTTATACCATATATATTTCCTGTTCACAATTTCTCTGTCTTATTATCTCAAAGAGTTCTCCTAAAGACTAGTTGGTCTTGATAAATGTTTGTGTGTGTGTTTCATTCAAAATTATTTTTTATATAATCCATTATTTTTATATTAGAGGAAAGCGGTAGAAGAACTTTGAATGTGCGAAAGCCTTTTCAACACTTTGTTAATTGTTTATTGGTTATTATTCAAAATATTAATTTATTCTAATCTTATATTTTTATGTCCTTTTAAAATATTTTTTTAAGATGCTCTCATATAATAATATTTCCGCATAATTTCGCTTCGTGAGCTCAAATTTGGACACAATTCTGCGGAAACAACTCTAAATGGTGTTATAAAAATAAAGAGATAGATATATTAATGCTCAGCTAGAGTCTGCCGTAGCTTTTTTAGTTAAAATCTGTAATAATTATAATTTTTGACAATGTGTTTCTTTTTATCTCTACATACCATACTATAATGATAAAATTATTGAATGAGAGGGCTTGGCTCATCAGCGGTGAACCCTCTCAGCGGTTTCACCAAATTAATCTCCAATGAGCCGATCCCTCTCATTCAATAACTTTTGTCATCGTAGTATAGTCTGTAGAGATAAAAAGAAACACATTTCAAAAAAAAAAATATATTTTTTAGTTGTTTGTTGATCCTCAAGCGTAAATTTCAGACTCCCATTTGACCTTGGCTTCTAAGAAAACAGGCTGGAATAGATCCAATTTCTTTATTAGCTCCCATTGCGTCTTGCCGCCGTAGTTCGTGTTGTACTTTATCATACTTTCTTTTTCGATCTTCAGGATGAAGTTCCAGGTGAAGAAGGGCTGAAGGAAGGCCACGGCCATGTAGAGGTGAAACTTCCTCCTGGTCACACAAATTCCCAGCATTCGTAGACAATTTAAACAATTTTATTGAATTTTCTAATCAATTTAACAGAGAAAAAATTATGGTGAAATAAAGATAGTAATATATAATAATGGGGTGAATAAAGCGCAGATAAAATGTAGGAAAATATATACAGTTGTATATGTACAAATTTCTTCATCAAGGGATACTTCCCAACCTTGAGAGAGTCCTCCTCTCCAGACAAGGAAAGGGTATTCTTGAAAACAATATTCATAGAAGAAACACGGGGATATGAAGGCCAGTTCTAAACACAGTCAGGAGATTCGTAAAATTACAAGTAGGCGATACGAGCCTTTGAAGACAAAAAAAAGGTTGTGAACAGCAGTGAAAATTATCGATTAAGAGCGATATTTGAAGCAGAAACACATCGAGATATTGTGCCGAATAATTAATCTTCGAACCCCCTTAAAGTTGTTTGCCATTAGAATCGAATGGGATGGGCAAACAAACTTGTCAATTGGAATCTACACGAATTGAAATGAATTTTAAAATCACCATTTTGAAGTGTCGTCGAGCACTACTTCTACATAACAAGAACGATCAATTTCTCGAACTTAGTATGATTTACTGCGATAAATTGATTCTCAAATAATGGCAACGTTAAGCGAAATGAATTATTATGTAGCTCTAAAAAAAAATCCTGAAGCCAAAGTTTCATCAGAAGAAGGAATAAATAACTCTTCATAAAATAAAAAATACTTCGGCTAGTAAAAGAATTATGATAAAAATATTTACTGGCCGAGGTATCTTTAATTTTAAGAACTATGAATGCCGGCCAGGCAGCCTTTATCTTCAAGAAAGGATAACTATTTGGTTGGATTATGGATTGACACTTCCTTCACAGCTTTATAATCTCCTAAATGTATAGGTATTGGCTGAAAAGTGTTTTAAAAATTAGCTAAAAACTTCAACGTATCTGACGGGCATTGTTCGATAAAAAGTTAAATCCGAAAGAACGTCTTATCATACGTCTCAATGATGATCCGACAAAAGCTGCATGAATTGGGCTATGAGACATTCATTGCCAACCACCATATTCGCCGGATATTCCGCCTATTATCACTTATTCAAACATTTCAAATCCTTACTACGCCAGAAATGCTTTAAAATCAAGATGATATAGAAAGGCCATTAATGAATTCATTGCCTTCAAAACTCCATAATTTTATGTAATTGGGGAATAAACAAATTTATTTCTCATTGGTGAAATGTAAAGGCGAATCTAATGGTTCTGTATTTTTATTGATAAAGTTTTGTTCGAATGGAATTTTGAGCTTGAAAACTGTCCGTTTAAGTCGACCATTATATTTGCACAATGTCAAAACAAAAACTATCTCTACAGATCTTGCTGCAATCAAATTAAAAAATTAAATAAGGGGTGACTTGGATATTATTTTGGCGAAACTGCTGAGAGGTTTTCCCACTATATAATTCTTCTCAATGTATAATTTTCTTACAACATAAACCTTAGATTATTAAAACATTGGATCAGTAAACATGAGGGCAACCACTTCGTTCTTTTACTTACTTTATTTTTCATATAACATTTTTTTTGTAAACAACAAAGGTGATGATGATAAATTCAATGAATATTTACACAATCATAGAAAATTATATATTAAACCTTAAATAAACAAAAATATTATAACTAAATTAAACACCCACTGATGAGCCAAAACCCTCTCATTTAACTACAATATTTCTTTCATTACAGTAAAGTCTCTCTCTAAAATAATGTAAATATATATGTATTTTAAAAACGCGTAAATATTTTAAAATATTTTATTCAAAAGAGTATTTTTTAAATATATTGTGAAGCATTTGGGTTTTAAAATTCCTTGCTTTTACGTACAAAATGTATATTGATAAAAACAATTGATAGAAAATATAGAATAGATTGATTATAGAGATCTAGTAACCCACACACACTGAAGACGCTGAGAACTATTTCAGAAAAGAAAAATATAGCAATAGAACTCTATATTTTCTACAGATCAATTGTAAATAGATTCACACACAAAATAGGTAGTGAGGAAAGTTCTAGAACAGATGTGTAAATAAATCCCTTTTCAAAAAAAGGCTCACTTGCACATGGGTAAAGGGAGGAAAAATTACTGTATTATTTTGTTGCTGTATGGCGAATCCATACAGGGCAATGGGTCCTAATAAAAGCCTTTTTGTTGTTGTTGTTGAATAGATTGAGTATACGACATCGCATTCTTGGTTTAGCATGGTACATTCCCATGCGATGACTAACCTCCAAAAACTCGATTCCAAAATTCTACCACAAAAATGCCATGTGGACTTATCGAAAATACCCGTTGACCGAAAAAAAAAAAAAACTTTGAGTTATCTTGGCTTATATCTCTACACATATTCTATTACTTTATGTGAAAAATACTTCGTATAAAAGAATTATTAAAATTAATAATACGTTTTTTAAAATAGATGAAATAACATATAAAATATCATACAGTATGGTTGATGCTCCAATAACTGTTATAATGGTGTGAGCGTCAATATATGTGTGTTGAAATAGATGAACCTAGTTACGCCCGGAATTGATTGAAGAATAAAATATCTTGTTTAAATTTAGAAATGCAATCTTCACAATTGATGGAATTTGAAAGGAGAGTGGTAATTCCTCATGTACAGAGAGGGAACATCTTCTATTAACAGAACGTGAACCATTGCTCCCCATCAAGTAATCAAAGCCGTCCCATGTACTGGTCATAGCTGAAATAATGGAACTCAGATTGGCTTTCGAATCAGTCAAATCTTCTGATGTAATACTTTCACCGGTTCGAATCAGCACATCCTTTCCAGAGAGAACATCAAATACATTTGGTATTTTTATTAATACACTTATTTTTTAAGTAAGATGTACCTATTTACATATTTCAAATCATTGTGAATAATCGTTTATATTTTTATTATATTGATGAAGTTGCAATTCATGTGGATATTTTAAAATTCGTGTTGTTAATAACAAATGTTTCGTTTAAATTAAGAATTAAACGATTCAATCGAACGTTAAAAAGCGTTATACATTTCTATATATTTTAGATTGAATCCTTTAACACTTGATTTAAACCTTAATAGCAACTTTTTAAAAAAATAAACGATTTCTTTATAAATGATTCTTTATTATATAAAGTGAACAAAAAATGCATCCATAGTATTGGTTTTAAATGGTTATCACCAGTAGAAAAATATGACGGTTGAATCCTCAACTGAAATCTATTGGTGTAGAGATATCTTCTGGAATTTTCTCCAAGAATTAAAGGTTCTCTCCACAAGTATATACCGGGGTAAAAAAAGGAGCAACTTAAATATTATGGTAGAAATGCTTTTCCACAAGTATGAAAAGGACAAGTTTGACCAGAGCTTCTTCAATTGTCTGCGATGATTTATTTTCTCGCCAACAACGTAGCCCACTTAAGAAAGAGAGGGGTTGGGAGTCAAAGAAAAGTGGCTGGAAGCCGCGCTAATAGATTTCAAATATCAGAGAGCGAGCTGGGAGGGCCACAAAAAGTGTCACCGGGGCCTAATGAGCAAGGCCGATAATTATGGAGGCAGGCTGCTCGGCGCTGTATCGAGCGGGGCTGCTCCCGGGTCATTACAGCCGTCGGCCTTTTTTGCTGACTACCTATGCAGCAGAGATTGGCTTCTTTGCCTTTCTCTGCCTTTTTACCGACCTCACGGAGCAATCTTCTTCAATCTATACTTATATAGTAGAACCTCCCATGAACGACCGCTCTTAAAACATTGAGATGATCTCTCATTGGAGATTAAGTAGCTTGTGCTTCATACACAGGTGATTAGTTCTTCAGATGGGTCGATGAAGCTTTAAATGAAGGTCTTTTTTAAAATGGAATACGATGTTTTTTTTTGTGTAGTCAGCATAGCCGCGAAAATCGGCTTTCAAATTTTTTTTTTTACTTTTCTCACTCTTTTTTTACTTATCTCTAGGGGCATATAGACAATCCCTTCCAACTATGTTCATCTAGTAGAACTCCTTATGAACTTCCTTCTTGAAATATAGAGATAGTTTCTTGTTAGACGTTTGGCTATGTCAGGTCAGGTTATTTTTGCTTCACATACAAAGGCGATAGCTTAGAGTTATGATTGTTTCATCAGAAGGATTGCGCTTTTTTTCTATATTGAAGTTGGAAATTGAAAGCTTTAATTATGGATCTAGATGTTTTTGTGTCATTTCTTACAGCCGCGACCTTGACCATATTTTTTTCCGACAACACAGGTAAAAATTGTTTTCTTAGCTTTTCTCTGCCGTTTGACGATTTCTCAGAGCAAAGACAATCTATTTTCATATAGTAAAACCTCTAATAAACGACCGTCTAAAACATTGAGATTGTCTTTCATGGAAAAGTGGGTACATTTTACTTAACACCCAAATATGATATCATAAGATAGTGATTGGTTGTTCAGATGGATAGTTGAGGGTAGGTTTTACTGTTTTTTCAAAGAAGAAGTTGGAATTGAAGATTTTTCATGGAAAAGGATTTTCGCACGCGTGGGTGGTTCATTACAGCCGCAATCGTCAATGTTTTTTTTTTTTACCTTCTTTGCTTTTCTCTGCATTTTCAACGATCTCTCATAGCATGATTAGGCTTTTCAGCCTATGTTTAAATATTAGAATGAAAGACCTCTTAAAACAATGAGATGGTTTCTCATTGAAATTTGGGCTATGTTCGGTTATTTTTGGCTTCAAATACAAGTTTGATAGCTTAAGGTGATGGTTAGTTTACCAAAAAGGTTGTTTAATGGAAGTTTTATTGTATATTCAAAATAAAAAGCTGTAATGTTTATTGGAACTAAATATTTTCATGTGTGTCATTCATCACAGCCTCGTTCGTTTCCTAAATAATATAATATTTTCTCCACAGATTAATAAACAAGAAGAAACATTTCTCCTTAGCTCTTGACATTTTGTTATTGAATTGTATTTAAAGTATTTCATTTTTCTCTCACCTTTTCAAATAAAATAAAAATCCAGGCAATGGCGATATATAAATACGCTCCAGGAATCTGGGTTTTACTAAAAATTTTACTATTTCTCTATTGTAGTAATGCATAATTCCAACACCACCGATGAGTTCAAGTAAGCAAATATGTTTTTGACAACTTTAAACTGATTCTACATTTTCTCTCTGTGTATATATATATATTTGTAGATGGCTTTTCTTGATTTATCAAGAAATTGGGTTGGCCAAATATCACGGAGCAAGTTAAATAAACGTTTAGTTTATTTTTGCTCCACTAGATGGCGCTCTGCCATTTAAAAAGCACATGTGCTCGTGGTCAGGAAATACCTTCTTTATTTTTAATATATATATATATGAAAATTCGAAACTATATATTATAGAGACGTGTATGATTCTTTCAAAAATTAAACAATTTCTACTGCCCTTACTGCAATGGAAAAATTGTTTAATTTTTAAAAGAATCATACGCGTCTATAATAGTTTCGAATTTTCATAACAGATGGCGCGCTAGTGCACCGTAATAGAAATATCTTTAGAAACTCGAATATTGCTGGTATCTCCTGGAAATGGTAATTTAATCTAGGTTGGTTAAGGTCCAAAGTCTTTTATGATTTGACAAAAATGGTCGCTCTGATGAGAAGGTATACATAAAATGAAGTTATCAAATCTGTTCTCTATTAAAGACCTAGAATACGAACCAGGAATATTAGTTTTTTTAAAAATACAATTTGACCTTAAATCTGTATTTTATCTCTCGTTTGTTATTATTATTATGCGTGTGAAGACGAGGAAGGTGGAACACCAAACATGGACCACAGGGATACGACGACCATAGAAGAGATCTAGGAGGGCGACCTAGAGCAGATGACAGGAGACCTGACAGACAAGAATAGATAAAGGGCAGGGGACCATTTTATCAAGGAGCCACCAGGAGAGGCTATAGAAAGACTGCTGGAAATCTGCAGGACATCAGGGGAACATATCTGCGAGGGTCACAGCACTGACCAGGAATCAAGATAGCAAATGTAAATATATTTTTTTACTTTTACAGTTATTATTTAATTGAAGTTGTAAATAAAAATATGTAAATAGACTGACTATTCGTTACAATATTTAGAGAAAAACGTGTAACCTTTTGGAAAAATAAAGTTATTATTATTTTTTGGAATCTGACCAACGGCTTCTGTACAGATTATGAAAAAATATTTCTCTGAATATAGTTTTTGTATAATTATATTCGGAAACATTGTAATTTCTATATTTAGAACTCTCGTTTGTTTTTGTAGATGTAGATTTGTAGAGTTAGAGAGAGTTTGATGCTATTTGGTATGTTATGTTTTAAATTTCTATTAATGTTAAATAGGTCAATATATATATATATTTCATTCTGTTATAAATACAAGTATATGTATAAGTAATACTTGTATGTTAATCTAAGATGTCTTGATTTTGAACGTAGTCAAGTGAGAATATACCCTAACCCATAAATCTATCTACAAAAGGAAATTTTGATAAATATTTTAAATACCATCATTATTCCATGGAAGCAATGGTCGCCTCTCCCGTCAAAATAAACGTCAGAATCTGACGCCATCTATTGACCGTCACCGCAACTAGCGGCATCGGGTCGGTGACAAAAACGGCGACGGTCAATAGATGGCGTCAGATTCTGACGTTTATTTTGACGGGAGAGGCGACCATTGCTTCCAACCCGGCAAATTTACCATCATTATTATTATAAAGAATAAGCCCCAATACCAGTATTGACACATTCTTTTATCACTACTAGTAAATTTAATAAAATAATCCCCTTATATCAATATGGAGTAAAAAATTTCAGGTCTCCAGGGAAAAGTATCTTTTCAGAAAACTTTCAATCTCTAACTTTCGGGCACAAATGCCCTTCTACAGAAGAAAACATGGTATAATGATTACAATAACTCGTGTTCTATTGGCGCATCATTATACCATGTTTTCTCCTGTAGTTCTCCTGGGCGTTCGTGCCCAAAAGCTAAAGATTAAAAGGTATTTGAAAAGATAATTTTCCCTGGAGGCCTGATGTTTTTAGTTACACTACTAGTAAATATTGAAAGAGTTTGAGAGAAAATAGATTCGAAGAAAGAGTTCTCCAAGAGAAAACAGCACCTATTCATAGACCTGAATTATGGATCCGTAGACGGACCTTCAAGACAAAAGGATTGTTCCAGTTCAAACATCGAAGAAAGTCACCTGGATCGTGTGATTTGGCTGGATTTCTATAGCTGAAGATACAATAATAGATTGATGACGTGGCCAAAATACACAATTCTAAGGAAATATAGCTTATCTTGAGAAATATGTTGTGATTACTAGTAAATATTTTACTAGAGTGATGAGAGAGAACAAAATGCATCGTTTTCTGATACATAATTAAAGGGAGATGTACCCTCCGCTCTCTAGATAGATTTATATTTATGTTTCTATTCAACATTCATCAAAAACTGTTCTAGATTGTAACCGCCTATTTTAAAATCTAACTTTACTTGACATTGCAAGCTTCACGCCTTTCTCTTTTGTTTAATTCTGGTTTCTACCCTAGAAGAAGAAATTGGATCCAGAAATCCATCTCCTACATTAATTATTAGCCGTATATTGTTGCATAAGGACTAATGCGCGTATTTTAAAAATTATATTTATAATATTATTTTTAATATATTTAAAATTTAAATTGTATATTTATTTATTTTTATAAAACAGATTATTACTATAAAATATTATGTACTATAAAACATTTGTATTTTGATACACTAAAATACCACACCTGCTTTAAACTTTGATATGATAAAGAAAGAGATATTCTAGGCGCTACTTAGAAATATAGTTGTCTTATTATTGACTGGTTTAACCTTGTAGGATGGTTGAGACACGTTCTGGAAAGATGCAAGACGCGTCTGAAGAGAGAATCAAGAATGAAGGATCCAAACCGCAGCCTGGTGCAACAATATCTATATATATAAAATTGAATGTCTGTGTGTCTGTGTGTGTGTCCTCTATGGATTCAAAAACCATACATCCAATCGCCGTGAAAATTTGGGATATTATTAGGCATATCCCCGGAAAGGTTTACGAAAAATAATTTCATGAATATCTTAAATATCCTTAGAGTTATTTGCAGATTTGTAGCTTTAACTCGCAAGCGGGGGGCGGGTGACCTCCGGGAACTACGTCCATCTTCCATAAACGACCATGATTTTATTCAACTTATCGAGTATTTTTCAAGGGACCGGGAAAATATGTAGATAAAACGATGATTTTGTAATGTAGAAAATTAGGAAAGACAAAATTCAGGATGACACGGCACACAGGGACCGGGAAAAAATAATCACTTTATCGAGAGATTCACGACCATGATTTTATTCAACTTATCGAGTATTTTTCAAGGGACCGGGAAAATATGTTCACTAGATAAAACGACGATTTTGTAATGTAGAAAATTATGAAAGACAAAATTCAGGATGACACGGCACACAGGGACCGGGGAAAAATGTTCACTTTATCGAGAGATTCAAATTTACGAGTTTCAAATTATCAAAATATATCTTTTTTTATATAAGTTTATAGAGAATTGTTTTAACAAATGTTCGTTAGACAAACCTTTACTCGGGTAAAACCTCGGGCGAAGCCGGGTACGTCCGCTAGTGTACATATATTGATGAAGGTATTTAAAGAAACTCTGTGAGCGCAGTAGGAATATAGTAAAATATTATTTTTATAAAAAACTTACGCAATAAGTTTATTTATTACTGATACAGCTTCACTCTATAATATTCCAAAAATTCAAAGTTGTTTTGGGTTCATATTCAGATGTAAGAAAATTGCGAATATACTTTTATAAAAAATATCTAAAAACCTTACGCAATAAGTTTTTTATTACAATATATAATGAAGAAACTTATTGCATAAGTTATGAAAAAGGCATCTCCTTATCGTGCAACTGAAAGTTGCTGATGGCTTTCGCCATCTATCGGAATAAATATCAAATCGCCCGAAGCGCATCCGTGGTTAGCTTTTCTTGATTAATCAAGAATGGGTATTTGGCCAATTCTTGAATAATTAAAAATCAACGAGAATAGTTGATATGTATTCCGATAGATGGCGCAAGCCATCAGAAACTTTCAGTTGCACGATAAGGAGATGCCTTTTTTTCGTAATTTATGCACCTTATCCCAGTACAATATCACATTTGTACTACTTTTTACATTATTGCGTAAGGGTTTAGATATTTTGTATGAAGGTATATGGCAATTCTCTTATATCTTAATAGTAAAATATATATTACATCAAGCATTGCTATTTAGCATTTTAGCATCAATAACGTGGTTTAAATAGTCTAATATCTTCAAATAAAACATTATAGAAAGAAGATAGAAATTTTGCCGGGAGGATATTGATCTAAAGAGACAAAGTTCGCCTCTCCTGTCAAAATATACATCAAAACCAGACGCCATCTATTGACCGTCGCCGCAAACTAGCGGCCTCGGTTCGGTGACAAAGCCACAACACCAGCTTTGGCAAACTGAGAAGCGTCCACCTAGAGACCATGGTTTCGGACTAATGGCCCTCGTCAGCCTAGGGCGGACTTAATTCCATGAGATCCACACGGGATCTAATGGAATCTTGACAATCTGCCAAAGAGGTTTTTAGCTGGCAAAGTGGCTGGACCAAATCTATGGCTAAAATATAGATGGAAATTTTGCCGGGGGGATATTGATCTAAAGAGACAAAGGTCTCCTCTCCCGTCAAAATAGACGTCAAAACCAGACGCCATCTATTGACCGTCAATAGATGACGTCTGGTTTTGACGTCTATTTTGACGGGAGAGGCGACCTTTGTCTCTTTAGATTCTAGAAAGAAGTTCACTCTCTCTCTAGTTAAAGGAATAATAAAAAAATAATTAATAAATTAAGAAAATCTCTATGTAATAAAAAATGGTTTGGATTAACTCTAAGATGAAATTGCTTACTACGTGATGGCTAAGAAGATGTGTTGCTAGGTAGATAAAGGAGGATGTTCAGAGATTGGTATGATTTTATCATGACCATATTGCTAAATGGAAATACTGGTCAATAGTCATACTGAATAGAGATATTCTGTCGAAGCCCATAGGAACAACTTTCAGTATAGCACTAAGGAAGAAGAATTATTTCTAGTGTAAGAGCCCAATTCTCCAGGGAGACGGTGGGGCTGGGAGATATGGAGCGGCAGAATGAACAATACAACAGTTGAGGCGGTGGTGTGGGGAATTGAATTGGGGGAACTGATGGTTCACTACTAAAGGTAACACAGGCTCTACTCCCAATCTTATTCATCTATTGTTTCTTAATTGTAGAAATATTGGAATAAAGACTGCTGTTTACAATGTGTGTTATTTGGTGATTAAATATTAAAGACAATATCCTCATTGTTCCTGGTTTCATAGACAAAATTTGACACTTTTTCAATACTATAAACGTAATAACTTTAAAATGTTCAAGTTTTTCTCTGATTCATTGGCCGATTAGAGCTTTCTATACTTGTACTACTAGTTTTACAGTTTAGCAGAAAATATGGAAATATTGTTTAAAAAAAGGAAAAGAACCTGAGAATAAAAAACATAAAGTGTTTGATACTTGTTGGAGTTTTTTTTTAGTTATTTTTCAGTTAAACTGTGTATATTTTGTATATATTTGACCGACAATATCTAATTATGTGTATAAATTGACTATATATAATTTGTGATTGGAAAATAAAGTGTGTGTAAGACCAGTTTGCCTAGAATGTGGTTGTTTGGATCCTGGAGGCGCTCCGCTGCATTCATGGGCAAGACTCGCTCGCCAACTATATCTTGAATTTGAAGAGTGAGTTACCAGAAAGAGAATCAACAAAGTTTACCGAACAATACTTTAATCATGATAAAATTGTGGAAAAAAGTTTCAAAATTACAAAATATTTTCTCACATTGAGTTTCTTTTTATTACAAAACGCTAACTTTCAAGCGATAATCGCTCTTGTAAACATCCACGCTGTATGTTTTTGTAAATATTTCTTGAAAGAAAGAGTCAATGTTTTATTAAGCCCGTTGAAGAACGATTATCGCTTGAAAGCTAGCGTTTTGTAATAAAAAATAAACTCATTGTGAGAAAATATTTTGTAATTTTAATACTTTATTTAATTTTTACACAAATAAATTTACTGGCAATGCGTTTCTTTTTTAAATCTCTACAGACCTTACTGCAATGATATGATTTAATGAATGAGAGGGCTTGGCTCATCAGTAGTGAACCCTCTCAGCGGTTTCGCCAAATTAATCTCTAGACCGCTCTACTATTGTATTGGACTGGTTTTGTTATATACTCTGCATTTTCTATGGAAGGCAGCTAAATGGTGTTTAGTGAACTATGGACATAAGCTTATAGGTCTGTAGAGGTACATACATATAAATTTCAAGGTATTGCATCGAGCAAATCGGTCTAGAGATTAATTTGGCGAAACCGCTGAGAGGGTTCACTACTTAGAGCCAAGCCCTCTCATTCATTAAATCATATCATTGCAGTAAGGTCTGTAGAGATTTAAAAAAGAAACGCATTGCCAGTAAATTTATTTGTGTAAAATTTTAACGATAGAGGGCAATAAAATTTACTTTATTTAATTGTTTACTTTTTTCTTTCTTTGATTCTAGAACGAGTCTAAGAAATGTATTAATTGTTGTTGATAAAAAAGAATAGCGTGAAAATAATACTATAACCAAATTAGATATATTACTGTTTATTATAATACTGTTGGTTATAGAGATGGCACAGCTTAGTGATTTCTGACGTAACGTGACGGATAAGGAAGGTCCATGTATGATTGAGGTTGGGATGGAAGAGCTGATGTGAAGCAATTAATCAATGGGGTCGAGGCTAGCTTTGATTTAATGTTCATAACGAGATTACATTTGTGGAGCTGTGGAGATTAAGCAGGCGGTGATTGCTTCCAGCATAGGTCCGCTGCAGTCAACACGGAATTTATATAATTAATGTGCGTGCCGTATTTTTAATCCCTCTCTCTCTCTGTAGGAAATATAAGGAAAACACAAGAACAATTGCGTTTGATTTTCGTATTTAATTGTAGTAAGGTTTGGTAGAAAGATCAACCTGGATGATAATCTACTTAAGATTTTAATGATCAACGTATTGTTGCATCAAGTTGATGCTATTGCGATTGATGTTAAGTTAAAGAAGGTGTTGGTGGTGATATGGATGTTTTAGCGCTACATTTTCAATTTTTAATTTTGTTTTAAAATTTGTAGAAAAATTTGCGGCGATCACCAGTATTTCCCATCAGTTATTGTGTTAAATGATCCTTTGTAGAATATACAAGTATTCAAGTATATACTTGTATGTAAATATATATTGTCACTACAAGGTAATAAGACCAAATCTAAATAAATAAATAGTGTGTGGCGTTTCAGTACTTTTGTCTGAAGATGGTAACAACACTGTTACCGAAACGTCATACACTATTTATTTATTTGGATTTGGTCTTATTACCTTGTGTTTATAATCTACTAGCGGATGTACCCGGCTTCGCCCGGGTTTTACCCGAGTAAAGGTTTTTCTAACGAATCTCTCGATAAAGTGAACATTTTTTCCCGGTCCCTTGAAAAATACTCGATAAGTTGAATAAAATCAATATTAATTGGTTCCCTCGGTAATTGGAAGTTAAAGGAATAGTATCTTGCCTTGGAATTGTATCATTATTCTTGTCTCAAATAAATTGCCGTGTCATCCTGAATTTTGTCTTTCCTAATTTTCTACATTACAAAATCATCGTGTATCATCATGATAATATTTAGAGCAGATTGTTGAATTATAACAGATAAATTAGAATATTTATCTTGATTATTTTTAGGCGAAAAGTTATTTCAAAAATTTTATTTGCTAGAAACCTTCCCAGTACTATACTAAATAACTTCCCAAAGTTTCATGGCGTTCCAATGAGTGGTTTGGTCAGGCATAAAGGACACACACACATACATTCATTTTTATATATATAGACTAGCGGATGTGCCCGGCTTCGCCCGGGTTTTACCCGAGTAAAGGTTTGTATAACGAACATTTGTTAAAACAATTCTCTATAAACATATAAAAAAAGAAAGATATATTTTGATGAAGTGAACATATTTTCCCGGTCGCTTGAAAAATACTCGATAAGTTGAATAAAATCATGGTCGTGAATCTCTCGACAAGGTGATAATTTTTTCCCGGTCCCTGTGTGCCGTGTCATCCCGAATTTTGTATTTCCTCGATAAAGTGAACATTTTTTACCGTTCCCTGTGAGCCGTGTCATCCTGAATTTTGTCTTTCCTAATTCTATACATTACAAAATCATCGACACGGGATATCATTTAATGTTGTCTAAAGGGGGTTAAGAGAGCAGTCTCTTTCAAATGAAAAATGCTTTAATTAAGCAGATGTTTAAAGTATAATATATGAGAGAGGCAATCTTACAGGTTGTCGACGCTGTAAAATCCCCAGAGAGAGTGTTTTTGTAGCATCATGCTGTGACTCACACAATGACCCAAGGTCATCAGGAGCAGCAAACTAAGCCTATCTCCGTCTCAATGGTATCGCTGCTTGCGAGTTAAATATACAAATCTGCAAATAACTCTAAGGATATTCAAGATATTCAAGAAATTTTTTTTCGTAAACCTTTCCGGGGATACACCTCATAATATCCCAAAATTTCACGCCGATTGGATGTATGGTTTTTGAATCCATAGAGGACACACACACACACAGACAGACAGACAGACATTCATTTTTATATATATAGACTAGCGGACGTACCCGGCTTCGCCCGAGGTTTTACCCGAGTAAAGGTTTGTCTAACGAACATTTGTTAAAACAATTCTCTATAAACTTGAAAAAAAAAAGATATATTTTGATAATTTGAAACTCTAAAATTTGAATCTCTCGATAAAGTGAACATTTTTTCCCGGTCCCTGTGTGCCGTGTCATCCTGAATTTTGTCTTTCCTAATTTTCTACATTACAAAATCATCGTTTTATCTAGTGAACATTTTTTCCCGGTCCCTTGAAAAATACTCGATAAGTTGAATAAAATCATGGTCGTGAATCTCTCGATAAAGTGATTATTTTTTCCCGGTCCCTGTGTGCCGTGTCATCCTGAATTTTGTCTTTCATAAATTTCTACATTACAAAATCATCGTTTTATCTAGTGAACATATTTTCCCGGTCCCTTGAAAAATACTCGATAAGTTGAATAAAATCATGGTCGTGAATCTCTCGATAAAGTGATTATTTTTTCCCGGTCCCTGTGTGCCGTGTCATCCTGAATTTTGTCTTTCCTAATTTTCTACATTACAAAATCATCGTTTTATCTAGTGAACATTTTTTCCCGGTCCCTTGAAAAATACTCGATAAGGTTGAATAAATTCATGGTCGTTTATGGAAGATGGACGAAGTTCCCGGAGGTCATCTTGGGCAAGCTCCCGCGAGGCTTTTTTTTCTTGTCTACTTGGCATAGCTGTGTTGCCAACTCTGCCCTGATTGGTCGGTGGGTACTTTGACTGTCGGCCGGCGGCCGGGCGAATCCATTCTCGCACGGGGTCTGCCCCACTCCAAACTTTTGGCAAAGCACTTTCTAATATTAAAGATTATTGTGTTCGAATAAAAAATTGTCTTAAATAATCTTTAAGAACAAAAAGTATAATAATTGAACGATAGGAAATTATAGTAAATAATTATACTAAACTTAATGATGTAAAAATAATTATACATGAAATTTGATATAAGTTTTAGAAAAGTTATCGTTAAGTCCACGGGAAAAGATGTAGCCAAAACAAATAGGTTTTTAACAGTGACACGTGAGCACCCGCCTCGAGACGCGCTCCTCTCTCCTAACATTACTCCCCCTCTTGAAAAAGCCTATCTCCGTCTCAATGGTGGCGCTGCTTGCGAGTTAAAGCTACAAATCTGCAAATAACTCTAAGGATATTAAAGATATTCAAGATATTATTTTTCGTAAACCTTTCCGGGGATATGCCTAATAATATCCCCAAATTTCACGGCGATTGGATGTATGGTTTTCGAATCCATAGAGGACACACACACACACAGACAGACAGACACACAGACATTCAATTTTATATATATAGATAATCCAAATTGTGCCTTATCATTATATATTGACATGTAGAAAATTAGGAAAGATAAACTTCAGGCTGACGCAGAAATTTATTCAAGGATCAAGAACAAACTAAAATACAAAAAGGGAAGTATACAGAGTAGCAATATATATCAACATTAATAATCCGTATATATAAAATAAATAGTCGCTACGATATTTTAAATAGTTTGTAATTCTTCATACAGATGGCGCGCTAATGTATCTTATGAAAATATGTAAATATAATTGTATTCTGGAAAGATTTATATCGTGCTTTAAAGTAGTTGAGCTCTCGTGCTAACCTTCGTCGTGTTTTCTTTATTTCTTATACATATGCAGATCCTATCTAAATAATATTGAATTTCCTGTTTTATAGCTTTAAAATATTTGATGAAAACTAGTTAATTATTATGAAAAAGGTATTTCCTTATCGTGCAACTGAAAGTTGCTGATGGTTTGCGCCATCAGCAACTTTCAGTTGCACGATAAGGAAATGCCTTTTTCATAATTTATGCACCTTATCCCAGTACAATATTGCATTTGTACTATTTTAAATAAATAGTTAATTATTGTAACAAATAAATTTATTGGCAATGTGTTTCTTTTTAAAATACAACAACAATAACCTTTATTGGGCACACGTGCCATACAGGATTCTCCCGGTAGGAAAAAATAAATAAATAACAAATTAGCATCATAGTTATATACAAATATTGGGTATTGACCTCAACCAATTATCGAGTTGGATCCGGTATCTGTGCTAAATATTTTGATTGAGCTGATTTCCAGTATTTATAAAAAGCGAATGCAACGGGTCTGGATTTTACGACTTTTGCCATTAAAACATAAGGCGAATTGCTATTATAGCCGGTCTCTTGACGAAGAATTTCTCTTTATTATTCCATTGCCGTACAGTAGAACATGTAGTGTGGAAAATCGAGACTAAATTCACCGTTGCATAAGGTGCATTTTATGGTCTTAATTTTCAATAGTGAAACATGATTAATTCTCTGTACTACAAAAAGGCTTATTACTTGTGCAATGATTCTCTTTAAGGTTAGGAGGATATTGTCATTCAGATAGCATTCCATTGTAGGTGATGAATGAAAGTATTTATAGTGAGAGTAGAGTACTGATTTTCTTATTCTTACATAATCCAGCTGCAAGGACTGATCGGTTGCCGTTCTAATAATTAGGGGGATGTATCTCTGTAGAACGTTGAAGTTTGTACTTCCAACAAGCCATGAGAAGCCGGTGTTATTAAGTAGCTCTGTTATACTTTTTACCAGTCCGATATTCTATTTTGAAGAAATTGAAATGTCCCACAAATGTGCCAAACAAATTGAAGGTAGCCTGCTGCCGTCCATTTTTAGAATTCTAGTCCAGAATTTTAAAGTTAGTTTTTTCACTGTGATATCAAGAGAGTTTCTTCCTGTTTCGGCCCTCAAAATATAGCCCGGAGTATAGCTTGGAAGGCACAGAAAACGTCTGAGAAAGGTATCCTGGATTCTATCTAAGATTAAGGCTTGATCATGTGCCCAGATTGGAGCCGCATAGAGTAAGACTGTCAAGATCATAGAATCCAACAATCTCATACCTGCATGGAAGGATTTGAGCTTGGACTTCAGAATAATCTCCCCCACAGCACCCATCGCGGCCATGGTCCTGCCTCTATAATTTAAGGCAACTTGAGTGAAAGAAATCGAAGGGGTGAGCAGGTAGCCCAGGTACGTATATTTTGATGTAACACTTAAACGACTTTGACCATAATACCATCTTTCTGAACGCGCCACCTTTCCTCCATTACGGAAAACCATTATTCTTGACTTGTTTTCGTTCAGAGTTAGTAAGTTAGTTTCTAGATAGGTTTTCGGTATATTGATTTTCAATTGAAGGTTTATTTTAGAATCACCGATCAAAACAATATCGTCGGCATATAGGAGGAGGTGTATGTTTCCGAAATTGGGTAAGTATCTTCCTGACAACCCCGAGTCATCAAATATTTTAATCAAATCATTAATAAAGAGTAGGAATAGGCATGGGGATAGTGGGTCACCTTGGAGCATCCCCGAACGAATTTCAATGAATTCAGTGATAGAATTGTTCCAACGAACCGCAGCGGTCATGTCTTCATAATAACATTTAATTAAGTTGACAAATCGGTGATTCAGTCCTATTTTGACTAGTTTTGTCCATAGCAATGCGCGAGGAACCGTGTCAAAAGCTTTTTTTAAGTCTACGAAGAAGGGGTAACATTTACCTCTTTTCTTCCTTAGGGCAAGTTGGATTACAGATGTCAATATGAAAATATGATCTTGACATGAGTGAGCAGATCTAAAGCCCGCTTGATTCTCTGGGATAATATCATTAGTTTCAATCCATTTGACTAGGCGGGACCTAAGTATTGCTATAAATAGCTTCGCGAAATTGCTCAGCAGTGAGATTCCGCGGTGTTTATTTTTAAAATAACATCAAATATTATCTCTACAGACTTTACTGCAATAATAAAAGTTATTGAATGAGAGGGTTCACCACTGATGAGCCCGAAACTATGGTCTCTAGATGAACGCTTCTCAATTTGCCAAAGCTGGTATTGTAGCTTTGTCACCGACCCGAGGCCGCTAGTTTGCGGCGACGGTCAATAGATGGCGTCAGATTTTGACGTTTATTTTGACGGGAGAGGCGCCCTATGCTTCTATATATATGAAAAACCAATAGAAAAAAAATATAAGATAAGTGGGTGAGGTATTGATAATAAAAATAAAAAAGGCATATCCTGACAAGGAGCACATGTGCTTTACAGAAGGCAGAGCGCCATCTGGAGGAACAGAAATCAACTAAACATTGATTTAGCCTGTTCCCTGATATTTGGCCAACCCAAAATTTCAAATTTGAAAATTGAAATTTCAAAAAGATTCTTACGCGTCTAAAATAGTTTCTATTTTTCATAAAGATATTTCTCATTGAGAGTTAAAAACTGTATCGCACACAGAAATAAATTAATCCCATCTTCAACCAAATGGTTAAAAAAGACAATTATTCTGTTGAAAAATAATCCCTGCAGAGTATTTACCTATTCAATTTCCAATCGGGATGTTGACGCTTAGAAGCGTCAGTTCTCTCAATAAACGACGGATGTCACAAAGGGACAATAAAGCTGGAAATTCCAAACCATTGTTAAACATCTAAACCCATGGCAATTGTTGGCTTAAAACCGGGGCCAGGTGTTGAGATCAAAGCTGATTCCAATGAAGAATTTTCTAGAAATTTCAATCTACAATGTGAACATATATACTGGTTTTGTTCATAAAGATACCAGGTTGTCGCTTCATTATATTTCATTGTTATATTAGTAATATGCTTGTACACCTCTTTAACATAGGATATTCTATCGTTTTGGAAGTATCATTCGTCATTACCTATGAGTTCAAGTCTTAAATTGAATTAGACGAAGAGAAATAAGGACACAAGAATATGTAGAGTGTGATTACGTTTTAATAATGTTCAAAGAGTATATCAAATGATAAGAATATAATATGTGAAAATATATACATAGAATTCGAAATTCGGAAACTATTATAGACGCGTATGATTTTTTTCAAAAATAAACAATTTATACTGTCCTTACTGCAATGGAAAAATTATTGGGAGAGACTGGCTCATCAGTGGTGAACCCTCCAAGCGGTTTCGCCAGTTTAATCTACTATTTGATAACAGATGGCGCGCTAATGCATCATAATGCATAGAATTATATGAAAACATGCTATGTAATACAAAAGTGAAATTGTACTGGAATCAGGTTGATAAATTAAGAAAAAAAGCATATTCTGATCGTGTAACTAAAAGCTGCTGATGGAGCGCATTCTGTCAGATTAAATATAAACTAATTGTTGATTTTTTACTATTCTAGAGTAATTCTGGGATATTTATGAATAAATTTTAGTTATGATATTCTAGGATATAATTACAACAACAACAACAAAAAGCCTTTATTTAGGGTCACTGACCCTATAAAGGATTCACCAGAGTTATGCATAAGATTAAAGCAGTGAGACAAAGGAAACAACGATATAGACAGAAGAAAAAGAAAAAAAAACAATAAAGAGAAAGAGGGAAGCAAGAAAAACAACACAAAAAGAGTAGCAGTAAGAAAGTGAGGAGTGAATGTCACTTGGCCTTCTTCTGAGATATGGACTTGTGGAAATCATAAAACGCCGTAGCAATATAGACAGAAGAAAAAGAAAAAAAAAGAAAAAAAAAAAACAATAAAGAGAAAGAGGGAAGCAAGAAAAACAACACAAAAAGAGTAGCAGTAAGAAAGTGAGGAGTGAATGTCACTTGGCCTTCTTCTGAGATATGGACTTGTGGAAACCATAAAACGCCGTAGCAATATAGACAGAAGAAAAAGAAAAAAAAAAGAAAAAAAAACAATAAAGAGAAAGAGGGAAGCAAGAAAAACAACACAAAAAGAGTATCAGTAAGAAAGTGAGGAGTGAATGTCACTTGGCCTTCTTCTGAGATATGGACTTGTGGAAACCATAAAACGCCGTAGCAATATACTTATTCTGGGTCATATTGTCAATTATTGATGGATATTCTAGAATAATTAAGAATCAACGATTAGTTGATGTTTATTACGACAGATGGCGTAAGTGTTTTAGTTGCACGATAAGGAGAGAAGCTTTGTTTCTTAATATAGAGACTATTGACAATTAGAAACTATTTTAGCCAAGCCCTCCCTTTAATTTTTCCATTGCAGTAAGGGAAGTAGAAATTGTTTAATTTCAAAAAGAATCTTACGCGTCTAAAATAGTTTCTAATTTTCATAACAGATGGCGCGCTAGTTCATCGTAATAGAGAGTATTGGTTTCTTATTCACGCCGTTCGTTAATGGCGTTATTCCTTATTTCACCATACGGTCGATTGGTATTTTGTTGAAACTCGAGAGGCCAAACTATCTGAATAGAGTTTATATTTATTCCGATAGATGGTGCAAGCCATCAGTAACTTTCAGTTGCCCGATGAGGAGATGCCTTTTTTATTTTCTTAATATCTGAATAGAGATTTTAACTTCAGTAGTTATGATTATATAGATAATAGTAAAGTTATGTGTCGACCACTTTAGGTTACTAATCTTAATAGAAGACTAAGGATGTGACTGATTAATTAACTATTTCCTTGTGCAACAATTCTCAATTAGTTATCATTAGTATCGACTCAGAGTTCCCTTTCGTAACTATCAACCGAAAATGCTTTAGCACCTCTTCTTACCTTATTACCTCTTCGGTGATCCCGATATACATGCTGAAAGGTACAACTTCCTTAAGTTGTGTCCATGAGTTTACATTTGATATCTATTTATACATGATTTCAAATATGACAGAATTGCTCTGGAATTCCTAAATCATGTTTAAATAGCCATCAAATGTAGATCTCGCCCTCCCGTGCACACTCTCAGTTATAATTTTTCTCATTGAAGAGCGAAAGCTCGCGGTTTTATAATAAACAAACTTATTGCGAAATTTTTTTAAATAATTTTATAATAGTATATCGCAATTTTCTTATATTCAAGTGTATATTTAAATTAAACTCAAAATTTTTGAAATTGAACATTTAAATTAAAATTAGTCTCCATTGCAGACCATCCCAACAACCCAGAAGTTTGATATTCTGTTAACTTGCATTGTCATCAGGTCAACAGGTGTAACAAATATTAGACTTCGATGTGCTCTGTAAGTATAGTTAAAAATTGATTGCAATATATTTGTGGATAGACAGAAAAATGGACAGAACGACAGACAGTCAAAGAAGAAATTTAAATAAAAACTTTTAATAAAAAGGTTCCAATGCGGGATTCGATCCCTAGTCTTGGCTGTCAAAAATTAAGGGTTTATACCATTGGTCCACCGACCCCATCTTCTACCTC
Organism: Cordylochernes scorpioides; assembly: GCA_030710605.1. Lineage (NCBI taxonomy): Eukaryota > Metazoa > Arthropoda > Arachnida > Pseudoscorpiones > Chernetidae > Cordylochernes > Cordylochernes scorpioides. Next base: position 39,502,527 of record CP092864.1, read on the forward strand.
AATTGAGAAGACTACCATTGTGACTTTGAGTATTCAACCTTTCAAGGATGTCACAAACTTCGTGTTATTCTTTAAAGTCTTCAAATTTGGATCTTATCTCCTCTGCTCTGCAGTTGAGGTATTGGTTATCTAACCTTGATGTGCCTATTCTCTTCAATCCAACATGCTGAGTCCTTGAAGGTTCTCATTTTAGTTATACATTTCGCTACGGCCTTAGACATTTTAAGCATATAATTCTTCTATTATCAGCAGAACACAGTCGGTTGGTGAATAGCCACGTCGTTTCTAGGATCCGACATTGGCATTGGGTTGCATGTACCGCTACGAACGGTTATCTATAGAGATAATGTGAACGAATGTATGTGGAATATATTTATAGAGTGTATAGCTGTAGTTGAATGATGAGAACGTCTCATTGTACTGCAACTCCTGAATAATTCTTCTTCACGTAGACATCTGTTATATTTCGCTAGAGCTTTTTTGATTTTCCTTTTCATTCTTCCGGAATAAATAGGTGCGTTTGCCTGTTGCCGGTAATACCTGAGGCATACAAGTCTTACAACTTGTTAACATTTAGCTGGGCTTAGTAGAACAGCCTCCATACCTAGGAAGGCTCTGCCACGAGTACAAGACTCCAGACATCGCCTGTACTGCCCAGGGTTACCTCCCCGCCACACTGAGGCAGTTAAGAGGACTTGAAGAGGATTTTTCCTTTGGCCATTTGGACTAATTTTGACTCTGGGTCCCTAATTATTCTTTATACTATGCAGTAGTAATCATCTTCACTCTGCATATCTTATTATTATTAGGATGGGGGGTTGTTGAGCTACTGTCGAACCTCCCATAAGATAGCAACTGAAAAACATGGATAATCCTGATATCTTGGGAGTGGTCGCTCATTAAGGACGGGTTTTAAATTATAGGGAAAATTTTAGCTCTAACAAATGGCTGCCTATCATCAGATTGATTCCCAATGACAGATTTTAGTTTTCCCAGTTCTTGCTTGTTGATACAAGTAACGGCAACTTGTATAGTCTCCTCTTTAAATAAATTAGTCTTTCTTAATGTTGGCATTTTTTACTGGATATTAGAACTGTCACTAGAAGCAATACACTTGTTTTTTTCTTCTAATTGTTACGATCACAATATATATATAGGGTGAGTAACACAAATGGTGAAACTTTAATTGTAGGAGTGATAAAAATAGTTTATGTGCCCCTAGTACAAGCTGCCGAGACCCAATATATCAGGCATCTCCCCAGGAACAACAACCCCGAAATAAAGGGTCCGTTCTAAAAGAACACCATATTGAGGAGTCGCTAATTGAATCCAGACGTATGAGGGGCAGGCTGAAAGAAAGTCGCCGCCGTAAATGAAGAAGTTTTCTAATTTACGTGGCGCGGGGCCCACGCAATAACGCGAGAGCGCCAATTAGGCCGCCGCCGCTGCCGGGAAATTGGATTATCCTGACTCAGCCCCAGATGTCGCCCGGTCGATAGCGCCCCAGGACAGCGGCGGAGATAGAATAGGATAGAGCGCTCTTTCTGGGATAGGATTGATGTTGGTCATCAAGGTTGGTAGATTTAAGCAGCACCTGAATCTGTGTGTGACTAGAAATGCCAACCTGTCACTGATATAGAACAGGGTAGAGCGCTCTTTCTGCGATGGGATTGATGTTGGTCATCAAGGTTGGTGGATTTAAGCAGCACCTGAATCTGTGACCCGAACTGTCTACCTGTCACTGAGATAGAATAGGATAGACCGCTCTTTCTGGGATAGGATTGATGTTGGTCTTCAAGGTTGGTAGATATAAGCAGCACCTGAATCTGTGACCAGAACTGTCTACCTGTCACTGAGATAGAATAGGATAGACCGCTCGTTCTGGGATAGGATTAATGTTGGTCATCAAGGTTGGTGGATTTAAGCAGCACTTGTATCTGTGACCAGAACTGTCTACCTGTCACTGATATAGAATAGGATAGTGCGCTCTTTCTGGGATAGGATTGATGTTGGCCATCAAGGTTGGTGGATTTAAGCAGCACCTGAATCTGTGTACGACCAGACTGCCTACCTGTCACTGATATAGAATAGAATAGAGCGCTCTTTCTGGGATAGGATTGATGTTGGCCATCAAGGTTGGTGAATTCAAGTAGCACCTGAATCTGTGTGCGACTAGAATTACTCACCTGTCACTGATATAGAATAGGATACAGCGCTCTTTCTGGGATAGGATTGATGTTGGTCTTCAAGGTTGGTAGATTTAAGCAGCACCTGAATCTGTGTGTGACTAGAAATGCCAACCTGTCACTGATATAGAACAGGGTAGAGCGCTCTTTCTGAGATAAGATTGATGTTGGTCTTCAAGGTTGGTAGATTTAAGCAGCACCTGAATTTGTGTGTGACTAGAAATGCCAACCTGTCACTGATTTAGAACAGGGTAGAGCGCTCTTTCTGGGATAGGCTTGATGTTGGTCATCAAGGTTGGTAGATTTAAGCAGCACCTGAATCTGTAACCAGAACTGCCTACCTGTCACTGATATAGAATATGATAGAGCGCTCTTTCTGGGATAGGATTGAGTTGGTCATCAATTTAAGCAGCACCTGAATCTGCGACCAGAACATATTACCTGCCACGGAGATAGAATAGGATAGAGCGCTCTTTCTGGGATAGGATTGATGTTGGCCATCAAGGTTGGTGGATTTAAGCAGCACCTGAATCTGTGTACGACCAGACTGCCTACCTGTCACTGATATAGAATAGAATAGAGCGCTCTTTCTGGGATAGGATTGATGTTGGTCATCAAGGTTGGTGGATTTAAGCAGCACCTGAATCTGTGTGCGACTAGAATTACTCACCTGTCACTGATATAGAATAGGATACAGCGCTCTTTCTGGGATAGGATTGATGTTGGTCTTCAAGGTTGGTAGATTTAAGCAGCACCTGAATCTGTGTGTGACTAGAAATGCCAACCTGTCACTGATATAGAACAGGGTAGAGCGCTCTTTCTGAGATAAGATTGATGTTGGTCTTCAAGGTTGGTAGATTTAAGCAGCACCTGAATTTGTGTGTGACTAGAAATGCCAACCTGTCACTGATATAGAACAGGGTAGAGCGCTCTTTCTGGGATAGGATTGATGTTGGTCATCAAGGTTGGTAGATTTAAGCAGCACCTGAATCTGTAACCAGAACTGCCTACCTGTCACTGATATAGAATATGATAGAGCGCTCTTTCTGGGATAGGATTGATGTTGGTCATCAATTTAAGCAGCACCTGAATATGCGACCAGAACTTATTACCTGCCACGGAGATAGAATAGGATAGAGCGCTCTTTCTGGGATAGGATTGATGTTGGTCTTCAAGGTTGGTAGATTTAAGCAGCACCTGAATCTGTGTGTGACTAGAAATGTCAACCTGTCACTGATATAGAACAGGATAGAGCGCTCTTTCTGGGATAGGATTGATGTTGGTCATCAATTTAAGCAGCACCTGAATCTGCGACCAGAACTTATTACCTGCCACGGAGATAGAATAGGATAGAGCGCTCTTTCTGGGATAGGATTGATGTTGGTCTTCAAGGTTGGTGGATTTAAGCAGCACCTGAATCTGTAACCAGAACTGCCTACCTGTCACTGATATAGAATAGGATAGGGCGCTCTTTCTGGGATAGGATTGATGTTGGTAATCAAGATTGGTGGATATGAACAACACCTGAATCTGTGTGCGACTAGAAATTCCCACCTACCACGGAGATAGAATAATATAGAACTCTCTTTCTGGGATAAGATTGATGTTGAGATATTCAAGGTTGATAGATTGAATCAGCACCTGATTCTGCAACCAGAACTGCTACTAGAACCAGAACATTAACAGCCATCAACAGAGCAGTAGGCTAGTCAGTAAAATGTATCTACGCCTAATAAAAGCCACTGATATTATACTGAATTAATATTGCAATTATGTTTCACCATTAAAAGTAGGTAAGCACTACCAGCCTACAACAGAGACTGAATCCATGCCTGGGTCGGTTCCCAAAAGATATCTGTTCTCTATGTTAGGAACGACCAAATCTGAAGCTCATTCGGACTGCCACAGTACGTGCTTCAGATTCTTTGAATTAACGGGAGAGAGATATATTTAGCTATCATCACTAACTGCCTTCAGGCAGTTTATAGGCACTGAGATAGAAAATATAAAACCTCGTTAAAGAAGGCTGTAATGACTGGGAATTGTGTTAACGAGTTTAAACAGAGTGGTAAACACGTTGCAACGGTCGACGTCAACTCCAGAACTTGACAGCGACTCTCCCTTATCAGAATTCATCTCCACCACGATAGCGTGGCGTCACACATGGCTTGCCAGACCTAGAAAACATTTGACAGCCTTCATTATTCACAGTCCCGATCTTTTTTTATGTGACTTTCCAGTTTTTACTTTTCTAAAAGTATATCTGTTGCATTAAGCTATACTGTAATTATTTTTAACCGCCAATTTTATCCAAGCACAAAGCTCGAATTACACTCAAAATTATAATATTCATAAAAAATTTAGGAAGTGCAGTTGTGTTGCGGTGTTCCCGAAAGAAGCTTGAATTGTGCAGAGTTGGTGGGTAAAACCCGGGGTATAACATCATGATGATATTGTAGTTAAATAGTTGATGCAACTTTGATTGCAGAGTGTCCATAACGTTTTATTTCTGAAGCATTTCATTATAAGGGAATCGTTCAAGGAATTTTACATTAAAATAGTAAGGTTTGACTAAAAACAATACCCCCCCCACTTATCTTTACATTTTGTTACAATCATAACACGAACCTTACTATCCTTATCAAATTACGAGGTGTATATTTTGTTCATATGAAAGGTGAACTTCATTGTTAACATCACTGATAAGATAATATTGTTGCGTTGGACCTAGACGCCGTTTGTGTTCTTTGTCGTCAGGATAGTACAAAGATGATTCGTGATTTCATGAAACAATATAGCTAAAGTTAGAGATTTATTACACTGAATCGTTCCGGTGCCCATTTCCACAGAACAACCCGCTCTGTACTGTCTAGTCGTTAACTTGGCTTGGTCAACTTCAAGGCGCACGCCTTCAGGCCAACAGCTGATATAACAGACTTTTTCTGACCCCACCTTCTTGAGGACTTCTCGTTGTCGAACTCCTCTCACCAGATTGACTGTTCTTCTTCCCCTTTGTACTCCAAAGCCGAACCTTTTATTTAATTCCACGGTACTTCCAGTAGTACTTCTTGTCTACCCCCCACGTCATTATGGTTCTTCAGATAGAGTTATTCAGATGTCACAAAAACTTACCTACCTATTCGGAATATTCGTTAATTGGAAATTGCTGTTTAGTGTTATGATTAAGTAAGAATCTTGTTAAGTTTTATACTCCTGTGTATTATTGAGCTAAGAAAGAAGTTAGATGAAAAGTATTTAAAGTCTGAAGGACGAAAAAAATTTACATATCGTCTTAAGGAGGTAACTGTGTGATTGTTAGTTTATTCGTTATTCCAATACTGAAAGTTCGTGACCTTTGCCGATGGATTTTTATATTCAGTGAGGCGGCAGTTAGTAGAGTGAAGTCCTTCTTCACCCGTAATATTAATCTAACTTCACAAGTTCTGTCATTTGATGAGAGTATTATGACGTTGTTATTTATTTGCTCATCCGCCAGAATAGATCTCCAGTTGCTGCAATTACAGAAATTTAACCAGTTCCTTTTATTCCAGGGTTCTCTGATCTACAGATCTTCACGGGTATCGCATCAGCTCAGAACCCCCCAGCGTATTTCCCCTACAGAGGAATCTCCTATCTAAGACTGCCTCTCCATTTACCCTTCCAATGAAAGGCCCCTTCCAATGACTTGGATTTCTAGGGGGAAGGGAGCTAAAGTTCTCTTTCATTGAAAAGATGATGCAAATGAAGGAAGGCCACATAAAGATAATCCGAGCGCGTCCGCCCTCAGGGTTTCCCCCCCCCCCCCCCCCTATATCTTCCACTTTGTAGAACGCCATCTCAATTTAAAGAATCAATAGTCTTGACATCAGGAGCTTAAATGTTAGGTAAAGTAGTTCTCTTAGTTTATGCACGGTATTTATTTCTTTGAGTCTTTATTTATCCATTTAAAGATTAATTTTAATTTTGATATGTAATATTATCAAGAAAATATAGACGAATAAGAAATTCAATTTTATTTTAATTTTTTTTCAAAGGTCTTTAGATTTTTTGAAGAAAATATAGCGAAGCAGTCTTTTTGTTATATATTTTTTAGTTATATCTACTTTCCCTATCAATTATGAATCTTTTTACTCGCTCTTTCAACAATTAACTTTTTCTCTTTAATCTATCTAATAGGTATACTTTCGTTTATAACTCTTGCAATAAGTACTTTTAGATAGCATACCTCTAGGTGAAAGCACAACCTTTTCACTTGATCCTCTCGCACCTAATCCAAGTGATGTTCCAAATAAATTATGACAATTTATAGATATCATGGTGTCTGAATCGTTACTCGTTTGTCAAATTTCTCAACAGAATGTTGATATACCCAATTTTACAAGAAGTTTAAACATATCGTATTATTACATCAACTCCAGCAATTATCTCGCAAATAATTTTCCTTCTCATCAAAGACAGCCAGTCTCGAGGACCACGCCATCACCATCTCCTCAGCGGCGAAGTACGCGATCTACGAAGAATACGTAGATCGCGAAATGCGTGGTGTCGCTGGAGACCCGCTGGCGATTCTCCACCAAACTCTGCAGCGCTGGCAGAGGCGCCATATTCATTGTACATAGTGTATATAATGCATATTACCTTTTTAAAATAGTGCAGACTGTGCACTTTGCGTGTATTGACAAGATGTCAATAAAATTATTCTAATTGTCAATTGTCAGAGGCAGCCAATCAATGTTCCAGGTCATATCTGCGGATGAACATATCCTATTATGATTATACCTGCACAAAACTCGACGATGAAGTATCGTGGAATCTGTTATAAGAAATGTAAACTATTTTTGACGTGTCTTTTTGAAGTGAAACAATTTTCTACTGCCCTTACTGATAAAATAATGGGAGGGTCTGGCCTTGTATGCCACCGAAGTGATACTTTATATCAAGGTAGGGAATAGTGTGTGTGTCTTTAAGGCTCTCCTGTAATATCCCCAAATGCCATCTACTCTTCTATTATCCAAACATGCTGAAGACCTAATTCCGAAGAAGGCTTTGCCTAGCAGTCACCGCCCAACAGGTCGATTGCTCCTAGGTGAACGACTTATCCTCCATGCCACGCATGTGATACTTTATATCAAGGTAGGGAAGAGTGTGTGTGTCTCTTTAGGGCTCTCCCGGAATATCCCCAAATGCCATCTACTCTACTATCATCCAAAATTGCTAAAGACCTAATTACGAAGAAGTCTTTCCCTAGCAGCCACCGCCCAACAGGTCGATTGCTCCTGGCTGAACGACTTATCCTCCATACCACGCATGTGATACTCATATCAAGGTAGGGAAGAGTGTGTGTGTCTCTTTAGGGCTCTCCCGGAATATCCCCAAATGCCATATACTCTACTATCATCCAAACTTGCTGAAGACATAATTCCGATTAAGAGGCTTTCCCTAGCAGCCACCGCCCAACAGGTCGATTGCTCCTGGCTGAACGACTTATCCTCCATGCCACGCAATCTTGTTGACATTTACAACTCCTTGTGTAACACCACGCCGTTGCTTTTCCTACCTGATCTTTTGATAAGATTTTAATTAAATACAGTAGCTTAATTTCTGGATATGTTTTATTCTATATATACATTAATTTAACAATTGTTTTTAAAATGACATTTAATATTACATATCTTACAAGTTTAAAATATCACACTCTTTTTATATGCTATATGAAGTTTATTTTATTCCTATTCTAAAAAAAACTAATAAAATGCAAGTTGTTGAGATGTTGAAAACTCTTCGGCGTTACTTGCAAACATCAGTAAGACTATAGTGTTTGATTTATTTGAAAAATAAACATTCGTTCTTCTATAATAGTTGAATTATTTATAGATAGATGGCGCGTTATTGCCTTATAATTAGTAACCTTATTTACATATTGTATCAAAACACATGCCAAAAGACACAAGATACTATAATTTATAAACTGAAAAAAATAAATTTGTTTTTGTACATCTTAATATACGTAAAAGGTGGGGGGAGTCAATCTTTCTATTTATACCATTGCATTCGAATGATATAGGGAGAGATTTCAAATAAAAATTGTTTTAAACATAACCCTTTTATAGTGGAATTTCTACTTTCTCCGAATTAAATTTATAACCTATTTCCATAATATGCTTTCTATTTTTCAATCATAAAACGAATACAATTATTCATACGTGTTTCTACCCTTTGGTCGGTTTTACTCCGAACAACAGATTGATAGCCGAAGGCCAGAATTTCAGTCAGTAGGTGAACACAAAATTACGCTATTTGTCGGCCAAAGGTAAGAATTTCAGCCAGTAAGTGGACACCGAATTATACCGAATGTAGACCGAAGGCCAGAATTTCAGCCAGTAAGCGGATACCGAAGGTCAGAATTTCAGCCAGTAAGAGAATCCCGAATCACACCAATTGTCGACCAAAGGCCAGAATTTCAGTCAGTAAGTGGATACCGAATTACACCATTTGTCGGTGGAAGGCCAGAATTTCAGCGAGTAAGTGGATACCGAATTACACCAATTGTCAGCCGAAGGCCAGAATTTCAGCCAGTAGGACAATCCCGAATTACACCAATTGTCGGCCGAAGGCCAGAATTTCAGCCAGTAAGTGGATACCGAATTACCCCATTTGTCGACCGAAGGCCAGAAAATTCAGCTAGTAAGTGGATACCGAATTACACCAATTGTCGGCCGAAGGCCAGAATTTCAGCCAGTAAGTGGATACCGAATTACACCATTTGTCGGCCGAAGGCCAGAATTTCAGCCAGTAAGAGAATATCGAATTACACCAATTGTCGGCCGAAGGCCAGAATTTCAGCCAGTAAGTGGATACCGAATTACCCCATTTGTCGGCCGAAGGCCAGAAAATTCAGCCAGTAAGCGGATACCGAATCACACCAATTGTCAACCGAAGGTCAGAATATCAGCCAGTAAGAGAATCCCGAATCACACCAATTGTCGGCCAAAGGCCAGAATTTCAGCCAGTAAGTGGATACCAAATTACACCAATTGTCGGCCGATCGCCAGAATTTCAGCCAGTAAGCGGATACCGAATCACACCAATTGTCAACCGAAGGTCAGAATATCAGCCAGTAAGAGAATCCCGAATCACACCAATTGTCGGCCAAAGGCCAGAATTTCTGCCAGTAAGAGAATCCCGAATCACACCAATTGTCGGCCGAAGGACAGAAAATTCAGCTAGTAAGAGAATCCCGAATCACAGCAATTGTCGGCCGAAGGACAGAAAATTCAGCCAGTAAGTGGATACCAAATTACACCAATTGTCGGCCGAAGGCCAGAATTTCAGCCAGCAAGTGGATACCGAATTATACCATTTGTCGGCCGAAGGCCAGAATTTCAGCCAGTAAGAGAATATCGAATTACACCAATTGTCGGCCGAAGGCCAGAATTTCAGCCAGTAAGTGGATACCAAATTACACCAATTGTCGGCCGATCGCCAGAATTTCAGCCAGTAAGCGGATACCGAATCACACCAATTGTCAACCGAAGGTCAGAATATCAGCCAGTAAGAGAATCCCGAATCACACCAATTGTCGGCCAAAGGCCAGAATTTCTGCCAGTAAGAGAATCCCGAATCACACCAATTGTCGGCCGAAGGACAGAAAATTCAGCTAGTAAGAGAATCCCGAATCACAGCAATTGTCGGCCGAAGGACAGAAAATTCAGCCAGTAAGTGGATACCAAATTACACCAATTGTCGGCCGAAGGCCAGAATTTCAGCCAGTAAGCGGATACCGAATCACACCAATTGTCAACCGAAGGTCAGAATATCAGCCAGTAAGAGAATCCCGAATCACACCAATTGTCGGCCAAAGGCCAGAATTTCTGCCAGTAAGAGAATCCCGAATCACACCAATTGTCGGCCGAAGGACAGAAAATTCAGCTAGTAAGAGAATCCCGAATCACAGCAATTGTCGGCCGAAGGACAGAAAATTCAGCCAGTAAGTGGATACCAAATTACACCAATTGTCGGCCGAAGGCCAGAATTTCAGCCAGCAAGTGGATACCGAATTATACCATTTGTCGGCCGAAGGCCAGAATTTCAGCCAGTAAGAGAATATCGAATTACACCAATTGTCGGCCGAAGGCCAGAATTTCTGCCAGTAAGAGAATCCCGAATCACACCAATTGTCGGCCGAAGGACTGAAAATTCAGCTAGTAAGAGAATCCCGAATCACAGCAATTGTCGGCCGAAGGACAGAAAATTCAGCCAGTAAGAGAATCCCGAATCACACCAATTTTCGGCCGAAGACCATAATATCAGGCTAAGATGGCCTCTTGTTCTGGCAAATGTCCTTGCAACGTAGACCGTTCAGTCAGAATATAAATACTATTTCCGTATAAGGAGTTTTTAATTAAGGTTTTTGTTAAAAAGAGAGTGTATGTATACAATTCTCTCTCTATGAAGTGGTAGAAAATATGTCTTTCTCTTAATTTCATTCTCATTTTAAAATATTTATAGGCCAAATATAGCATTCGTCTTTCTACTGAAATATCTGAAGCATGTTTTACATGTGAAATAAAGGAGGCCAAGACTGCAGGGAGACGATGTCCCCGCAAAATTGAAATATGGTTTAATTTGTAGAAGAAAACGGAGTTTGATGAATTCGAAGTTTCATTCAATAATGTTCAGATACTCTTTTCCAGCATGGTTATGATTCCTGGAATATTTTTAAATATAAATATGAGAGTTAGATTCCAGATGGTGTTTTGTTTTGAATCGTTTTTCCTGTTTTGCTGCTGACTTCTTCAGTTTACATCTACGGATGACCATCTTCTCAAGATCGCTCAAGAAAAACATATTTTCTATTTAAAGGTTTCTCTAAAAATATTCTAGAATTTGATAATCATTTTATTAGATTGAAGTTCCTCCTCTGACTCTCTGTAGGCCGTTTCTTCAAAAGCACATTTTGACCATTCGAGTGATATCAGTTTACATTTTAGTTTAACTTTAAAGAGAACCAACTATAGAAGAGATTAATAAAATGATCATATCCCCCAAAACATTGATAATTCTGGTCTTTCCTTGAAGAACCATGCTTTGAAATTTGGGTTGAATCAGAGCAAGTGGTTTGGAATTTTACAAAGGATGTCGGTAGCTCAGGGAGGTTGGCATTCTTTAGATAGTTGCTCAACGGGAAGTTTTGCTGTATATCCAATTTGCATTGCTTTCATTAAAGAAAGTGTTTTCAGTCATAAGAGATCTAATTATAAGATTTACGTTGAATTTTTTCTCGAGATTAGTTTTGCAATCATAGTGTGATGAGGAAAGAAAAGTGGACATATATAGGAAAGTCTTGAAAAATAGAATTCGAAGTTCATGAAAGACCATGTAGGATTTATTATATATACAATTTGCATCGTTTTCATTGAAGCTTTCAGCCGCAAAAGATCAGACTATTGAGATTTGCCTTGAAATTTTCTTGAATAAGTTTTATCATCATACGGTGACTTGGATAGAAAAGTAAGCATATATAGGAAAGTCTTTGAAAATAATTAGAAGCACATTAAAGATCTTTTAAAAATATATTTTTAATCCTACTTCAGAGAGCTCATTAACCATTGATATTTTTTTAGATCAGAGTCAAAAAAATCAATGTCCGGTTGTTTCATTTTAATATAATTGAATCATCTATTTGCCATTCCAGTTGGTATTTTGCGAACGCCTAAGTTTTGGCTAATTTTTCTACATCGGTTGATCATTGAGAAACTGATTGTTACGAAAATGTTGCTAAGGACTTTTAAAATCATAAATTATATTTTCAAAAAAAAATGTTCTTTTATAAATCTGCATTTACGATTCTAAAATTTGAATTTCTGCTATTTAAAGCTATTTGTGCTTTAGAGAGAAAACCTCCCGTGAAGAAGACAAATTTGATGACCGATTATCTCCAGAAACGTCTATTCTTTTTTTCATAATTAATACAGATCTTTCCTGATCTAATCCAAATTACCATAATAAATCTCTTCCAGTAGATATCAGGAGACCCAATTTTTTAATAGGGTCTCTCTTTCTCTCATTTTGTATGTGGAGGTTCTATATAACTTCAATTTTGAATAAACAAATTGTGAAATTCTTGACAGAAAACCCCGATGAAATAACAAACGTAAAATCTTACCTCTAATCATTAACGTTGAAATATCGAATTGATATTTTCAAACTTCTAGATAATTAACGAAATCCAATTATAAATATTTAGCCAATTAATGCGTAAAATTAATTCGACGCTATTTTGATCAAACTAACTTATAGAAAAACTGCTAATCAGTTACTAAAAGGCTTTAATATTTGTTGCCCAATCACATTCTTTGAGACGCCTAGTATGTTTTCCTCAACATTCTATTTATAATACAGTACTGAGCTTTGGAGTCGACTACTGCTTAATTGTACAGCCCTTAATGCATAGAGGAAGGCCCTATATCAACAAATTAAATGTACCAATATTTCACCCTACGTATTGCTTTCAAATAATCAGCAAACAAATCTAATGCAATGGCTTATTATAAATATTTTATATAATCATTATGTAAGGACCAGTCAACAAGTGAATGACTTTGAGACGAAGAGTAAAGCCAGTTCAATTTCTATTTCACTACCAATGTAAATAACACAAGATGATTATTACCATGCCCAATTGGGAGAATCTGTATGGGGCAAGTCCCTAATAAAGGCTTTTGTGTGCGTGTGTGTGTGTATTTGTAATACAAGGTTAAATACGAAACTTTTTCATGCTATATTTGAGACCAATTTATACATTCAGTAAACTCTTAGGACGAAAATGAGATGCTCGACATCTCAGTAGTGAATTCTCCTATCAATTTCTTCAGTTTACCATACAAGACAACTTCAACTATTTCACTGTCACCATCAACTGTGCATCAGTTGGCGTTGTGTTTGGAATACCAAAAGATTATGCTTTCTTATCATGTCTTAAAATATTTTGATTTTTTGGAGGATTCACTGGTAAGGTGAAGTTTCCGTGAGAAAAATATTTTCATAATTTACGCTTGCCTTGTAAACCCAAACATTATTGGTCTAATAGCGGTTAAGTTTGACTTAATAAGACAATTTTAAACATCAAAAGAGAATAAAAATTAGGTTCGAAATATTGAAAGATTGACGTATTGAAGGTACACAAGAGTATGTTTTGGTTTAAACTTTGTAGATCAACCCTCTCCTTGAATAGAGAAGCCAAAGTAATATCACTTTTTGGGAACTCAGACTATAAATCGATTGTCTTGGAAGAGCTTTATTGAGGAGATACATATCAATCTATTCACTTGAATAGATATATCTCACTCAATTTTGGCCTCAACTACCCGTTTGATTATTTTTCAGGATGCCTGAATGACCTGTTTTTTGGTCGTTGAGGTACAGCTTGCACCACGCTGATGAGGGCCAACAGCCCGAAACGCATCCGTGGTTAGCTTTTCTTGATTAATCAAGAATAGGTATTTGGCCAATTCTGGAATGATTAAAAATCAACGAGAATAGTTGATATTTATTCAGATAGATGGGGCAAGCCATCAGAAAATTTCAGTTGCACGATAAGGAGATGCCTTTTTCATAAGATATATCTTAGTCAGTCTCTTAATATCTAGTGGACTTTTGAAGGTCTTTATTAGTATATATCAGTTTAGTAATCATGATGATAATGCTCAATGATGGATGATCTGTTATTTGGTTAGTAGTACTAAATATTTTGTTGTTTTATATATCATTCAGCTAAATACAGTAAAGTTGTATGATGTGTAGCATAAAATAATATTTTGATTCCAATTTCAATGTTAATCGACACTTTACATTAAATAATTTTACGAAATAATTTTGTTAATATACAAAATAATACAAAATAATTATTGTTTATAAGGAATATATGACATATATTAAATAATATTTGCATAATCACATTAATCTACATAAAGCAACATGGCGCTAACTGATGGCCTCTATTCAAATGATATAAAAGAGTTTTTTTTTTCATTCAGAAGAATCCGGTGGCTAATTAGTAACACATGTTTAATCCGAGTGTTTGGATGAATGAAATAAAGAGGCGAAACATTTGACTCGATATATACTAATTTTGTTAGCATTTCCAAATAACTATGTATAGCTTTCATGGCTATTTTATTTTATTATTACAGAAGCACGAAGTCTATCAGACTATTGTGCTATATTAGAATTATTTACATATATATATATATATCTTTAATTATTTACACGATGAATTAGTAGTGATTTATAAATCTGCGTACATATTGCTCTAAACTTGCCAAAGTGTTCATAGGATTGAGTATATACAGAAAGATGATTTGGCATTGTGTCAAAGTAAGCAAGTACAATTTGGTTAGTCAGTGTATAGGGGATCTTTATATAGTTTTCATCTGTTAAATAGTGCTGAAGTTTTCTGAATGTTCGGAAGCATGAAGCAACACGACATTCAACTACAATATGATATAAATGCGTAGGTAAGTATGAGATAACAGCGCTGACAACTCCCCCGCTGTGTGTAAAGGCTACGGCGATGTGCTTCCCACGAGGTCCATCGACCACTGAATCGATACGCCACCTCCGTAACGACCCGGTCAATCTGCAGGGTGACAGAATGCATTACTCGCCGACGGTGGCCGTGCTACTACTTCCTCCCGACCGCTTGCCAACTCTATAACCCTCCCCGGTCTCATCAGCCACCAGCCAGTCCATTCTATAAACCTCCCCGGTCTCATCAACCACCAGCCAGGCCATTCTATAACCCTCCCCGGTCTCATCAACCACCAGCCAGTCCATTCTATAACCCTCACCGGTCTCATCAACCACCAGCCAGTCCATTCTATAACCCTCCCCGGTCTCATCAGCCACCAGCCAGTCCATTCTATAACCCTCCCCGGTCTCATCAACCACCAGCCAGTCCATTCTATAACCCTCCCCGGTCTCATCAACCACCAGCCAGTCCATTCTATAACCCTCCCCGGTCTCATCAACCACCAGCCAGTCCATTCTATAACCCTCCCCGGTCTCATCAACCACCAGCCAGTCCATTCTATAACCCTCACCGGTCTCATCAACCACCAGCCAGGCCATTCTATAACCCTCCCCGGTCTCATCAGCCACCAGCCAGTCCATTCTATAACCCTCCCCGGTCTCATCAACCACCAGCCAGGCCATTCTATAACCCTCCCCGGTCTCATCAACCACCAGCCAGGCCATTCTATAACCCTCCCCGGTCTCATCAACCACCAGCCAGGCCATTCTATAACCCTCCCCGGTCTCATCAACCACCAGCCAGGCCATTCTATAACCCTCCCCGGTCTCATCAGCCACCAGCCAGTCCATTCTATAACCCTCCCCGGTCTCATCAACCACCAGCCAGGCCATTCTATAACCCTCCCCGGTCTCATCAACCACCAGCCAGGCCATTCTATAACCCTCCCCGGTCTCATCAGCCACCAGCCAGTCCATTCTATAACCCTCCCCGGTCTCATTAACCACCAGCCAGTCCATTCTATAACCCTCCCCGGTCTCATTAACCACAGTCAGTCCATTCTATAACTTCCCCGGTCTCATTAACCACCAGCCAGTCCATTCTATAAACCTCCCCGGTCTCATCAGCCACCAGTCAATCCATTCTATAAACCTCCCCGGTCTCATTAACCACAGTCAGTCCATTCTATAACTTCCCCGGTCTCATTAACCACCAGCCAGTCCATTCTATAAACCTCCCCGGTCTCATCAACCACCAGCCAGTCCATTCTATAAACCTCCCCGGTCTCATCAGCCACCAGCCAGTCCATTCTATAAACTTCCCCGGTCTCATCAACCACCAGCCAGTCCATTCTATAACCCTCCCCGGTCTCATCAACCACCAGCCAGTCCATTCTATAAACTTCCCCGATCTCATCAACCACCAGCCAGTCCATTCTATAAACTTCCCCGGTCTCATCAACCACCAGCCAGTCCATTTTATAACCCTCCCCGGTCTCTTCAACCACCAGCCAGTCCATTCTATAAACTCCCCCGGTCTCATCAACCACCAGCCAGTCCATTCTATAAACTTCCCCGGTCTCTTCAACCACCAGCCAGTCCATTCTATAAACTCCCCCGGTCTCATCAACCACCAGCCAGGCCATTCTATAAACCTCCCCGGTCTTTTCAACCACCAGCCAGTCCATTCTATAAACCTCCCCGGTCTCATAATCCACCAGCCAGTCCATTCTATAAACCTCCCCGGTCTCATAATCCACCAGCCAGTCCATTCTATAAACCTCCCCGGTCTCATCATGAGACCACCAGCCAGTCCATTCTATAAACCTCCCCGGTCTCATAATCCACCAGCCAGTCCATTCTATAAACCTCCCCGGTCTCATCATGAGACCACCAGCCAGCCCATTCTATAAACCTCCCCGGTCTCATCATGAGACCACCAGCCAGTCATCAAACACCAGCCAGTCCATTCTATAAACCTCCCCGGTCTCATCATGAGACCACCAGCCAGTCCATTCTATAAACCTCCCCGGTATCATCATGAGACCACCAGCCAGTCATCAAACACCAGCCAGTCCATTCTATAAACCTCCCCGGTCTCATCATGAGACCACCAGCCAGTCCATTCTATAAACCTCCCCGGTCTCATCATGAGACCACCAGCCAGTCATCAAACACCAGCCAGTCCATTCTATAAATCTCCCTGGTCTGATAAACCACCAGCCAGTCAATTCTATAACCCCCCCCCCCCCCCGGCCTCATCAGCCACCAGCCAGTCAATTCTATAACCCTCCCCGGTCTCATTAACCACCAGCCAGTCAATTCTATAAACCTCCCCGGTCTCATTAACCACCAGCCAGTCCATTCTATAAACTTCCCCGACACCTCAACCACCAGCCAGTCAATTCTATAACCCTTCCCGGTTTCATTAACCACCAGCCAGGTCAATTCAAACATACTAAAAACATTGGTCATTTCCAAAATAGAAACAATGAACAAATCCAATATAACAACAATGACCACACCCAACATAGCAACAACATTAGTCACATCCAACATACCAGCGATGGTTACATAAAACATAACAACCATGGTCACATCTAACATATCAACAATGACAATTGACAATTAAAACAAATTTATTGACAGCTCAGTCAATATTTACAAAATGAGGAAGAGATCACAAAAATAATTAGAGAAAATAAAAAGCGTGTTCAAACCATGGACATCAGGCTCTAGAGTGTAAAGCTTTCTCAGTTAGGCTATTTTGCCTTATTATATAATAATTTTAAAAAGAATTAATATTTACAAAAATATAAATTTTCAGCCGGGGAGTCTTTCCCACCGTACAAGTGTCCTCTTCCAGCCACTCCACCCAGCCCCATCTGCACGAAGTACCGATAAATTCGGCACTTCGCTGACGCAAGGATGGCCATTTCGTCGTCCTCCTGCCCAATCCCGAAGATCCATGCCTGGAGATCAGGTGGTCTCCCGATGATGTTGAAGGCCTCCCGGACGAGGGGCCTGATACTCGTGCAACTCCAGTATCGGTGGCCCAGAAAACCAGGGGATCCGCAGGAAGGGCAGGAAGGACCGGCAATACATACCAACACTGTTTGCATCTAATATATCAACAATGGTCACATCAAACATACCAACAACATTAGTAACATCTAACATACCAGCAATGGTTACATCTAACATACTAACAATGTTCACATCCAACATGCCAACAATGACCATACCCGAAATACCAACAATGGTCAGATCTAAGATATCAACAATGGTCACACCCAACATAAAAACAATAGCCACATCCAACATGCCAACAATGGTCACATCCATAATGCAAACAATGGTCACATCCAACATACCAATAATAGTCACATCCAACATAACAATCACATCTAAAATTACAACAATGGCCACATCAACTTGCAACTGGAAACTTGACCGATATCTAGCGTGCTGGATTAACTCCAATACATTGGCTGGGAGAGTACGCCCGTTTACATACGTACAACATACCAGCGATGTCCACACCTACAACATACCGACATTAGACACAGTTACTCCAACATACCAACAAGCACATCCAACGAACCAACAACAACATTTATGTTCAACAACCCAACAACAAGCATATTCAAGAAAATCCAACACAAGCATATCCATCAAACCAACAATGGTTACATCCAACAAATAAACAACCAAAAGCACATCCACAAACAAACAATGGGCACGCCTAACAAACCAGCCACAACAAGCACATCTCTAAAGCCAACAATGGTTACATCGAACAGAGCAATAACAAGAATATCAAATAAACCAACCAAAAACAAGCATGTCCAACAAACCAACAGCAACAAATATATCCAAAAAAACCAACAACAAACACATACAATAAGCTAGCAACACAACAAGAACATCCAACAAACCAACAACAACATTCACGTCCAACAAACCAACCGCAACAACCATATTCAAGAAACCAACATCAACAAACACATGTAACAAACCAACAGCAAGCACATCCAACAAGCAAATCCAACAAACTGACAATAACAAGCACATTCAACAAACCAACAACAAGAAGCACACCAACATACCAATAACAAAAAGCACATCCAACAAGCTAACAATAACAAGCGCATCCAACAAACTAACAATAACAAGCGCATCCGACAAACCTACAACAAGCACATCCAACAAACCTACAACAAGCACATCCAACAAACCTACAACAAGCATATTCAACGAACCAACAACAACAAGCACATCCAACAAACCTACAACAAGCACATCCAACAAACCAACAACAATAAGCACATCCAACAAACTAACAATAACAAGCGCATCCAACAAACCTACAACAAGCATATTCAACGAACCAACAACAATAAGCACATCCAACAAACCTACAACAAGCACATCCAACAAACCAACAACAACAAGCACATCCAACATACCAACTTTTTAACCCGGGTATTTCTCCACTCTCTCTCCAATCTGTAATTACGTTCGATCGATTTTGTAGTTTGTTCTTTTTTCTTCTTCTTCCCGTAGATTGACATCGGCCGGATTTAATTTTATCCTCGGGGCATATTTTACTCTCGCCCGCAATTTCTATTTTAGCTTGACGATTAATTTTAGGTGGCTTGCTCTTTTTACTGTTTGAATTGCACTCCGACAAAATACATTAGACGACGGTCTCTGATTTTTGTACACAGAGGATGTGTGAGTTAAATAAGTTTCTTGGAACTATCGATTCAGAAGATAAATACCGGGCGAAACGCAAACATGTCAATTTCTATCTTTAATACAAGATTCACAATCCCACTACAGGCCACAGATGCAAATAGTAGTTACAATACTATGTAGTAATCACTATAAACGTCAAAATATAATTTCATATTCACCAAAGAACGTTACTGGACCATAAACCTGTCATACGATGGTCTCCATAATGATTATTGTGAGAGCAACAAGTTGCATAAACCAAGCTAGGTATGTAAATATGGTGAGGAATCTCTAGAAAGATATCATTTTATTCGTACTACCTATCCTCACACTTTTAATACTGATATCTTGTGTTCTTTGTGCTTGCTAAATAAAAGTTATTATAATTCAAAAATAAAAAATCCCTTGTATATAAATAAAATGAGAATTAACCCATCCACGGATGGGTATCTTTTAAGAGAGAATATTCAATATCTCTAGATTTCGAGCTAGAAGAATTCTCCTGTAAAAAAAGAGAGAGCCTTCTTTATATATATATAAACACGAAAGCTAGATTTTTTAAATATATTCTCTTAAAAAACTATCCTTGGAGAAGATGTTTTCCCAATTAAGAAAATAGATAAACGAATTTTACATGAAACTGATTTTTCTAGGTTTTACATAAAAATTTTGAGAGAGACTATGAATCTGTAAATGAGGAAGAGACGAAATTGGTAGAAAGGAATAAGAAAGACGAAGAATTAAAGAAGGAAGATGAAAGGGAAGGCCAAAATGAAGCTGCAATCCCAAGGGGATATTCAGATAATGGGGATAATTGAACATAAGAGCCATCAAGATGAAATACCGTCATCATACGAGGAAGCGCTCAATATGCCCAAGGTACAAGATCGGCTAAAAGCTATGGAATGTGAAATGTCATCACTTCAAGAACACCGAGGATGGAATGTTGTTGATTTGCCAAATAGTGTTAATCCGATAAACTAACCAGGATCTTGACAACTCTAGGCCTCCGATGAGGGTGTCAAAACAACTTTAAAATTGGGGCATTGTTAGCTTTTTATAAGTTGTTTTTCATAGAATAATATATTTGTATTTTTGACCAGATGACCGAGTTACTTTTCATGTATATATTTGGTTTTTGAAATGATGTAAAGTAGTTAGTTATGAAGGGAAATTAGAGAATTTCTTCGAGGTGTTGGTGATTACTCTGCTGATGTTAGAATAGGAAAGTCTTAGCTCCCAACAATAGCTTTCCAAGAATCACTTCTCAAAGATTATTTGATATATTTTGCGAGAATTACTTCTCATGGACTAGTTGACTATTTGACCTATTTGACGAGAGTTACTGCTCCTGGACTAGTTGATATATTTGAAGAGAACTACCTTTTTTTTGGACTATTTGGCATCTCTCTCTTTGAATATATCTTTGAAAATAATAAATTTATTTGATAGAACTATGTTTCATGTTTTATACGTGAAAATATCAAAGTTTCTTTAATGCCGTGTGAGGTAAGTTTTAGATTTCGATTTTAAAGAAATTTTATATTATAACATCGCACAATGGTTAATCATTCACAAAAGTTAAGAGATATAAAAAAGGAGTACCTATAAACAAGACTATTTACAAGTATATACATTTGAGGAGGCTTCCCTAAAGTCCTTCATCGGATAATCGGAGGGGTTTTTGTTATTTTCCTCAATCTGAAGTCTCAGGAAAAGCTGGCAGATGGACGCTGCCTTTCTTGACGGGAGATTGGAGCTGATGTTGACATCCATCCTTTGTCCGAAGAGCCAGATTTGCAAATCGAATGGCATCTGAATCGTTAGTTTTCAGAATCCTGATGTTTGGACTAGAGAAACTATCTGAGTTGTCAACGTAATGCTGCGCTGTGATTTGCGTGGGACGCACCGCCATGCAGGAAGAAGGGATAATACCAGACGGTCGGGCTAAAGGTCGGCGCGATCAGATTACCTAGTGAGACCGACAGGCGGATTGCCGCGCGGCATTGGATTACAGCTGGCCGCACTAGACAACAAAGAAGGCTGAGCCAACTAAGCATTAGTTGAATACGATTCCTGTGGAAGAAAGGATTACAACTTGCCAGTGACATTCGAGAGGTTAGATTAGGAAAGTTTGAAAGGATTAACTCGCATTCTTCTCGGTCAAACAAAGAGAGTAATTGTATTCTTCAAGAAATATTACAGAATCTTACCATTCAAGACTGTTTGTCAATATAAAAACTTATCATATATTTCAAGATCTCTGCGAATGTCGAATACGATTGCATCGAACCAAAAGTTACTGCTTTTTTATGGCAAAAAATTGTAGTTCAAAATTTAGTCAATATCGGTTAAACAACAGCAAGTTTGAAATATTGAGCGACATAAAAAACAAACAACAACAACAAAAAAACGCTGTTGCATCCAATGATGAAATAATTACTTAAAAATTAATTTACTCTGTTGTTATATTAGCATTACTCTTTTATGTCTTTAATTATTACATCGATGTAGTTTTTTCAGGAAACAGAGAAAGGCAATATAATTAAAAAACCTTCTATAATGAATAAATGTATTCGCAAAATTTTACTTATTTCATCGAATTTCTTTGTAGTATCTGTAAGTATTTATAAATGAGCCATTGTAGACAACTTCTGCGTATTTGGCGATCTACAGATACGCTCCCGGAGCCTGGGTTACCTACATGTTACTACCTCCTGTATTTCTTATTGGCTAAGAGATATTTCTCTGATGTCTTAAGAGAGCCTTTCCTATCCCAGCCCATCTTGTCAGTGATCACTTTTGTAGAATTCAAAATGTCATTACCTGTTAGAATTAAAATTAAGAAAAACCTCTCAGAAGCGGTCATAAGACTATGTTATCTTTCTGTGCTGTCTTCCATAAGAGGAGTTGTACCTTCAGCCCTAGTGGTAGTTCCATTTATCGGACTGTGCAGCTGTCGACCTTGTGTCGGGATTAGAAGGAGCGGCGACATAAAATTTTGCATAACCGCCGGCCGTGGTCGATGCCGCCGCCGGTTATGGCGGATATAAAAGTTGGGCAGTTTATCGCCGCCCATAAACCGGCGTCCCTCCATTTGGTTTACGGCTTGCTCCCGCAGGACGTCCCCGGCGCGAACCTACCCACTCGCCGAGAGCCGCTAATTAAAAATAAATGAGAAGCAGCTACTGGACTAAGTCTTCACAATCCATTTGTAAGACGTTTTATAAAATTGTGCATATATCTTGTTCGGCTTCCTTGATAAATGATCAAAATAAGCTGTGTGTGTATGTGTGAAAAAAAACATCTATTCATCAACAAACAAAGAACTCAAATAAACAGAATTTCAACCAATCCCTTTGAACCGCTTGTACATTGTTATCACAGTATATTTAACGGTCTACGGATACGCTCCAGGAGTCACATATTACTACCTCCTGTATTTCTTATTGGCTAAGAGCTGTTTCTCTGATATATCTTTCTCTGCATGCACCATTCGCCTAATGCGAGAGAGAAACAAATAACTCAAATATATATTGACTGTTATACAACAACAACAACAAAAAGCCTTTATTTAGGGTCACTGACCCTATACAGGATTCACCAGAGGTATGCATAAGAACAAAGCAGTGAGACAAAGGAAATAACGATATAGACAGAAGAAAATGAAAAAAAAAATGAAAAAAACAAGAAAGAGAAAGAGGGAAGCAAGAAAAACAACATATTGACTGTTATAAAGGAGGGCTTCTAGAAAAAAAAAAAACAAATTTTGAGCGCTCAACTGGTGGGAAACTCAATTCTTGAGCGTCCATCATCTCACAGAGGATCTTACAACTCTAAAAGAGATTAAATAAATTCCTAATTTCAGTGTTCAATATAGAAAAATACTTAAAGTGTGATAACTGGGCAGAGAGGAACAAAGACATCCGGAAAAAGTTGAATTTTAACTGGATTCTCTAGGTAGCCCTTTTTTCTCCCCTATGTTCCGCTATGCTGACAGGGAGATGCCCATTGTTCGATAGCGGCGAACTACGTCGTGAATCTTGGACTTCTGGAACCCAAGACATGAAGTTCGTTCTAATTATACTTTTGATGTGACAAAGAAAGAAGAATATAGGAGTACATTCAAAATAACTTATAATTCTTAGAATTATAAAAGAAGCCGACCTGTATGTGGATCTATATATACAAAAGAACAAATTTAAAAAATATCTCATAGGATTACACACACTCCCTCTCTCTGTTAGTTTATTTAACTTATGGAATATACTTACTAACTCCATTTATCTCGTGCAAAAAGTAATTTGCATAAGTATAATATATATTTTCTCTCTCTCTCAAAGATATATATGCGAAATTATAATATTTCTTTTATTGGAATATAAAATGAATTTGAAAAAATCATAAAACAAATAGGAGAGTTTTAAAATGAACAAAAAGACAATATGGAAAATTAAAAAATGAAACGAAATTTTTGTTATTATATTCAACTTTATATAAACTGTTCTCTATGCTCTGGAAGAAAGTTCTCTAAATTCTTATGATCCTTAAAAGATCGGATTGCCTCTAAACTGTCTTCTGTTTCCCATTTCGAATTCCTTTGTAGATAATTGATGCTCGGCCCCAATGTATCAAAAATGGAAACATCTTAGAGGTTTTGTTATATGAAGGGAATCACGGTTTATAATTCTAATAGACTTATAGCTTAATATGCAATTTGTATATATAGATGTGACAATATCGTTGCGGAATTTCTTGTTGTTCGATTTGAATGGTGAGGATTGGTTGAAACGCAGTCGTTTGAGTGGAAGTTGAAGCATACAGTTAGGAATAATCAGGACACGTGATGGGGTTTGAAAATAAAAGGCAACTAGGTTGGAGGAAAGAAAGCTTGAGAAGAGCGGAGCGGGTTTTGATTGTTAATTATCTGATTACATGGCGGTGATTGACTTAGCTATGGGATGAGCGGGGGGGGAGAGAGGTCCAGAGCAGATGTCACCTCGTTGGGAGCGAAGGAGCAACTGATCCGAACTCGGTGGGAGCGAAGTCACTACTGACCATTCTTGCTTCTCGATTTAACACCACGAGTTGTCTTCTTTCCCATTGGTCGAAGGATGGAACGTGCCCGTTTTTCTATTGGTTGACCTACTTAGTTATTGCTTCCTAATTGGACCGGCGGCTTTCTTTGGTGGAAGATACGCCCGGCCTGGTCAGGAAGTATTGGGTGTTAGTTCGACTCTATTTACTTCCGCGGTTATCAAATACGTCCGGTCCTGTCCGGAAATATTGGGCGTCTCTCTACTTTTATAACTTTGCGGTCACCAGATACGTCCGGCCTCTGTCAGGAAGTATTGACTGTACAAGTTATTAATACTTGTGCCCGCTTTAAGCCTACTTCCTATGTCTTGTTGCTACTTTCTTTCCTCCAGTTACCTTATTCTTTATTAAATCTTTGAAAATCATACATTGTACATGCATAGTGGGTCGGGGGTGCATACAATTATATACAAATTATGACATTGATATATAGGATGTATAGGATATAAAATATATTGATATAGCCTGGACGCCTGGCTAATCACTAAAAATACGCCATAATATAAAATAAGTTTTTCTGCTTTTTTCGAGCTCTGAATTACTTGTCACTATCACGTGACTTTACTCAGCCGATCAGCGTTGAGTTTATTAGAAAATCAGTGTACAGTTTTTCTTT
Source organism: Cordylochernes scorpioides (assembly GCA_030710605.1). Taxonomy (NCBI): domain Eukaryota; kingdom Metazoa; phylum Arthropoda; class Arachnida; order Pseudoscorpiones; family Chernetidae; genus Cordylochernes; species Cordylochernes scorpioides. The sequence continues at coordinate 39,527,694 of CP092864.1, forward strand.
AGCTCAGAGGCATTGAGAGAATATTGATATTATAAATTAAATATAATATCGCGTGTTCTATTTGTTCTTTTTGTTGTATTTGAGGTTGAGATAGATTTGAGTTCAAATCATTTTTTTATTTTACACAAAGATGGTCGTTCAGAGAGGCCATCAAATGGCTAACTTATGGGAATCAGAAGTACAAGTAATTATGTATATTAAAAGTATTTTTTTTATCTTAATGCCTCGATTCTATAGGATTTACAATTTATGTTTGCGCTACAATCAACGTATTAAACAGTTTTTAAATACCTAGTCAACTTTTTATCTAAAAATATAAACATATGTTTCACAAATATAACCAGTCTGATGGCCAAAAGTGGTAGAAAAACGCTTATTTAGATCAATGTTTCACTAAGACTAATGCTAAAATATCAGAATTTATATGAAGAGTTCATACGTATTGGATAAAACTTTAATCGGAATTTCCATAACGACACAAAACATATTACCAAAGGCTATATAAAATATACTAGACCATCAGCCTGTCGTAATATGACAGTATCTTTTCAGAAATGAAAGAATCTAAAAATATGACATTGTAATAAAGTAAAGCTAATCCCACGCCACTAAACTTTGCCATTACAGAATAAAGAGATCAAATGTCAGATCCTTCTGATACGATGATTAAATAAGCCTAGTATATCAAAATAAAATTCATAACTACATCTCTCAAATATAGTTGGTCTAAAAAGTACAGAGAGACTAAACAATATTTTATTGTTGACATATTTATTTATTTATTTAACAGTTGGGAGAGACACGCCATATCCACAATTTGGATAATTGCGTGTATATTTTAAATTATATACAATTAATACAATTGAACATTGGAAATCATTAAAATTAAACGTTCGTTATCAAATTTTACATATAGCAATTATAAGTAGTAGCTTGAAATATGTACAGTCAACACTTTCGCCTCCAAATATACATCCTGCAGAATCTATTAAACTTGATGTATTGGTCTTTATTGCGCAAGCAGCTTGTTTTGTATTAGTCAGGTAAAGTTAGTTTTCTTCCCTTAGATCAGAAGTTAATGGACAGTTTATCAGAAGGTGTTCAGGGGTTTGTTGTTCGTTTCCACAAGTGCATGCAGGTGAACCAATTTTGCCAATTCTAAACAAATATGTGTTGAAGTCAACATGTCCAGTAAAAAATTGAACGTTATAGAAATTGGGTTGAACATAGTTAGGAATTCTTGAAGTATCAAAGAATCCCTTGAAATTATCATTGGCACCTCCATGGACATCTTCCTAGCCTTACGTGTCTCCACAAGGTATAGAGGGGTTAGCATTAGATATCTATTTTCCAGTCGAAGATCGTCATTGCCGAACTTGCAACTCTTCCAACAATTAAAGATAACGCTTCGCCCCACCAAAAACCGATCGTTTTTATTTTAAAGTTTGTATTAAAAGTATATGTCAATGAATATAGCAATGGCTTCAAACATTTTTTATTTTTTTTATTTTCAACATACATACATAATATACACACAATTTTATCATAATTATTTTTTTGAAAATATAGATTTTTTTAACGCGGAAACACAGGTAAACATTTGAGAGAATAAGTTGGGATTTTCTGCCTTACTGGGTCGATCCGGACACAGCGCCGAACCTGCACAATTGATTGAGGAGAAGGGTCAATTATTGCCGGCGGCAGGCAACATCGGGGCAGTTTCTCGGCGCCGCGGGAATTACCCTCCTTTTTTTACCTCTCGTGTGAATATTGCCCAAGTCCTCTCCTAAAACGTGTCCAGAATATTGTTTTATTTTACAAGATGACAACGCATATTTATATATATTTTGTAGTGGTGGTGGTGTCTTGTCCATGGAGCAGATCAGATCGGTCCGTGCACCCTGATCACCATACCGCCCAACTGAGATGCCTTGTCCATATGAATGTCCTCTTCTGGATTGATGTCTGCCATATAGAGGGCTGCAAGGATGGCCGTGTATATATGGTCCGGAGTGAGTTGGGTGTTGTGACAGTTATTGCAGTTCCTGTAGGAAATAGGTATGTCTGGGTTTATCATCATTATTTTTTGTAATGATTTTTATAATTCATTACATCTAATTTTTATTCTCATTTGCATATATAAATGTTTTTGCTTTTTCAGATATTCTCCTAAGTTCACATCTAAAGAGTTCGCAATCCATTTTTTTTTCAGACAAGATGAGAATGCAGATGCACGTTCTTTTGAAGATATTAAAAATATTTAAGCTTACTTTGAGTATCGTGTCTGATGAGTTTTGATTATTCAGAACTTTACCAGAGCCCTAATCTTGATAGTTTTCTATGATCATACAACAATGCAGCATGTTCTGTACAGATCTTATAGTTCTACTGTGCTCCTTTTGCTTCTTATTTTTAATGTACTTTTCTTATTCTCTTTCTTGTTCGGCGGTACATATACTAAAATTGGAACGATACAGAGAAGATTAGCATGGCCCCTGCGTAAGGATGACACGCAAAATCGTGAAGCGTTCTCTCCTATATCTAAAGAGTTCTAACTGGAAGAGAGAGTATATTAAAATTTGATCATACAATTTGAAAATAAATATAGTTACTAGACCAATCCCGGCTAATTCCTATTAAAATTTGTAGACTTTCATTGTTAACAAGATGAAGCGAGGGTACAAAATTTCGTAATTATATATGGCCTGGAAGTATATTAAAACTTGACCGCTGAAATATTGAAAGGAAATATAGAAAAATTCCAGTCCGGAACAAATTGCGAGGAATTTTCTCGTCTATTTCCGACCTTCGTGTCCATCTAGAAGTAAGATATTTTGTACACTTGTAAGGTTAGTAGGAATAAAATTGTCTATATATACCAGACATCTAGGTGATCAGAATGTATGTTAAAAATCGATCATAATTTTTAAAAGAAAATATGGTGAAAAATTGTTCATTACAAACCACTTCGACCACACAGAAGACATCAATTCGGTCAAATTTCATTGCTATTTGTATAGAGCGAGTCTACAAATTTTGTTGACTGGAAGTATAAATCAAAATTGATCATAAAATTTAAAAGTAAATATTTTATAATGGATGACAAGCTATTCGAGAAGCCAAGATTCCAAAGTAAAGTTGGGGAAAGATGAGTGGACTCCAGCTGCGGGGGATGGTCCACGTGTGGGGGGCACAGGCGCCAAAAACGGGATTCCAGTGTGGGGAACAACGAACAGTCTGGGGACATCTGCGGCGAGTAACAGTCGCGGTGAGTTGCCTCCGGGCGTGTGGATGATCCTGCAAGACGGTGCCAGGAGAGCCTGACATCGGAGCGGCCTACAAGGCGGTGTAATCCAGGCTGGACATGTATAGTGTGGAGCGGAACGTTTCACAATAGCGATATCCACGGCGCCAAGGATCCTTCTGGCGGGAATGTTGAAGACAAGTTCCACTTATTGTATTCCTCCTGTTCAGCGCGACGTATAATAAAGCGCTAATTTTGCTGCATCCTTACGAACTCACGTGTGTATCTTTGTGCCATCATGATCAGGAAATGAACACGAAGAGCGTCTGGGTACAACGCAACAATATAGAAATTGAAATCAGCTTATTGCCGTCTACCCCGACCACAGAGAAGTTTGAAATTTTGTAAACTTGCAATATATTCCCCTTTGAACATAGGTACCAAATTACAGGCTTTTCGGTATTCCCTGTAAATATATTAAAAACCGATCACAAAATTTATAAAAGGAATTCTGTCGAATTTATTGACATTAGGTTTGTACAAGTATTTATCAAATTTCAGACTTCTAGGTTCTCTGCAAGAGCATATTAAAAATTGTTTACTAAGACTTGTAGAAAGAAAAACAGACATTGAAGCAAGTTAAATGAAAGCTTTTAAAAATCACATTGAAATTCGTTTTTTTTTTTTTTTTACAATACGATGTGTGATACATCTTCTGTACTATAAGGTTGTCCCAAAATTTCGTGTTTTCCTTAAAACGTTGTTTTTATTATTACGGCGAATAATATCATTACGGCGAATACATAATAATATATAATACAATCACTTTATACATAATACAAATACATTATACCTAACGGCGAATAATATTGGTATTTCAATTTTTTGCAAGTGTTTACGAACTTTTGGGACAACCTTGTAACACACTTCGCCTCTCTATATATATATTTCCTCTCTTAATCAACTTAGGTTATTTCTTGAAAATAAAGATACTTCGGCCAGTGAATCTTTTTTATCACCTCGACGTTTCGACAAAAATCCTTTGTCCTCGTCAGGAGCAAACAAAAATGAAAACATTTGGCAATGCGTTAAGGCGTTTTGTTTGCACCTGACGAGGACAAATTTTTTTGTCGAAACGTCGAGGTAATAAAAAGATTTACTGGCCGAGGTATCTTTATTTTCAATAAATATGAATGCCGGCCAGGCAGTCTCTATCTTTACGTTTAGATTAATTAATTGCGTCAAGAATTCACCGAATTCAATCACCCAGCTGGACAGCTCTGCGGGAGAGAGATTGTGAAGCCAGTCCTTCACCCCCCGTAGTATAAACAATGACAAGGTTGGAGTACCCGTCGGACCCCCCACTATTTCTATGTAGAGGACCTATAGTAAACCCCCTCCTCTTTGAAAGTTGAGTCTCTTCATTTAATCTACTCTGTACAATATGTAAATAAGATTACACATTTACACTGCTCTTTGATAGATTAATAAAATTTCTTATAAAATAAATAAAGCTTCCAGGGTTAAGTTTCTTGTTCAATATTTTTATTTTCAAACTTTCGGACTTGTCAGTCCTTGTTGAAGGACTTTTTAATTTTTTAAAATTTATTTTATAATATTATAAATCAGGGAATAACGTTTATTTCTAATAAAATTTCTGTAGGTTTAATATTATATGAAATAAAAGGTTAACAATATAACTATTAAGAACCAATGTTTTTCTTTTACAAATAAAACAAACGTTTTTCTATCCTTATTGCGATAGAAAAATATTGGAAAGGGGCTTGTAGTAAGGATAATAAAAGTTTTACTTGTATTTGTAAAAGAAACATTCGTTCTTAATAGTTGTATTTCTTATATATAGATGACACGTCTTTAATTAACTTATGTCTAATGTTAACAATATGTTTCTTGTATTCAAACGTTGCGTGATGGTAAACCTAAGGTTTCCCTGGACACTTTTATTATCCCGTTTATCATTACTCTTCACAATTCACCATTTTATACCTTATCCAAAAGGTTAGAAATAATCGTTATTTCTCCTTGAAATAAATTTTGATTTTTCGTTGAAAAGAAACACATGCGGGATGGTATTTCAAATGTCGTTTTATAAACCTAAGGTTTGTTATTCTCAGCAATCTAAAAAAAAATCTAAATAGGAAAAAATAACACAAATATGATATTATACTGGGATAAGGTTTATAAATTAAGAAAAGAAAAATGGCATCTCCTTATCGGGCAACTGAATTCTATCGGAATTAACTATTCGTTGATTTTTAATTATTCCAATAATGACCAAATACACATTCTTGATTAATCAAGAACTTCCAGTTCCCCAATTAGGAGATGCATTATTTCTTTTCTTAATTTCAATATATGTTTCCTTACTCTATATATAGGGCTAGATTCAGATATTTATTGTATCTCTGCAAATGGCATATCTATCTGCGGCTGTGGAAGAACAATAAATGCCTGAAACGTTGCTCTATTCAATAAACAAATATTACAATAGAAGGAATCGCCGGATATTATTGCTAAGAAGATATCAAAGGTAAAGGAGACAAGTTTCGTTATTGGTATAGGTTTGGCGAACTCTTTCAGACAAAAACATCCTTCAACAGGCTGTAATACCAATACAAGAATATAGAGGAGTTTCACAAGTTTCTTGTATTCGTATCACAGCCTGTTTAAGGATGTTATTGTCTGAAAGCTTGCCAAACTCTTACCTCTTCAATAAAGAAACGCGTCCCTTTTAAATTTTGGTCTAATCTTAGTATAGAAACATTGTTAACCCCTTATTATGTTTATTTAAAATGTTTCTATTCCATTATAGAGACTTGGCAGATCACTAGTTTCAGCATGAGATGAAATATATAAAATATATATTAACATATTCTTTAACGGTAAACGACAATTGCATTTATTATGAAGTAATGTATATAAATATTTTTTTTTCATGGAGAATAATAATTATTTTCAAATATTTTCAAAGAATAATAAATGCTTTATAGTAATAAATTTAATATTCTGTGCTGTTTTCTAAAATTATAGTTTTTGATGGTATATCTTCGTTATCTAACGAAAATCGTATTACATATAGGCTTTTATTTTTCTAAAAATATCGCAATTATGTATTACATAGAGCCTTCTCTATACAAAAGACATTGGATTATTTTCGTATAGATCCGAAAGATACCAATTCTTATATAGGTTATAAAATCTGTCAAAACGAAAGAGTGAAAATTTTACATCAAACTATAATTCAGAAACGAACCTGATTAATTTAATTCACAGAGTCTTTTAGTTTGTCAAATCGAATGATTTATATTTGCCTTCACCTCATGATTTTCACATAAATAGTGTTAATTTACGTTTTTAAATAGAGAAAGGAATTTATGATGGTTAAAGAGATC
>CP092864.1:39534450-39588270 GCA_030710605.1 Cordylochernes scorpioides
GATCACAATATATATATAGAGAGAGGGACACAAATGGTGCAACTTTAATTGTAGAAGTGATAAAAATAGTTTATGTACCCCTACTACAAGCTGCCGAGACCCAATATATCAGGCATCTCCCCAGGAACAACAACACCGAAATAAAGGGTCCGTTCTAAAAGAACACCATATTGAGGAGTCGCTAATTGAATCCAGACGTATGAGGGGCAGGCTGAAAGAAAGTCGCCGCCGTAAATGAAGAAGTTTTCTAATTTACGTGGCGCGGGGCCCACGCAATAACGCGAGAGCGCCAATTAGGCCGCCGCCGCTGCCGGGAAATTGGATTATCCTGACTCAGCCCCAGATGTCGCCCGGTCGATAGCGCCCCAGGACAGCGGCGGAGATAGAATAGGATAGAGCGCTCTTTCTGGGATAGGATTGATGTTGGTCATCAAGGTTGGTGGATTTAAGCAGCACCTGAATCTGTGTGTGACTAGAACTGCCAACCTGTCATTGAGATAGAATAGGGCAGAGGGCTCTTTCTGGGGTAGGATTGATGTTGGTCATCAAGGTTGGTGGATTTAAGCAGCACCTGAATCTGTGTGTGACTAGAACTGCCAACCTGTCATTGAGATAGAATAGGGCAGAGGGCTCTTTCTGGGATAGGATTGATGTTGGTCATCAAAGTTGGTGGATTTAAGCAGCACCTGAATCTGCGACCAGAACCTATTACCTGCCACGGAGATAGAATAGGGTAGCGCGCTCTTTCTGGGATAGGATTGATATTGGTCATCAAGGTTGGTGGATTTAAGTAGCACCTGAATCTGTGACCAGAACTTTCAACATGCCACTGATATAGAATAGAATAGAATAGAGCGCTCTCTTTCTGGGAAAGGATTGATGTTGGTCATCAAGGTTGGTGGATTTAAGCAGCACCTGAATCTGTGACCAGAACTTTCCACATGCCACTGATATAGAATAGAGCGCTCTTTCTGGGATAGGATTGATGTTGGTCATCAAGGTTGGTGGATTTAAGCAGCTCCTGAATCTGTGTGTGACCAGAACTGTCTACCTGTCACTGAGATAGAATAGGGCAGAGGGCTCTTTCTGGGATAGGATTGATGTTGGTCATCAAGGTTGGTGGATTTAAGCGGACCTGAATCTGTGTGCGACTAGAAATGCCAACCTGTCATTGAGATAGAATAGAATAGAGCGCTCTTCTTTCTGGGATAGGATTGATGTTGAGATCTTCAAGGTTGATAGATTGAATTAGCACCTGAATCTGCGACCAGAACTGCGACTAGAACCAGAAAATTAACAGCCATCAACAGAGCAGTAGGCTAATCAGTAAATTTTGTCTAGACCTAATAAAAGCCACTGATATTATACTGAATAAATATTTTAATTATTTTTCACCATTAAAAGTACGTAAGCACTACCAGCCTACAACAGAGACTGAATCCATGCCTGGGTCGGTACCAAAAAGTATCTGTTCTCCATGTTAGGAACGACCATATCTGAAGCTCATTCGGACTGCCACAGTAGGTTCTTCAGATTCTTTGAATTAACGGGGAGAGAGATATATTTAGCTATCATCACCAACTACCTTCATGCAGTTCAGAGGCACTGAGATAGAAAATATAAAACCTCGTTCAAGAAGGCTGTAATGACTGGGAATTGTGTTAACGAGTTTAAACAGAGTGGTAAACACGTTGCAACGGTCGACGTCAACTCCAGAACTTGACAGCGACTCTCCCTTATCAGAATTCATCTCCACCACGATAGCGTGGCGTCACACATGGCTTGCCAGACCTAGAAAACATTTGACAGCCTTCATTATTCACAGTCCCGATCTTTTTTTATGTGACTTTCCAGTTTTTACTTTTCTAAAAGTATATCTGTTGCATTAAGCTATACTGTAATTATTTTTAACCGCCAATTTTATCCAAGCACAAAGCTCGAATTACACTCAAAATTATAATATTCATAAAAAATTTAGGAAGTGCAGTTGTGTTGCGGTGTTCCCGAAAGAAGCTTGAATTGTGCAGAGTTGGTGGGTAAAACCCGGGGTATAACATCATGATGATATTGTAGTTAAATAGTTGATGCAACTTTGCAGAGTGTCCATAACGTTTTATTTCTGAAGCATTTCATTATAAGGGAATCGTTCAAGGAATTTTACATTAAAATAGTAAGGTTTGACTAAAAACAATACCCCCCCCCCCCCCCCCCCACTTATCTTTACATTTTGTTACAATCATAACACGAACCTTACTATCCTTATCAAATTACGAGGTGTATATTTTGTTCATATGAAAGGTGAACTTCATTGTTAACATCACTGATAAGATAATATTGTTGCGTTGGACCTAGACGCCGTTTGTACTCTTTGTCGTCAGGATAGTACAAAGATGATTCGTGATTTCATGAAGGAATATAGCTAAAGTTAGAGCTTTATTACACTGATTTGTTCCGGTGCCCATTTCCACAGAACAACCCGCTCTGTACTGTCTAGTCGTTAACTTGGTTGGTCAACTTCAAGGCGCACGCCTTCAGGCCAACAGCTGATATAACAGACTTTTTCTGACCCCACCTTCTTGAGGACTTCTCGTTGTCGAACTCCTCTCGCCAGATTGACTGTTCTTCTTCCTCTTTGTACTCCAAAGCCGACCCTTTTATTTAATTCCACGGTACTTCCAGTAGTACTTCTTGTCTACCCCACTCCCCCCGCCCCCCCCCCCCCCCCCCCACGTCATTATGGTTCTATCAGATAGAGTTATCCAGATGTCACAAAAACATACCTACCTATTCGGAATATTCGTTAATTGGAAATTGTTGTTTAGTGTTATGATTAAGTAAGAAGCTTGTTAAGTTTTATAATCCTGTGTATTATTGAGCTAAGAAATAAGTTGGATAAAAAGTATTTAAAGTTTGAAGGAAGAAAAAAAATTGACATATCGTCTTAAGAAGGCTTTGCCTAGCAGTCACCGCCCAACAGGTCGATTGCTCCTGGCTGAACGACTTATCCTCCATGCCACGCATATGATATTTTATATCATGGTAGGGAAGAGTGTGTGTGTCTCTTTAAGGCTCCCTCGGAATATCCCCAAAATGCTATCTACTCTTCTATCATCCAAACATGCTGAAGACCTAATTCCGATGAAGGATTTCCCTAGCAGCCACCGCCCAACAGGTCGATTGCTCCTGACTGAACGACTTATCCTCCATGCCACGCATGTGATACTTTGTATCAAGATAGGAAAGAGTGTGTGTGTCTTTAGGGCTCTCCCGGAATATCCCCAATTAGTTATTCCAATACTGAAAGTTCGTGACCTTTGCCGGTGGATTTTTATATTCAGTGAGGAAGCAGTTAGTAGAGTGAAGTCCTTCTTCACCCGTAATATTAATCTAACTTCACAAGTTCTGTCATTTGATGAGAGTATTATGACGTTGTTATTTATTTGCTCATCCGCCAGAAAAGATCTCCAGTTGCTGCAATTCCAGCAATTTAACCAGTTCCCTTTATTCCAGGGTTCTCTGATCTACAGATCTTCATGGGTATCGCATCGGCTCAGAACCTCCCAGCGTATTTCCCCTACAGAGGAATCTCCTATCTAAGACTGCCTCTCCATTTACCCTTCCAATGAAAGGCCCCTTCCAATGACTTGGATTTCTAGGGGGAAGGGAGCTGAAGTTCTCTTTCATTGAAAAGATGATGCAAATGAAGGAAGGCCACATAAAGATAATCCGAGCGCGTCCGCCCTCAGGGTTTCCCCCTCTATATCTTCCACTTTGTAGAACGCCATCTCAATTTAAAGAATCAATAGTCTTGACATCAGGAGCTTAAATGTTAAGTGAAGTAGTTCTCTTAGTTTATGCACGGTATTTATTTCTTTGAGTCTTTATTTATCCATTTAAAGATTAATTTTAATTTTGTTATGTAATATTATCAAGAAAATATAGACGAATAAGAATTCAATTTTATTTTATTTTTTTTCAAAGGTCTTTAGATTTTTTGAAGAAAATATAGCAAAGCAGTCTTATTATTATTGTTTTGTTTTTTTTTAGTTATATCTACTTTCCCTATCAAATGTGAATCTTTTTACTCGCTCTTTCAACAATTAACATTTTCTCTCTAATCTATCTAATAAGTACTTTCGTTTATAACTCTTGCAATAAGTACTTTTAGATAGCATACCTCTAGGTGAAAGCACACCCTTTTCACTTGATCCTCTCGCACATAATCCAAGTCATTTTCCAAATAAATTATGACAATTTATAGATATCATGGTGTCTGAATCGTTACTCGTTTGTCAAATTTCTCAACAGAATGTTGATATACCCAATTTTACAAGAAACTTAAACATATCGTATTATTACATCAACTCCAGCAATTATCTCGAAAATAATTTTCCTTCTCATCAAAGACAGCCAGTCTCGAGGACCACGCCATCACCATCTCCTCAGCGGCGAAGTACGCGATCTACGAAGAATACGTAGATCGCGAAATGCGTGGTGTCGCTGGAGACCCGCTGGCGATTCTCCACCAAACTCTGCAGCGCTGGCAGAGGCGCCATATTCATTGTACATAGTGTATATAATGCATATTATCTTTTTAAATAGTGCAGACTGTGCACTTTGCGTGTATTGACAAGATGTCAATAAAATTATTCTAATTGTCAATTGTCAAAGGCAGACAATCAATGTTCCAGGTCATATCTGCGGATGAACATATCCTATTATGATGATACCTGCACAAAACTCGACGATGAAGTATCGTTGAATCTGTTATAAGAAATGTAACTATTTTTGACGTGTCTTTTTGAAGTGAAACAATTTTCTACTGCTCTTACTGATAAAATAATGGGAGGGTCTGGCCTTGTATGCCACCGAAGTGATACTTTATATCAAGATAGGGAATAGCGTGTGTGTCTCTTTAAGGCCCTCCCGGATTATCCCCAAATGCCATCTACTCTTCTATCATCCAAACTTGCTGAAGACATAATTCCGATGAAGGATTTCCCGAGCAGCCACCGCCCAACAGGTCGATTGCTCCTGGCTGAACGACTTATCCTCCAAGCCACGCAATCTTGTTGACATTTACAACTCCTTGTGTAACACCTTGCCGTGCTTTTCCTACCTGATCTTTTGATAAGATTTTAATCAAATACAGTAGCTTAATTTCTGGATATGTTTTTTGAAATAACCTTTAATATTACATACCTTACAAGTTTAAAATATCACACTCTTTTGATGTGCTATATGAAGTTTATTTTATTCCTATTCTAAAAAAAAAACTAATAAAATGCAAGTTGTTGAGATGTTGAAAACTCTTCGGCGTTACTTGCAAACATCAGTAAGGCTATAGTGTTTAATTTATTTGAAAAATAAACATTCGTTCTTCTATAATAGTTGAATTCCTTTTAGATAGATGGCGCGTTATTGCTTTATAATTAGTAAGCTTATTTACATATTGTATCAAAACACATCACAAGACACAAGATACTGTACTTTATTAACTGAAAAGCTTCTCAAAATAAATTTGTTTTGTAATATTTTATAAATTTGTTTTTCACTTCTTAATGTACGTAAATGGTTAGGGGAGTCAATCTTTCTATTTCTACCATTGTATTTAGATAATATGAAGAGATTCCAAATAAAAACTTGTTTTAGATATAACTCTTTTATAGTGGAATTTCTATTTTCTCCGAAATAAACCTATGGCCTATTTCCATAATATGCTTTCTATTTTCAATCATAAAAAAAAATACAATTATTCATACGTGTTTTTACCCTTTGGTCGGGTTACTCCAAACAACTGATTGATAGCAGAAGGCCAGAATTTCAGCCAGTAAGAGAATCCCGAATTACACCAATTGTCGGCCGGAGGTAAAAATTTCAGCCAGTAAGCGAATACCGAATTACACCAATTGTCGGCCGAAGGTAAAAATTTCAGTCAGTAAGCGAATACCGAATTACACCAATTGTCGGCCGGAGGTAAAAATTTCAGCCAGTAAGCGAATACCGAATTACACCAATTGTCGGCCGGAGGTAAAAATTTCAGCCAGTAAGCGAATAACGAATTACACCAATTGTCGGCCGAAGTCCAGAATTTCAGCCAGTAAGCGAATACCGAATTAGACTAATTGTAGGCCGAAGTTCAGAATTTCAGCCAGTAAGTGGATACCGAATTATACCAATTGTCGGCCGAAGGCCAGAATTTCAGCCAGTAAGTGGATACCGAATTATACCATTTGTCGGCCGAAAGCCAGAATTTCAGCCAGTAAGTGGATACCGAATTATACCAAATGTAGACCGAAGGTAAGAATTTCATCCAGTAAGCCTGATTGTCGGCCGAAGGCTAGATTTCCATCCAGTAAATGAATACAAAATTACACCAATTTTCAGCCGACAACTATAATATCAGGCTAAGATGGCCTTATGTTCAGTCAATTGTCCTTGCAACGTAGACCGTTCAGTAAGAATATAAATACTATTTCCGTATAAGTAATTTTTAATCAAGATATCTGTTAAAAAGAGAGTGTATTTATACAATTCTCGCTCTATGAAGTGGTAGAAAATATGTTTTTCTCTTAATTTCATTCTTATTTTTAAAATCTTTATAGGTCGAACAAAGCATTCGTCTTTCTACTGAAATATCTGAAGCATGTTGTACATGTGGAATAAAGGAGGCCGAGACTGCAGGGAGTCGATGTCCCGCAAATTTGAAATATGGTTTAATTTGTAGAAGAAAACGGAGTTTGATGAATTCGAATTTATATTCAATAATGTTTAAAGACTCTTTTCAGCATGGTAATGATTCCTAGAATATTTTCAAATATAGATATAAGAGAGAGTTAGATTCCAGATGGTGTTTCGGATCGTTTTCCCTGTTTTGCAGCTGCCTTTTTCAGGATGCATCTACGAATGGTCATCTTCTCAAGATCGCTCAAGAAAAAAAGTTTTCTATTAAAAGGTTTCTCAAAAAATATTCTAGGATTTGATAATCTTTTTATTAGATTGAAGTTCCTCCTCTGATTCTCTGTAAGCAGATTCTTTAAAAGCGCATTTTGACCATTAGTTTAACATTAAAGAGCGCCAACTATAGAAGAGATTAATAAAAATGATCATATCCCCAAAACATTGATAATCCTGGTCTTTCCTTGAAGAACTATGCTTTGAAATTTGGGTTGAATCAGAGCAAGTGGTTTGGAATTTTACAAAGGAGGTCGGTAGCTCAGGGAGGTTGGCATTCTTTAGATAGTTGCTCAACGGGAAGTTTTGTTGTATATCCAATTTGCATTGCTTTCATTAAAGAAAGTGCTTTCAGTCATAAGAGATCTAATTATAAGATTTACGTTGAATTTTTTCTCGAGATTAGTTTTGCAATCATAGTGTGATGAGGAAAGAAAAGTGGACATATATAGGAAAGTCTTGAAAAATAGAATTCGAAGTGCATGAAAGACCTTGTAGGATTTATTATATATTCAATTTGCATCGTTTTCATTAAAGCTTTCAGCCGTAAAAGATCCGACTATTGAGATTTTCGTTGAATTATTTTCTAGAAATCAGTTTTGCCATCATAGAATTACTTAGAGAGAAAAGCGGGTATAGGTAGAAAATTCTTGGAAAATAGAATTCGAAGCACATTGAAAGGCCTTGTAAAAATATCTTTTTAAAATCCTACTTGATAGAGAGATCATTTGCCATTGATATTGTTATATCGGAGTCAAAGAATCAATGTCCGGTTGTTTCATTATAATACAATTGAATAATCTATTTGCCATTCCAATTGGAATTTCGTAAATGCCTAAGTTTGGGCTAATTTTTCTACATCGGTTGATCATTGAGAAACTGATTGTTACGAAAATGTTGCTAAGGACTTTTAAAATCATAAATTATATTTTCAAAAAATATTTTCTTTTATAAAGGTGCATTTACGATTATAAAATTTGAATTTCTGCTATTTAAAACTATTTGTGCTTCAGAGAGAAAACCTCCCGTAAAAGAAGACAAATTTGATGACCGATTATCTCCAGAAACGTCTATTCTTTTTTTCATAATTAATACAGATCTTTCCTGAACTAATCCAAATTACCATAATAAATCTCTTCCAGTAGATATCAGGAGACCCAATTTTTTAATAGGGTCTCTCTTACTCTCATTTTGAGTGTGGAGGTTCTATATAACTTCAATTTTGAAGAAACAAATTGTGAAATTCTTGACAGAAAACTCCGATGAAATAACAAACGGAAAATCTAATCTCTAATCATTAACGTTGAACTATCGAATTGATATTTTCAAACTTCTAGATAATTAACGAAATCCAATTATAAATATTTAGCCAATTAATGCGTAAAATTAATTCGACGCTATTTTGATCAAACTAACTTATATAAAAACTGCTACTAAAAGGTTAGTTGTCCAATCTTATTCTTTGAGACGCCTAGTATGTTTTCCTCAACATTCTATTTATAATACAGTAGTGAGCTTTAGAGTCGACTATTGCTTAATTGTACAGCCCTTGATGCAGAGAGGAAGACCCTATATCAACAAATTAAATGTACCAATATTTCACCCTACGTATTGCTTTCAAAAATATCAGTAAACAAATCTGATTCAATAGTTTCTTATAATTATTTTAGATCATCATTATGTAAGGACCAGTCAGCAAGTGAAAGACTTTGAGATGAAGAGTAAAGCCAGTTTAATTTCTATTTCACTACCTATGTAAATAACACAAGATAATTATTACATAACCAATTGGGAGAATCTGTATGGGGCAAGTCCCTAATAAAGGCTTTTGTGTGTGTGTGTGTGTGTGTGTGTGTGTATTTGTAATACAAGGTTAAATATGAAACTTGTTCATGCTATATTTGAGACCAATTTATATATTCAATAAACTCTTAAGATGAAAATGAGATGCTCGACATCTCAGTAGTGAATTCTCCCATCAATTTCTTCAGTTTACTCTACAACACCATTTCAACTATTTCACTGTCACCATCACATCCCTAGGGGGATGTCCCTAGGGGGACATAGCGTTTTGAATTGAAATAAAAAAAAAAAAAAAATCACATCTGCATCAGTTGGCGTTTTGTTTGGAATACCAAAAGATTATGCTTTCTTATCATGTCTTAAAATATTTTGATTTTTTGGAGGATTCACTGGTAAGGTGAAGTTTCCGTGAGAAAAATATTTTCATAATTTACGCCTGCCTTGTGAACCCAAACACCATTGGTCTAATAGCGGTAGGGTCTGACTTAATAAGACAATTTTAAACATCAAAAGAGAAAGAAAATTAGGTTCAAAATATTGAAAGTTTGACGCATCGAAGGTACAAGAGTATGTTTTGGTTCAAACTTTGTAGATCAACTCTCTCTTTGAAGAGAGAAGCCAAAGTAATATCACTATTTGGGAACTCAGACTATAAATCGATTGTCTTGAAAGAGCTTTATCGAGGAGGTACACATAGGTCTATTCACTAGAATAGATATAAATTAGTCAGTCTCTTAATATCTAGTAGACTTTTGAAGGTCTTTAATATTATATATATATATATATATATCAGTTTAGTAATCATGATGATAATGATCAATGATGGATGATCTATTATTTGGTTAGTAGTACTAAATGCTTTGTTGTTTGATATATCATTCAGCTAAATACAGTAAAGTGGTATGATGTGTAGCATAAAATAATGTTTGATTCCAATTTCAATGTTAATCGACACTTTACATTAAATAATTTTACAAAATTATTATTATTTTTTTTATTTTTTATTTTTTTGTAAGTCCCAGGTTTTTCCCTCCCTCGACGAGAATGGGTGCTTCTAAACCGCTTTAGGACAGGACAGGGAAGGTGTGCAGAGCTGATGAAGTTATGGGGCTACACCAAAGATCCAAATTGTGCCTGCAACGTCCCACAATCAATGTCCCATATACTAGATGACTGCCCGCTGTACAAATTCAATGGAGGAATCTCCAATCTCCACTCTGTCACCCCGGAAGCCCTGAACTGGCTGAAGGCCTTGCCTCTCAGACTTTAATGACCGAGAAGTCCTCACTTCTTTTTTCTAGATTTGATTCATTTTGTCTCCTCTCTTATTGTAAAGACGTTGCTGTATCACCTCATAAGCATAAATAAAACAAAATTATTTATTGTTTATAAGGAATATATGACATATATTAAATACTATTTGCATAATCACATTAATCTACATAAAGCAACATGGCGCTAACTGATGGCTTCTATTCAAATGATATAAAAGTTTTTTTTTTTTTCATTCAGAAGAATCCGGTGGCTAATTAGTAACACATGTTTAATCCTGTTGGATTTAATTACCAAGCTTATTATCATTGATGACATTTTATTGATATTTGACTACTCTGTTGTTTGTTGATTGTTCGATAGCACATATATATTTTGATTGCTGTATTTCCCATTATATATTTTCTTTATATTATGTTATAATTGTAATGTTTGTATGATTAAATAAAATCATTAATTAAAAACTCCTTCATTAACTTAAAACTTCCTTCAATGGTTATGGGCCGAGCACTTCTCCCACCGCGCGAATAAAAAAGGCTTAAGTCGAGCGTCAACATTCTTGAAAATAAAACAAATTTACCGAAAAGGTAAGATATACACATCTTCAGAAAATGGAGAATAGTGTACAAGTTCCCAAATTTGACGGGAAAAACTTCGCTTCTTGGAAATTTAGGATCGTATCAATTTTAGAAGGCAAAGAATTGGACGACCTTTTGGAAGGTGATCCACCAGAAGATGAAGTTAAATTCAAAGAATGGAAGAAGAAAGATGCTCAAGCTAAAGGAATCATCACATGTGCAATGACTGACTCCTTAGTCGCCTTAATATTAAATTGCAAAACAAGCAAAGATATTTGGATAGCGCTGCATGAAAGATATGAAGGAGATAAAAAGAAAAAGATCATTGAGGCCCGAAACGACGTTTCAAGATTGACAATGAAGAAAGAAGAAAATTGGGAAGAATATCTATACAGATCAGAGAAGCTATTGGAACAAGCAAGAAACCTTGGTGCAGAGATAGAAGATCAAGAATTCACCACTTCAGTGATCAGAGGACTACCCCAAAAGTACAACCTTGTTGCACTTCAACTGAATTGCCAAATGAAGGTAAGCATTTCTGATCTTAAAAATTGCTTAAAACTCACCATGAAAGATTCACTCATGTAGAAAAGGAAGGAAATTCCAAAGCCTTCAATACAATACATAAAGAATCTTTCTCAAACAGTAAGCATTTCCACAAAAATAGAAATGGTAATAAGCCTATTTGTTTCATTTGTGCTAAGCCTGGCCACAAGGCTATAGAATGTTGGCATAATCCTAAAAATAATAGAGGGAGTGAAAATAAACAAACCTCAAAGAATAAACCTGAACATCAAAATAAGGCAAAATTTGTAAATTTGCAACCTGAGGAACATGTGTCCAACATCAAAGAATATGAAACTACTCAACAACCTGAAGAATGGGTGATTGATAGTGGGGCTAGCTGTCACATGACATCAAATAGAGATCTATTAAAGGAAGAAAGAGAGGTTCACAAAACAATAAAACTTGCAGATGACTCTGAAATAATATCCAATGCAGAAGGAGCAATTGAAATTGAAGGACAGAATAAGTTGATTAGGCTTAATGATGTCCTATATGTTGAAAAATTGTCAGGTAACTTAATGTCTGTTAACAAACTGGTAGATGACAATAAAAATGTACTTTTTGATAAGGATGGAGGACATATAATGGAGGAAGATGGAGAGGAAATTTTGATGGCCCAAAGAATAAATGATTTCTACATAATCAAAACATCAGCACCAGAAGAAATTCCATCACAGGCTTTAAAGGCTACTCTTCATACCTGGAATGATTGGCACAAAAGATTGGGACACCTAAATGAAGAATACATGAAGCAAATGTTGAAGAATAATTCAGCTCACAATTTCAATACCCAATCCCAGAATATGGACACTTGTCAAGTTTGTATTCAGGCCAAACATCCTAGAACACCCTTCAAACCAGTACTATATCCTCAATCTACTAGACCATTAGACTTAATACATATTGATTTGATTGGACCTATTCAAGAGGAATCAATTGGAGGTGCTAAATATGTATTAACACTTGTTGATGACTTTTCTAGAAAAATATTTGTAGAATTTCTCTCATCCAAATTGGAAACTTTTGACATCATCAGATCTTTCATTGAAGAAATTGAAAAGGAAAAAGAAATCAAAGTCAAACAATTAAGATCAGATAATGGAAAAGAATTCACAAATCATCAAATGACTCAATATTTAAAAGGTAAAGGCATAAAGCACTAACTGACAAATGTTTACACACCCCAACAAAATGGTATCTCAGAAAGGTATAACAGAACACTGATTGAAGGAACAAGAGCTTTGCTGATAGACTCACAACTTCCATTGAGATATTGGGCAGAAACAATGTCAACCTTTGCTTATTTGAAAAATAGAACACCTTGTAAAAAATTGGGATGGATAACTCCTGAAGAGAGATTTTCAAATAGAAAGCCAACTGTAGCTCATCTAAAGATATTTGGATGCATAGCTTACTACTATGTACACAAGCACAAAAGAGGAAAATTTCAACCTACAGCCAAGGCTGGAATATTTGTTGGCTATTCAAGCACAAGAAAGGCTTGGGGACTAATTGATCCTGAAAATGAAAATGTAATTGAAACAAGAGATGTTAAATTTCTTGAAAATAAATTAGGAAAGGAAATACTAAACAAAAATGATTCAGATGACACTCAAAAATATTTCCTTTACAATTTTCCAGAAGAGACTATCCCAGAAACCTCTGAAGAAGTAGAAAATCATGATGATCATTCTCATTCTGATCTTGAAAATCAAGATGAACATTCTGAACTTCCTTACAATCTCAGACCAAATTTGAAAGATAAACTTTACTATGAGCTTTCTTCAGATGATGAACCTATTGAAGACAATGAAGACAAAGATCCCACCTATGATCCAACTGTAGGAGCACTCAAGCTTTCCCATGGAAACTTACTACCATCATCTTATGAAGAAGCAATTAATCATCGTGATTCACCTTTGTGGCAACAAGCAATGGATAAGGAAATTCATTCACTTCAGAACCATCATGTATGGGACCTTACTGAATTACCTGAAGGTGCTAAAGCAATAAAATCCAAATGGATATTTTCAAAGAAAATGGATCCTCAAACCAATCAGGAGATCTACAAAGCAAGACTTGTTGCTTTGGGCTGCTCTCAGGAATATGGGACAGACTACACAGAAACCTTTTCTCCACACAGTGATGAAAACAGATTCATTTAGAACTCTTCTAGCCTATGCTACAATGGCAGGATATGAATTTCACCACTTTGATGTTGAAACAGCATTCCTGTATGGAAAACTTTCAGAGACCATCTACATGACCCAACCTCCAGGCTACCAGGATGACAAGAAAAAGACCTCTGTATGTATACTAAATCAGGCATTGTATGGACTTAAACAGAGTGGTAGGGTATGGTATGAAACATTTACAGAATACCTTTTTGAAATAGGTTTAACACAACTTAAATCTGATAAATGTGTTTTTACTTTTAGAAATGGCAATTCACATTTACTTTTAGGACTGCATGTTGATGATATGATAATCATTAATTCTAATCCTGAAATTTTGCATGATATAATACAAAAAATAAGACTTCACTTCAAAATAAAGGAAAGTTTAACAACTTGTAACATTTTAGGCATTGAAATCATTAAAGAGGATGTTAGACTGATTTTAAAACAGGAAAATTACATAAATAAAATTTTACAAAAATATAACATGCAAGATTGCAAGCATATTTCAACCCCATTAGATCCTAACACTAATTTAGATAATTTTAATAGCTCTAAGGAAGTCAATAAGACTCAATATCAAGAATTAATAGGCACTTTGCTTTATCTCTCAACTAAATCTAGGCCTGATATTGCCTTTGCAGTTACTCTTTTAAGCAGATATAATCAAAACCCTAGAGAAATGCACATGGGTGCAGCTAAGAGAATTCTTAGGTATTTAAAAGGAAGTAAACAGTATGGATTAATATATACTAAAGGAGATGTCGAATTAAAGGCTTATACAGATGCATCATGGAATTGTGGCAGATCCAATAAAGCAAGATCAACTGCTGGATTAACCTTTTATTTAGATAAAAATCTCATTTCTTGGTCAAGTAAGACTATTCCTAACACATGTCTTTCTACTTGTGATAGCGAAATATGTGGATTACTTCAAACTGTAAAAAAGGCCATTTACATCCAATACTTATTTGAAGAAATTACATCTAATTTTGTTAAAATACAAATATTTTGTGATAACAAAGCATCAATATTTTTGACTAAGTCTGGTCAAACAACTGATAAATCTAATCATTTAGTTAGATCTATTGCTTTTTTACATGAGAAATTGAAAAATAATATTTTTGACATTCAATATGTAAAAACTGAAGACAACATTTCTGACTTTTTAACAAAGGCTTTATCAAAGGAAAAATTAATCCATTTGTTATCTTTATTTAATTATACCACCAACTCTATGTAAAAATGTATGTATATTGTTATTTTTATTTGATATCAATGTGTGTATATAATATTCCTTTGGTATTTAGGCCTAAATGTTAACATTTTTTCCGGAAAACAAAGGAAAGTCAAGTAGCGCCACCACATACCGTGACGTCACGTTGTGACGTAGCAGCTTAGCTATGAATGTCTGTCGACATTCGCCTTCAATATATTTAGCTTGAAATTAAAGGGGGGCTTTGTTGGATTTAATTACCAAGCTTATTATCATTGATGACATTTTATTGATATTTGACTACTCTGTTGTTTGTTGATTGTTCGATAGCACATATATATTTTGATTGCTGTATTTCCCATTATATTTTTTCTTTATATTATGTTATAATTGTAATGTTTGTATGATTAAATAAAATCATTAATTAAAAACTCCTTCATTAACTTAAAACTTCCTTCAAATCCGAGTGTTTGGATGAATGAAATAAAGAGCGAAACACTTGCCTCGATATATACTAATTTTGTTAGCATTTCCAAATAACTATGTATAGCTTTCATGGCTATTTTATTTTATTATTACAGAAGCACGAAGTCTATCAGACTATTGTGCTATATTAGAAATATTTACATATATATCTTTAATTATTTACACGATGAATTAGTAGTGATTTATAAATCTGTGTACAAATTGCTCTAAACTTGCCGAAGTGTTCATAAGATTGAGTATATACAGAAAGATGATTTGGCATTGTGTCAAAGTAAGCAAGTACAATTTGGTTAGTCAGTGTATAGGGGAATTTTTATATAGTTTCCATCTGTTAAATAGTGCTGAAGTTTTTTGAATGTTCGGAAGCATGAAGCAACACGACATTCAACTACAATTTGATATAAATGCGTAGGTAAGTATGATATAACAGCGCTGACAACTCCCCCGCTGTGTGTAAAGGCTACGGCGATGTGCTTCCCACGAGGTCCATCGACCACTGAATCGATACGCCACCTCCGTAACGACCCGGTCAATCTGCAGGGTGACAGAATGCATTACTCGCCGACGGTGGCCGTGCTACTACTTCCTCCCGACCGCTTGGCTACTCTATAACGCTCCCCGGTCTCATCAGCCACCAGCCAGTCCATTCTATAAACTTCCCCGGTCTCATCAGCCACCAGCCAGTCCATTCTATAAACTTCCCCGGTCTCATCAGCCACCAGCCAGGCCATTCTATAACCCTTCCCGGTCTCATCAGCCACCAGCCAGTCCATTCTATAACCCTCACCGGTCTCATCAGCCACCAGCCAGTCCATTCTATAACCCTCCCCGGTCTCATCAACCACCAGCCAGTCCATTCTATAAACCTCCCCGATGTCATCAATCACCAGCCAGTCCATTTTTTTATAAACTTCCCCGACCACCTCAACCACCAGCCAGTCCATTCTATAACCCTCCCCGGTCTCATCAACCACCAGCCAGTCAATTCTATAAACCTCCCCGATATCATCAAATACCAGCCAGGTCATTTTATAACCCTCCCCGGTCTCATCAACCACCAGCCAGTCAATTCTATAAACCTCCCCGATCTCATCAAATAGCAGCCAGGTCATTTTATAACCCTCCCCGGTCTCATCAACCACCAGCCAGTCAATTCTATAAACCTCCCCGATCTCATCAACCACCAGCCAGTCAATTCTATAAACCTCCCCGATCTCATCAACCACCAGCCAGTCCATTCTATAAAACTTCCCCGGTCTCATCAACCACCAGCCAGTCCATTCTATAAACTTCCCCGGTCTCATCAACCACCAGCCAGTCCATTCTATAAACCTCCCCGGTCTCATCAACCACCAGCCAGTCCATTCTATAACCCTTCCCGGTCTCATCAACCACCAGCCAGTCCATTCTATAACCCTTCCCGGTCTCATCAACCACCAGCCAGTCCATTCTATAAAACTTCCCCGGTCTCATCAACCACCAGCCAGTCCATTCTATAAACTTCCCCGGTCTCATCAACCACCAGCCAGTCCATTCTATAACCCTCCCCGGTCTCATCAACCACCAGCCAGTCCATTCTATAAAACTTCCCCGGTCTCATCAACCACCAGCCAGTCCATTCTATAACCCTTCCCGGTCTCATCAACCACCAGCCAGTCCATTCTATAAAACTTCCCCGGTCTCATCAACCACCAGCCAGTCCATTCTATAAAACTTCCCCGGTCTCATCAACCACCAGCCAGTCCATTCTATAAACTTCCCCGGTCTCATCAACCACCAGCCAGTCCATTCTATAACCCTTCCCGGTCTCATCAACCACCAGCCAGTCCATTCTATAAAACTTCCCCGGTCTCATCAACCACCAGCCAGTCCATTCTATAAACTTCCCCGGTCTCATCAACCACCAGCCAGTCCATTCTATAAACTTCCCCGGTCTCATCAACCACCAGCCAGTCCATTCTATAAAACTTCCCCGGTCTCATCAACCACCAGCCAGTCCATTCTATAAACTTCCCCGGTCTCATCAACCACCAGCCAGTCCATTCTATAACCCTTCCCGGTCTCATCAACCACCAGCCAGTCCATTCTATAACCCTTCCCGGTCTCATCAACCACCAGCCAGTCCATTCTATAAACTTCCCCGGTCTCATCAACCACCAGCCAGTCCATTCTATAACCCTCCCTGGTCTCATCAGCCACCAGCCAGTCCATTTTATAAACTTCCCCGGTCTCATCAACCACCAGCCAGTCCATTCTATAAACCTCCCCGGTCTCATCAACCACCAGCCAGTCCATTCTATAACCCTTCCCGGTCTCATCAACCACCAGCCAGGTCAATTCAAACATACTAAGAACATTGGTCATTTCCAAAATAGAAACAATGAACAAATCCAATATTCCAACAATGGCCACATCCAACATAGCAACAACATTAGTCACATCCAACATACCAGCGATGGTTACATAAAATATACCAACCATAGTCACATCTAACATATCAACAATGACAATTGACAATTAAAACAAATTTATTGACAGCTCAGTCAATATTTACAAAATGAGGAAGAGATCACAAAAATAATTAGAGAAAATAAAAAGATAGCGAAAAGCGTGTTCGAACCAGGGACATCAGGCTCTAAAGTGTAAAGCTTTCGCAGTTAATCTAGTTTGCCTTGTTATATAATAATTTAAAGAATAATTAATATTTACAAAAATTTAAATTTTCAGCCGGGGAGTCTTCCCCTCCGTTCAAGTGTCCTCTTCCAGGCGATGAGGGGGTCCTCAATTCCACCACTCAGTCCCACCTGCACGAAGTACCGATAAATTCGGCACTTCGCTGACGCAAGGATGGCCATTTCGTCGTCCTCCTGCCCAATCCCGAAGATCCATGCTCGGAGATCAGGTGGTCTCCCGATGATGTTTAAGGCCTCCCGGACGAGGGGCCTGATACTCGTGCAATTCCAGTATCGGTGGCCCAGGGAGCCATCGGGGGATCCGCAGGAAGGGCAGAAAGGACCGGCAATACATACCAAAAATGTTGCATCTAATATACCAACAATGGTCACATCAAACATACCAACAGCATTAGTCACATCAAACATACCAACAGCATTAGTCACATCTAACATACCAGCAATGATTACATCTAACATACTAACAATGTTCACATCCAACATGCCAACAATGACCATATCCGACATACCAACAATGGTCACATCTAAGGTACCAACAATGGTCACATCCAACATAAAAACAATAGCCACATCCAACATGCCAACAATGGTCACATCCAACATAAAAACAATAGCCACATCCAACATGCCAACAATGGTCACATCCAACATAAAAACAATAGCCACATCCAACATGCCAACAATGGTCACATCCATAATGCCACCAATGTTCACATTCATAATGCCAACAATGGTCACATCCAACATACCAATAATAGTCACATCCAACATAACAATCACATCTAAAATTACAACAATATCCACATCAACTTGCAACTGGAAACTTGACCGATATCTAGCGTGCTGGATTACCTCCAATACATTGGCTGGGAGAGTACGCCCGTTTACATACGTACAACATACCAGCGATGTCCACACCTACAACATTTATGTTCAACAACCCAACAACAAGCATATTCAAGAAAATCCAACACAAGCATATCCATCAAACCAACAATGGTTACATCCAACAAATAAACAACCAAAAGCACATCCACAAGCAAACAATGGGCACGCCTAACAAACCAGCCACAACAAGCATATCTCTAAAGCCAACAATGGTTACATCGAACAAAACAACAAAAAGAATATCAAATAAACCAACCAAAAACAAGCATGTCCAACAAACCAACAGCAACAAATATATCCAAAAAAACAATAACAAACACATACAATAAACTAGCAACACAACGAGAACATCCATCAAACCAACAACAACATTCACGTCCAACAAACCAACCGCAACAACCATATTCAAGAAACCAACATCAACAAACACATGTAACAAACGAACAGCAAGCACATCCAACAAGCAAATCCAACAAACCGACAAGAACAAGCACATTCAACAAACCAACAACAAGAAGCACACCAACATACCAATAACAACAAGCAGATCCAACAAGCTAACAATAACAAGCGCATCCAACAAACCTACAACAAGCATATTCAACGAACCAAAAACAATAAGCACATCCAACAAACCAACAACAATAAGCACATCCAACAAACCTACAACAAGCACATCCAACAAACCAACAACAACAAGCACATCCAACAAACCAACAACAACAAGCACATCCAACAAACCAACAACAACAAGCACATCCCACAAACCAACAACAACATGCACATCCAACAAACCAACAACAATAAGCACATCCAACATACCTACAACAAGCACATCCAACGAACCAACAACAACAAGCACATCCAACAAACCTATAACAAGCACATCCAACAAACCAACAACAACAAGCACATCCAACAAACCAACAACAACAAGCACATCCAACAAACCAACAACAACAAGCACATCCAACATACTAACTTTTTAACCCGGGTATTTCTCCACTCTCTCTCTCCAATCTGTAATTACGTTCGATCGATTTTGTAGTTTGTTCTTTTTTCTTCTTCTTCCCGTAGATTGACATCGGCCGGATTTAATTTTATCCTCGGGGCATATTTTACTCTCGCCCGCAATTTCTATTTTAGCTTGACGATTAATTTTAGGTGGCTTGCTCTTTTTACTGTTTGAATTGCACTCCGACAAAATACATTAGACGACGGTCTCTGATTTTTGTACACAGAGGATGTGTGAGTTAAATAAGTTTCTTGGAACTATCGATTCAGAAGATAAATACCGGGCGAAACGCAAACATGTCAATTTCTATCTTTAATACAAGATTCACCATCCCACTACAGGCCACAGATGCAAATAGTAGTTACAATACTAAGTAGTAATCATTATAAACGTCAAAATATTATGTCATATTCACCAAAGAACGTTACTGGACCATAAACATGTCATACGATGGTCTCCATAATGATTATTGTGAGAGCAACAAGTTGCATAAACCAAGCTGGGTATGTAAATATGGTGAGGAATCTCTAGAAAGATATCATTTTATTCGTACTACCCATCCTCACACTTTTAATACTGATATCTTGTGTCCTTTGTGTTTGCTAAATAAAAGTTAATATAATTCAAAAATAAAAAATCCCTTGTATATAAATAAAAAGAAAATTAACCCATCCACGGATGGGTATCTTTAAGAGAGAATATTCAATATCTCTAGATTCCGAGCTAGAAGAATTCTCCTGTAAAAAAAGAGAGCCTTCTTTATATATATAAACCCGAAAGCTAGATTTATTAAATATATTCTCTTTTAAAAACTATCCTTGGAGAAGACGTTTTCCCCATTAAGAAAATCGATTTAAAAAATTTCACATGAAACTGATTTTTTCTAGGTTTTACATAAAAATTTTGAGGAAGACTATGCATCTATAAATGAGGAAGAGACGAAATTGGTAGAAAGGAATCAGAAAGACGAAGAGCTAAAGAAGGAAGATGAAGGGGAAGGCCAAAATGAAGCTGCAATCCCAAGGGGATATTCAGATAATGGGGATAATTGAACATAGAGCCATCAAGATGAAATACGGTCATCATACGAGGAAGCGCTTAATATGCCCAAGGTACAAGATCGGCTAAAAGCTATGGAATGTGAAATGTCATCACTTCAGGAACACCGAGGATGGGATTTTGTTGATTTGCCAAATAGTGTTAAGCCGATAAACTAACCAGGATCTTGACAACTCTAGGCCTCCGATGAGGGTGTCAAAACAACTTTAAAATGTGGGACATTGTTAGCATTTTTATAAGTTGTTTTTCATAGAATAATATATCTGTATTTTTGACCAGATGACCGAGTTACTTTTCATGTATATATTTGGTTTTTGAAATGATGTAAATTAGTTAGTTAGGGAGTATTAATTTAAGTATTAATTTCTTCAAGGTGTTGGTGATTACTCTGCTCAATGTTAGAATAGGAAAGTCTTAGCTCCCAACAATTTCTTTCCAAGAATCACTTCTCAAAGATTATTTGATATATTTTGCGAGAATTTCTGCTCCTGGACTAGTTGATATCTTTGAAGAGAACTACTTTTTTTGTCATCTCTTTAACGATATCTTTGAAAATAATAAATATATTTGATATAAAACTATGTTTCATGTTTTATACGTGAAAACTAAAAGAAAATATCAAAGTTTCTTTAATGCCGTGTGAGGTAAGTTTTAGATTTCGATTTTAAAGAAATTTTATATTATAACATCGCACAATGGTTAATCATTCACAAAAGTTAAGAGATATAAAAAAAGGAGTACCTATAAACAAGACTATTTACAAGTATATACATTTGAGGAGGCTTCCCTAAAGTCCTTCACCGGATAATCGGAGGGGTCTTTGTTATTTCCCTTAATCTTAAGTCTCAGGAAAAGCTGGCAGATGGACGCTGCCTTTGTTGACGGGAGATTAGAGCTGGTGTTGACATCCATCCTTTGTCCGAAGAGCCAGATTTGCAAATCGAATGGCAGCTGAATCGTTAGTTTTCAGAATCCTGATGTTTGGACTAGAGAAACTATCTGAGTTGTCAACGTAATGCTGCGCTGTGACATGCGTGGGACGCACCGCCATGCAGGAAGAAGGGATAATACCAGACGGTCGGGCTAAAGGTCGGTGCGATCAGATTACCTAGTGAGACCGACAGGCGGATTGTCGCGCGGCATTGGATTACAGCTTGCCGCACTAGACAACAAAGAAGGCTGAGGCAACTAAGCATTAGTTGAATACGATTCCTGTGGAAGAAAGGATTACAACTTGCCAGTGACATTCGAGAGGTTAGATTAGGAAAGTTTGAAAGGATTAACTCACATTCTTCTCGGTCAAACAAAGAGTAATTGTGTTCTTCAAGGAACATTACAGAATCTTACCATTCAAGAATGTTTGTCAATATAAAAACTTATCATATATTTCAAGATCTCTGCGAATGTCGAATACGATTGCATCGAACCTAAAGTTACTGCTTTTTTTATGGCAAAAAATTGTAGTTCATAATTTAGTCAATATCGGTTAAGCAACAGCAAGTTTGGAATATTGAGCGACATAAAAAACAAACAACAACAACAACAACAACAAAACGCTGTTGCATCCAATGATGAAATAATTACTTAAAAATTAATTTACTCTGTTGTTATATTAGCATTACTCTTTTATGTCTTTAATTATTGCATCATTGTAGTTTTTTTCATGAAACAGAGAAAGGCAATATATTAAAAAAACCTTCTATAATGAATAAATGTATTCGCAAAATTTTACTTATTTCATCGAATTTCTTTGTAGTATTTGTAAGTATTTATAAATGAGCCATTGTAGACAACTTCTGTGTATTTGGCGATCTACAGATACGCTCCCGGAGCCTGAGTTACCTACATGTTACTACCTCCTGTATTTCTTATTGGCTAAGAGCTATTTCTCTGATGTCTTAAGAGAGCCTTTCCTATCCCAGCCCATCTTGTCAGTGATCACTTTTGTAGAATTCAGTATGCCTTTACCTGATAGAATTAAAATTTAGATGAACCTCTTAGAAGCGGTAATAAGACTATTTTCATCTTTCTGTGCTGTCTTCCACAAGAGAAGTTGTACCTTCAACCCTAGTGGTAGTTCCATTTATCGGACTGTGCAGCTGTCGACCTTGTGTCGGGATTAGAAGGAGCGGCGACATAAAATTTTGCATAACCGCCGGCCGTGGTCGATGCCGCCGCCGGTTATGGCGGATATAAAAGTTGGGCAGTTTATCGCCGCCCATAAACCGGCGTCCCTCCATTTGGTTTACGGCTTGCTCCCGCAGGACGTCCCCGGCGCGAACCTACCCACTCGCCGAGAGCCGCTAATTAAAAATAAATGAGAAGCAGCTACTGGACTAAGTCCTTACAGTCCATTTGTAAGACGTTTTACAAAATTGTGCATATATCTTGTTCGGCTTCCTTGATAAATGATCAAAATAAGCTGTGTGTGTATGTGTGAAAAAAAATCTATTTATTAACTATACTAGAACTTAAACAACAGCATTCAAACCAATTCCTTTGAACCGGGCGTTTTATAAAATTGTGCATATATCTTGTTTGGCTTCCTTGATAAATTCTCAAAATAAGCTGTGTGTGTATGTGTGAAAAAACATCTATTTATTAACAATACTAGAACTCAAATAAAGAATTTTAACCAATTCCTTTGAAGCGCTTGTACATTGTTATCACAGTATATTTAACGGTCTACGGATACGCTCCAGGAGTCACATGTATTTATTATTGGCTAAGCGCTGTTTCTCTGATATCTCTTTCACTGCATGCACCATTCGCTTTATACGCGCGAGGGAAACAAAGAACTCAAATATATATATTGACTGTTATAAAGAAGAGGGCTTCTAGAAAAAAAAAACATATTTTGAGCGCTCAACTGGTGGGAAACTCAATTCTTGAGCTCCCATCATCTCACAGAGGCTCTTACAACTCTAAAAGAGATTAAATTAATTCCTAATTTCAGTGTTCAATATAGACGAATATTTAAAGTGTGATAACTGGGCAGAGAGTAGCAAAGACATCCAGAAAAAGGTGAATTTTAACTGGATTCTCTAGGTAGCTCTTTTTTCTCCCCTATGTTCCGCTATGCTGACAGGGAGCTGCCCATTGTTCGATAGCGGCGAACTACGTCTTGGACCCATGGTAAGACAACTCAAGACATGAAGTTCGTTTTAATTATACTTTTTCTGTGACAAAGAAAGAAGAATATAGGAGTAGATTGAAGGTAAAATATAATTCTTAGAATTATAAAAGAAGCCAACCAGTATGTGGATCTATATATACAAAAGAACAAATTAAAAAAATATCTCATAGGATTACACACACTCCCTCTCTCTGTTAGTTTATTTAACTTATGGAATATGCTTACTAACTCCATTTATCTCGTGCAAAAAGTAATTTGCATAAGTTATAAAGTGTAATATATATATTTTCTCTCTCTCTCTCTCTCTCTCTCTCTCTCAAAGATATATATGCGAAATTATAATATTTATTTTATTGGAATATAAAATGAATTTTGAAAAAATCATAAAACAAATAGGAGAGTTTTAAAATGGACGAAAAGACAATATGGAAAATTAAAAAATGAAACGAAATTTGTATAATTATATTCAACTTTATATAAACTGTTCTCTATGCTCTGGAAATATTTTCTCTAAACTCTTATGATCCTTAAAAGATCGGATTGCCTCTAAACTGTCTTCTGTTTCCCATTTCGAATTCCTTTGAAGATAATTGATGCTCGGCCCCAATGTATCAGCAATTGAACCATCTTAGAGTTTTGTTACATGAAGGGAATTACGGTTTATAATTCTAATAGACTTATAGCTGAATATGCAACTTGTATATATAGATATATAAGATGTATAGGATATAAAATATATTGATATAGCCTGGACGCCTGGCTAATCACTAAAAATACGCCATAATATAAAATAAGTCTTTCTGCTTTATTCGAGCTCTGAATTACTTGTCACTATCACGTGACTTTACTCAGCCAATCAGCGTTGAGTTTATTAGCAAATCAGCGTACAGTTTTTCTTTAGCTCAGAGGCATTGAGAGAATATTGATATTATAAATTAAATATAATATCGCATGTTCTATTTGTTCTTTTTGTTGTATTTGAGGTTGAGATAGATTTGAGTTCAAATCATTTTTTTATTTTACACAAAGATGGTCGTTCAGAGAGGCCATCAAATGGCTAACTTATGGGAATCAGAAGTACAAGTAATTATGTATATTAAAAGTATTTTTTTACTTTAATGCCTCGATTCTATAGGATTTACAATTTATGTTTGTGCTACAATCAACTTATTAAACAGTTTTTAAATACCTAGTCAACTTTTTATCTAAAAATATAAACATATGTTTCACAAATATAACCAGTCTGATTGCCAAAAGTGGTTGAAAAACGCTTATTTAGATCAATGTTTCACTAAGACTAATGCTAAAATATCAGAATTTATATGAAGAGTTCATACGTATTGGATAAAACTTTAATCAGAATTTCCATAACGACACAAAACATATTACCAAAGGCTATATAAAATATACTAGATCATCAGCCTGTCATAATATGGCAGTATATTTTCAGAATATATGAATCTAAAAATATGACATTGTAATAAAGTAAAGCTAATCCCACGCCACTAAACTTTGCCATTACAGAATAAAGTGATCAAATGTCAGATCCTTCTGATACGATGATAAAATAAGCCTAATATATCAAAATAAAATTCATAACTACAACTCTCAAATATAGTTGGTCTAAAAAGTACAGAGAGACTGAACAATATTTTATTGTTGACATATGGACATCTTCCTAGCCTTACGTGTCTCCACAAGGTATAGAGGGGTTAGCATTAGATATCTATTTTCCAGTCGAAGATCGTCATTGCCGAACTTGCAACTTTTCCAACAATTAAAGATAACGCTTCGCCCCACCAAAAACCGATCGTTTTTATTTTAAAGTTTGTATTAAAAGTATATGTCAATGGATATAGCCATAGCTTCAAACATTTTTTTTTAAATTTTCAACATACATACATAATATACACACAATTTTATCATAATTATTTTTTTGAAAATATAGATTTTTTAACGCGGAAACACAGGTAAACATTTGAGAGAATAAGTTGGGATTTTCTGCCTTACTGGGTCGATCCGGACACAGCGCCGAACCTGCACAATTGATTGAGGAGAAGGGTCAATTATTGCCGGCGGCAGGCAACATCGGGGCAGTTTCTCGGCGCCGCGGGAATTACCCTCCTTTTTTTACCTCTTGTGTGAATATTGCCCAAGTCCTCTCCTAAAACGTGTCCAGAATATTGTTTTATTTTACAATATGACAACGCATATTTATATATATTTTGTAGTGGTGGTGGTGTCTTGTCCATGGAGCAGATCAGATCGGTCCGTGCACCCTGATCACAATTACAGACAACTGAGATGCCTTGTCCGTATGGATGTCCTCTTCTGGATTGATGTCTGTCATATAGAGGGCTGCAAGGATGGCCGGGAAACTGTATATATGGTCCGGAGTGAGTTGGATGCTGTGACAGTCATTGCAGTTCCTGTAGGAAATAGGTATGTCTGGGTTTATCATCATTATTTTTTGTAGTGATTTTTATAATTCATTACATCTAATTTTTATTCTCATTTGCATATATAAATGTTTTTGCTTTTTCAGATATTCTCCTAAGTTCACATCTAAAGAGTTCGCAATCCATTTTTTTTTTCAGACAAGATGAGAATGCAGATGCATGTTCTTTTGAAGATATTGAAAATATTTAAGCTTACTTTGCGTATCGTGTCTGATAAGTTTTGATTATTCAGAACTTTACTAGAGCCCTAATCTTGATAGTTTTCTATGATCATACAACAATGCAGCATGTTCTGTACAGATCTTATAGTTCTACTGTGCTCCTTTTGCTTCTTATTTTTAATGTACTTTTCTTATTCTCTTTCTTGTTCGGCGGTACATATGCTAAAATTGGAACGATACAGAGAAGATTAGCATGGCCCCTGGATGACACGCAAAATCGTGAAGCGTACGCTCTCTGGCCAAGTACAAGAAGAGGACACGGAACGCACGCAAAGGTCATTGGAGAGCTCAGTGTAGCAGAACACTGAAGGACGACAAGTATGGTTTACCATACAAGTTGGCCATGGAGAAACTTCGAAATCCTACGGCCCTGAAGTTGTTAAGAAAGGACGACGGATCGCGAACACATGACCTCTCGGACACGCTGTCACATATTCTGGACGTGCACTTTGGGGTGGGGCACCTGGAATGCGAGGATGTGTTACCAAGAAACGAGCGTATAGATCCACTATTCACTGAGAGGGAGGTCAAAAGGACAGCCTTCAAATTTGGGAAAAGGAAATCACCTGGTCCAGATGGTATTGACAACACCATCGTGAAGGCTCTGGTGAGAAGATATGGGGCACTTCTCACCAGGTTATACAATCGCTGCCTGGAACTGGGTAGGTTCCCGAGAGCATGGAAGGCGGCGAGGGTTGCTTTACTCGAGAAAAGTGGCAAGTCGGGCGCTACGGCAAAGGACTATAGGCCTGTGTCTCTCCTATCATGCCTGGGAAAAGTACTGGACAGTCTTCTGGCACAAAGACTGACAAGGTGGTTAGAATCGGGCGGACTCCTTTCCAGTTCCCAACATGGCTTTAGGAAGGGGCGGTCTACGACCACTTGCTTAGAGGGGATACTGGGCAAGATCGAGGAAGGAATCGCAAAGGGTAACTGGGTGATTGCGATTTCCTTCGACATCGCAGGTGCTTTCGACAACCTCAATTGGAACATGGTTGTGAGTGCCCTCGATGAGATGGGGTGTCCCTTTAACCTACTGGCGTTAGTAAGGGATTTCTTACGAGATAGGCGGGTCTCAATAAAGGTAGGTGCAGTAGATATGCACAGAATAGTGTCAAAGGGCTGCCCTCAAGGTTCCTGCTGTGGTCCCATACTGTGGAATGTAGTGGCTGACACTATTCTCCGCAAGGAACTTCCAGCGGGCGCCTGCATGGTAGCTTATGCTGACGACAACTACCTAATTATAAGTGAGAAATCCCGAAGAAAAGCTGAGGTTCTAGCCAATGAAAGCATCAGGAGGTTAAAGAGTTGGGCGGAACTAGTGAAGCTCAAATTTAAACGCGGGCAAAACAAAGGCCCTGAGTTTCAAATCGCGGGATGTTCGAGCCAAACGGACTGGCGTCGAATATGACCACAATCCCATCTTGCGGCTAGGGAATGAGAGGATTCAGGTGGTCAAACAAATGAAAATACTTGGTGTAGTGGTGAACGATAAGTTGAGCTGGATGGACCACGCCAAGGATATAGGGCTGAAGGCTAGGTCTGCACTATCGAGACTATGCAGGCTAGCGCTTCTGAGAGGGGGCAAGGAAGGGGAGATTTTCAGGAGTCTCTACCTCAGCTGCGTTGAGCCGATTCTCCTGTACGGTTCTAGAGCTTGGTGGAAGAGGAACCGCGACAGGAAGGTCGGAACAACTTTAGAGTCAGTGCAGAGA
Organism: Cordylochernes scorpioides; assembly: GCA_030710605.1. NCBI lineage: Eukaryota > Metazoa > Arthropoda > Arachnida > Pseudoscorpiones > Chernetidae > Cordylochernes > Cordylochernes scorpioides. Next base: position 39,562,690 of record CP092864.1, read on the forward strand.
GTAGCGGCTCTGAGGATCACTGGGGGGTACTGTACTACTAGTACAGAGGCTCTGCTAGTGATTTCGGGTCTGACTCCTGTTTCTCTAAGGCTGGAGGAAGAGAAACTGAGGCAGCTTATCTGGGTCGACAGAACTGAGAACGATTTGGGCATTGCGCCTGAGGAGCTCGAATGGGCGAAGGACCCAGATAAGGACGTGAACTGGGAGCCAAGATGGAAGTGGTCAGCGGGCCTACCGTCTGGAAAAGAAATAGAGATTTTCACAGACGGAAGCAAGTATGGTAAAAGAACCGGGGCCGGCATCGCCATTTTCAGTGATGGATCGGTAGTGGGCCGACAAACACTGAAACTAAGGCACGATGAGCTGGTATATTCGGCAGAACTGGTCGCGATCAGAGAGGCTCTGATCTGGTGTAGGAGAGACTGTCTGTCTCCCAAGGCAATCTATTCGGATTGCATGTCCGCCCTCATCTCCATTTACTTGGAGAAGGGACAGATGGCGCATGAAGTAGCGGATCTGCTGAGTGAAATGGATAGGCCCCCCAAATTGCACTGGGTGAGAGGGCACTCTCTAATTGAGGGCAATGAATTGGCTGATGAACTGGCAAAAGAGGGATGCTGGTCTGGAAGGGATGTGGTGACCCCAATTCCAAAAATAGAGACTTTCAGGCGTATCCGGGCGCATATTAATGAATTATGGAAAGAAAGATGGGAGGGTGCAACAAACGGCCGGGAATCCTTTAAATGGATTAAAGTTCCAAAAAGGAACGGTCGTATCCTCTCACACAAACTGAATAGGATGATCACGGGACACGGCCCGTTTCCTATTAGTTTGGCGCGGTTCGGAATCAAAGCGGACGACAAATGCGTATGTGGGAGCCCTGGGGCAGACGCCAAACATTTTATAATGGACTGCCCAAGGGTCCCAAGAGGGGATGAGGAGAGTAGAAAAGTTAAAGGAGCAATTGAACTGGAGCTCCTGAAATCCCACTGGAAGTTATTTGAAAGAGCTCATGATGTCGCTAGTGAGCTCTTCCTCAACTGTTAGATGCCACAGTTGACTACAGTGGACAGCTTGCCGATGATCTGGCGGAGAGCGCTAGTAAGGCTGAAAGGGAAGAAAAGAGAGTGTTAGCCAATGACCTAGTGGAGTACTGGTGAGGCTGAAAGGATGGGGTATAGAAACTCTTGGGTCTTCGCTCTGTGTGTGCGCCATTGGGAGCGTCCTTGCCGTGCACACAGTAGTAACACCCTCCCGCCTCCACGTGGCTTCCCCGCGTCAACCTCGGAACCTCAGAGGTCCTGTTTCGACGGCAGATTCAGGAGTACTGTGACCAAAGGGTACGAGGGCCAAAGGGAGGGGAGTCCTATTGGTGCATAGGACTGATTAGACCAAGTCTGAACGGGAGGGCTAGAACAGCAACCTTGCCATGAACTCTCGGAGACGCCTGTGGGATGACTGGTCGCGCCCACGAAGCCAGACCATAATGGCGGGCGCGGGGAGCCAAACAATGGCTGCTCGGTGCATGGAGAATGCATCTTTCCTACGGCACGGTGGCTATATGGCAGCAATGGGTGCATGCTACGCATGCAGGCTTATGGACCTTCGAGGTCTGGGTAGCCATTACTGCTCCAAGGATGTCTCTTATATCTAAAGAGTTCTAACTGGAAGAGAGAGTATATTAAAATTTGATCATACAATTTGAAAAGAAATATAGTTACTAGACCAATCCTGGCTAATTCCAATTAAAATTTGTAGAATTTCATTGTTAACAGGATGAAGCGAGGGTACAAAATTTCATAATTATATATGGCCTGGAAGTATATTAAAACTTAATCGCTAAAATATTGAAAGGAAATATAGAAATTATTCCAGTCCCGAACAAATTGCGATGCAATATCGGCCGCTAATTACGTCAGAGAAATGGTTGCAACTATTTTTGTTCGTTTGAAAAGAAATTCTTTTCTCGTCTATTTCCGACCTTCGTGGCCATCTAGAAGTAAGATATTTTGTACACTTGTAATGTTAGTAGGAATAAAATTGTCTATATATACCAGACATCTAGGTGATCAGAATGTATGTTAGATATCGATCATAATTTTTAAAAGAAAATATGGAAATAAATGTTCATTAAAAACCACTACAACCATCCAGAAGACATCAATTTGGTCAAATTTCATTGCTATCTGTATTGAGCGAGTCTACAAATTTTCATACTTTTTTGTTGACTGGAAGTATACAAGTGTACAAGTGTATGTCAAAATGGATCATAAAATTTTAAAGTAAATATTGTATAATGGATGACAATCTATTCGAGAAGCCAAGATTCCAAAGTAAAGTTGGGGGAAGATGGGTGGATTCCAGCTGCGGGGGAAGGTCCATGTGTGGGGGGCACAGACACCAAAAACGGGATTCCAGTGTGGGGAACAACGAACAGTCTGGGGACATCTGCGGCGATTAACAGTCGCGGTGAGTGGCCTCCGGGCGTGTGGATGATCCTACAAGACGGTGCCAGGAGATCCTGAAATCGGAGCGGCCTACAAGGTGGTGTAGCCCAGGCTGGACATGTAAAGTGTGGAGCGGAACGTTTCACAAGAGTGACATCCACTGCGCCAAGGATCCTTCTGGCGGGAAGCTTGAAGACAAGTCCCACTTATTGTATTCCTCCTGTACAGCGCGACGTATAATGAATCTCTAATTTTTCTGAATCCTTACGAACTCACGGCGTATCTATGTGCCATCCTGATCAGGCAATGAACACGAACAGCTTCTGGATACAACGCAACAATATAGAAATTGAAATCAGCTTATTGCCGTCTACCCCGACAACCCAGAAGTTTGAAATTCCGTGAACATTCAATATATTCACGTTTGAACAAGTGTACCAAATTACAGGCTTTTCGGTATTCCCTGTAAATATATTAAAAAATCGATCACAAAATTTACAAAAGGAATTCTGTCAACTTTATTGTCATTAGGTTTGTACAAGTATACCAAATTTCAGACTTCTAGGTACTCTGCAAGAGCATATTAAAAATTGATTACCAAGACTTGTAGAAAGAAAGACAGACATAGGAGCAAGAGAGAGAGAAAAATGGAAGCATCTAAAATCACATTTTAATTCGTTTTTTTACTTTTAATACGATGTGTTATACATCTTCTGTACTATAAGGTTGTCCCAAAATTTCGTGTTTTTCTTAAAACATTGTTTTTCTTATAACTTTGCGAATAATATTATTACGGCGAATACATAATAATACAATTACTTTATACATAATAAAAATACATTATACATAACGGCGAATAATATTGGTATTTCAATTTTTTTTACAAGTGTCTACGAACTTTTGGGACAACCTTGTAACACACTTCGCCTCTCTCTCTATATATTTCCTCTCTTAATCAACTAATACGTTTAGGTAATTTCTTGAAAATAAAGACACTTCGGCCAGTAAATCTTTTTATTACCTCGACGTTTCGACAAAAATATTTTGTCCTCGTCAGGAGCAAACAAAAATTAAAACATTTGGCAAGGCGTTAAGGCGTTTTGTTTGCACCTGACGAGGACAATTTTTTTTTGTCGAAACGTCGAGGTAATAAAAAAGATTTACTGTGGCCGAAGTATCTTTATTTTCAATAAATATGAATGCCGGCCAGGCAGTCTCTATCTTCACGTTTAGATTAATTAATTGCGTCAAGAATTCACCGAATTCAATCACCCAGCTGGACAGCTCTGCGGGAGAGAGATTGTGAAGCCAGTCCTTCACCCCCCGTAGTATAAACAATGACAAGGTTGGAGTACCCGTCGGACCCCCCACTATTTCTATGTAGAGGACCTATAGTAAACCCCCTCCTCTTTGAAAGTTGAGTCTCTTCTTTTAATCTACTCTTTACAATATGTAAATAAGATTACACATTTACTGCTCTCTGATAGATTAATAAAATTTCTTATAAAATAAATAAAGCTTCCAGGGTTAAGGTTCTTGTTCAATTTTTTTATTTTCAAACTTTCGGACTTGTCAGTCCTTGTTGAAGGACTTTTGAATTTTTTAAAATTTATTTTATAATATTATAAATCAGGGAATAACGTTATTTCTAATAAAATTTCTTTAGGTTTAATATTATATGAAATAAAAGGTTAACAATATAACTATTAAGAACAAATGTTTTTCTTTTACAAATAAAACAAACGTTTTTCTATCCTTATTGCGATAGAAAAATATTGAAAAAGGGCTTGTAGTAAGGATAATAAAAGTTTTACTTGTATTTGTAAAAGAAACATTTGTTCTTAATAGTTGTATTTCTTATATATAGATGGCATGTTATTGTCTTTAATTAACGTATTGACAAAAGTTACTTAGTACGGGTTAACACAAAATGCAATAAACTAGGGCCTACAGTAAGAGTAACTTAAACACAGAAAAAACGTACACTCAAGAGTACAACACAAAAAAGTAAATAATAACTCATAATTTGTTAAATAAAATTAAAAAACACACACACACAGTACTTATCTTTATTGTTGCGTTGGTAGGGATCGGACCGGGGTTACACAGTTATGCGAGGAGATAGCCAGACACGGATAAAGCATGCAGAGAACACTTCAAGCGTCTCCACATGATAATCCACCACACTACTTCCACTCCCTCTAGTAATACCATAGCCCCTTTATATAAACATGGCCACATTCGTCCAATGAGAAGACGGGAGAGATTGGTTCACTATCAAACGATAACAAAATCCTTCCCACTAAAAATCTGAGATAAGATTTAAAAAATGCAAATATTTGTCAATATAATTTGACAGTGTGCCTAAGGTTAACAATATGTTTCTTGTATCAAACATAGCGTAGATAGACCTAAGGTTTGGTTTTCTCGGCAATCTATGTTTAACATGAAAAAATAGTACAAATGTGATACTATATTGAGATGAGGTTCATAAATTAAGAAAAGAAAAAAAGGCATCTCCTTATCGTGCATCTGAATTCTATCGGAATAAATATCAACTATTCGTTGATTTTTAATTATTCCAATAATGGCTAAATACCCATTCTTCATTAATCAATAACTTTCAGTTGCCCAATTAGGAGATGCATTATTTCTTTTCTTAAGTTCAATATATGTTTCCTTACTTTATATAGGTCTAGATTTCAGATATTTATTGTTTCTCTACAGATGGTATATCTATCTGCGCCTGTGGAAGAACAATAAATGCTTGAAACTTTGCTCTATTCAATAAATAAACATTACAATGGGTGGATTCGCCGGATATCATTGCTGGAAAGAGACCAAAGGTAAAAGTGATCAGCTTCATTATTGAAGAGGTATAGGTTTGACGAACCTTCAGATAAAAACATCCTTCAACTGGCTATAATAAAAATACAAGAAGATAGAGGAGTTTCACAAGTTTCTTGTATTCGTATTACAACCTGTTGAAGGATGTTATTGTCTGAAATCTCACAAAGCTTATACATCTTCAATATAGAAACTCATCCCTTTTAAATTTCAGTCTAATCTTAGTATAGAAACATTGTTAATCCCTTATTTGATTAATTTAAAATGTTTCTATTCCATTATAGAGACTTGGCAGATATTTCCGTTTCACTATTGTTCTATCCTTGAAGGTGGGAGGTAGCCAAGTGTGAGGTGTCGAGGCTGAGGCAAAGACGGACTCCCGTAATCTCTTTTATTACATAAATCGACTGACTGCCTCCTAACAAATTGTAGCGCTATTTATACATGAAGTCAGAAATGAGTATGCAAAGAGGATAATGCATATCTGCAAATATCCCAAGAATGCAAATACACAACAACTATATATAGTTTCAGCATGAGATGAAATATATAAAATATATATTTACATACTCTTTAACGGTAAACGACAATTGTATTTATAATGAAGTAATGTATATAAATCTTATTTTCATGGAGAATAACAATTCTTTTCAAATATTTTCAAAAAATAACAAATGTTTTACAGTAATACATATAATATTGTCAAAATTCGAAACTATTATAGACGCGTATGATTCTTTTTAATATTGTGTTATATATATATATATATTTTTTTTTTAAATTAAAGTTTGATGGTATATCTTCGTTATCTAACGAAAATCGTTTTTACATATAAGCTTATTTTTTCTAAAAATATCGCAATTATGTATCACATAGAGCCTAATTTATATACAAAATACATTGAATTATTTTCGTATAGATCCGAAAGATATGAATTTTTATAAAGGTTATAAAATCTGTCAAAATAATGGTGCTTTTCTTGAAAATCGAAAGAATGAAAACTTTTGACCTCAAACTATAATTCAGAAACGAACCTGATTGATTTAATTCACAGAGTCTTTTAGTTTGTCAACATAGAATGATTTATATTTGCCTTCACCTAATGATTTTCACATAAATAGTGGTAATTTACGTTTTCAAATAGAGAAAGGAATTTATTATGGTTAAAGAGATCTCAGATAAACATTGAGATGTGTAATAATGCTATGAGTTTGACTTCGTGTGTTGTAGAAATACAATTCATGATTTTCAATTAGCACACAATTATTTTTAAAAGGCTATTTAAATCAATTTACATACATAGAGACTGATTAACACCAACATAATCGGTTGCGTGGATTCAAGCTGCTGAACTCCACTTCGAAGATGATGCTTTAGACGAACTTGAGCACGAACAGATGAAATTAGTTCTGTTAGAATAGTTGAGTGAAATATGGATCCTTAGGAATCCTGTGTGAGGGGCGAATCTCCCTAGGGATCCTTGTGGTCGAACCACCGCTATAAACTAGGGGAACGCGTCGAGGCAGATACTATAGGGGTCGTATGGAAACCCTATGGCTAATAATAAAAATACAGACACATAAAATAAGGAACCTAATGTAAAACGATCGTTTAAAAAAAAGTTCTTATAACAGATTTATTACTCTTTTTTTTTTCTTGCAGCGTTACCTATTTGGCGTGGTGTATTGGATATCACGCCTGAATATTGATACGAAGATATTCCTAGCTCTAACTTTATTCATGTTTTAAGGGGTGAAATATTTTGTAAAAGGCATTAAATTATTAAAACGTTATTTTACATCAGAATTGAATTAATTTTATTGATATCATGTCAATACACGCAAAAGTGTACAGTCTGCACTATTTTAAGAAAAAAGATTAAATATACATGCATGATACTATATACAAGAACATATATACTATATATAAGAATTTTCAACTACGGAACCCGCCTAGATTCGAGTAGATTGGACTGAGTGCTGCTGCCTTCAAACCTTTCCGACCGAGCCACCCGCTACTAGACCCTCCACTATTTTACATTGAGAAATAAAGAGACAATTGATAATTAACTTAAATTTTATTGACACTCATCAATAATCATATAACACAAAAAAAAACAGCAAAAACCAGAAACAATATTTAGATTAAAATTATATACACTAGGCAGATCCCTCACTGAAGAGACGACTGAAATTCCTCAGCTTCACAAGCCGTCTTGAATTCGGACAGTTTCTGGCTTAGATAGTGGTTGCTGTCCTTAAAACTCGCGATTGCACCTTCGAGGAATTCTGCGAGAGAAATCTCCCCGGGCGTAAGACTATAGAGGGCATCTTGCCTTTCAGGGCGGTAGAAAACTGCCGATTCTATCATGTTCCTGTCATGACCCAGGGGGCACAGGAAAGAACGAACGCCTATTTTTTTCAAATAGCTCTTTAACCATTTCCTCAGCGTTTTGAGGAAGCTGTTTAGTTTGGGTCTTTCTAGAAAATTCAGGAGTACTGGTGGAAGGTGCAGTCTCGGAGGTTTTGTCTTTATAGACTGATGGTGTGGATGACATCTGCGTCGGGATAACGTCTGGCGCAGGGTGCTTGAATCGCTGCAGGTGAAGGTGCACAGGTAGTGGTAGTAGGAGCAGGCGCAGGGGCCTTCACGCTGCTCCTCTGACTTGAAGCCAAAGAGGGTGCTTGCAGTGGTGTGAACGGGCTAGCGTTCGACGCTGGAGCAGAAAGCTCTGTGACTGGAGTTCCCTGGGGAGGGACAGAATGGTTCTCTACGGGCGATGACGCGGCAGAGCTGGAAGTTGATAAGGGACAACGGTCACAGAACGCTTCACGGTTGAGACGGCAGAGCTGCTGGATGTAGCGGGCCCGTAGGGAGGTGGTGTTTGACACTGGGGCCTGTTGAGTATCCTGATGACGCTCCCCATTTGTCCCAAAGGGGCAGATGGCTCGCCGATGTTCTGGCAATGACATTCACCATACCTAACGCCGTAGGAGTTATAGGCGGGTGTGGTTCCCATTTGGAGAAGCTTGGCAGGAGCTGGTTGAGTTTCCGTCCTTCGTTCAGAAGAACCAAGGCCTCCCTGTTGCCGGTGGTCCAGGTGTAGCCACCGCTGAACACAATTCCATGGGTCAGAAAGAAAACCCTGCAGTAGGGCCGCAGCGCCGCGACGAAGACTTCGTCCTTGATAGCAAAAAAAAGTGGGAGATTCCCAATTACTAACTTTTCTGCTCTCTTCTTGTATGGAAAGGCTTCTAGGAGGATGATTCTGATGGTGAGACCCTCTTCAACCAGAAACAGACCAGTAGCAACAAGGTTTGCAAGTTGTGGGTCACAGCTGACCATAGTATGTAACATGGCTATGTATAATATGTATTATTTTAGAAACAAAGATTCCCGTATAAAGTTAATCTTCTTTATAGGTAGAAAATTTATTGCATTGCTTCTCTATACCTTTTAACGTTTGTATATCCCAAATTTTTTATATGAAAGTTACAAACCAACATCTGTTAGAAAAGTTCAAAATCCTTGCTTCGTTATGCCAAAGCCTCTAAAGTTATCATCTATTCAATTATACCTCATTTTAATTAATCCGTAAAGTCACCCTGGGGCAGGACATTTTCGTAAAAAATGTTCCTATTATAATCATATTTATAGATAGAGAACCTTTTATATAAATCAGAAACCAAAAAAAATGAATTTCAAAAATTAAAAAGTTTCGCCAAGCCAACCCTGAGGTCATGTTCTAATCACAGGCACCACATCTGCCAGAATCAGTGAATGACCTTGGCCGATAGCTAATTCATATCCATTAGAACATAACATACAATTGGTCGCGTTCTTAGTTTTCTTTCTATCAGATATTTAACGGAATCACTGCTGCCATCTATCGACAATCTTTTGAAGTATTTAGAAAAAAATGTTTTGTAGTATTATTTTATAACGATTAAAACATCTTATATTAATAAATACACGTTTCTTCTAATATTTATTAATATGTTGAAATTTATAATTAGAATATTATATATATAAATGAGATTTATTCATAGATATAAATATTTTCTTCTTCTCTTAGCTTCTGGTGACTCTATGGACACAGTTACAAAATTCTCTTCATTCGCTTCAGCTAAATTCCAGTTGTTTTATTTCCCAATAGTACTACTTCTTCGGTACCATATCAATCACCATGTGTTCTCCTTCTTTCTCCTTTTATTATCTAAGAAATTCGAATGCACCATGTAGCAAACAATTCATTTCTATAATGTTATACTTTCTTGGTTTCTATTTGAGGTGGTCTTTCATTTGAGACGCTTAAAATTTTCTGCAAAAGTTATTTTTGAAATTGCAAAAGTTGTCACTCGGAAGGTGGTCATTCATGGAAAGTTTAACAGTATTTTCTGATAGATGAGTCTAGCTGTCATTCAATAACATCATCTGGTTCTTTGTCATCTCTTGTTCACACAATATATTCAAATGTAGGAGCACAGGGTGCCTCTCCAGTCAAAATAAACGTCAAATTCTGACGCCATATATTGACCGTCGCTGCAACTAGCGGCCTCGGGTCGGTGTCAAAGCCACAACACCAGCTTGAGAAGCGTCCACCTAGAGTCCATGGTTTCGGACTAGTGGCCCGCGTCAGTCAAGGGCAGACTTTATTCCATGAGATTCACACGGGATCTAATGGAATCTTCACAATCTACCAATATATCAATTCCATCTATATTCAAATGTGTAAGAAATTTAAACTCTTTTAGACGCGTTAGAATATATACAGGGTGTACCAGGTAAATTAGGACTAACTTTGACAGTCCATAAAACAAAAACTACTTGAGATTAAAAACTTGTTTTTTTTTTCATTACGTAGCCGTATTCATGTAAAATGCAACAGTGCGCAGTGTAGTGATGAAGAGTAACCGAGAATTTGAAAATCGAGCTGCCATCATCGTTGCTCTGCGCGCCGGAAGGAGCCCCAAAGAGATAGTGGATTTTCTTAAGTTGCCCAAAACCACTATTTATCGTGTCAAGAAGCAGTTTGATGAGGCCGACAGTAACAAAGAGGGGATAGCTACAAGGAAAAAGCACTCGCGTCGATCGGACAGGGTAAGAGGCGAAGAATTTGTCAAAAATGTCAAGGAGAAGATTGATGGAAACCCTGGGAAGAGCATGAGGGCCATAGCCAAGGAAATGGACGTTGGCTCTATGACAATTGTCAGAACTATCCATGAGGACCTTGGTCTCAAGTCTTATGCCCTTCGGAAAGGTCAGTTGCTGACTGAGAATATGAAGAATAACAGAAAAGGAAAGGCTGCTGCCCTCCTCAACAACCTGAAACACGACTCTTTTGACATGCTAAGGTTCTTCTCTGACGAAAAGAACTTTGACGTGGACCAAAAGGTAAATCCCAGGAATGATCGCTGGATCTGTAAAGACCCCTCAGAGATACCTGTCGTGATGCACACGAAATTTCCTGCCTCCGTAATGGTCCTTGGCGTTATCAGCAGTGAAGGTGATGTCATGCCTCCCCATTTCTTTGAGAAGGGCCTTAGGATGAACGCTGACACCTACATCAATGTTCTGGAGACCGTTGTGAAGCCTTGGATGGACATGGTGGCCGCAGGAAGGAAGTATGTCTTCCAACAGGACTCAGCTCCAGCCCATAAGGCAAAAAAGACACAATCGTGGCTGACACTTAACGTCCCTAGTCACTGGGGTCCTGATATTTGGCCCCCTAATTCTCCAGATTGCAATCCCCTCGACTACTATGTATGGGGCGTTGTTGAGAGAGATGTCAACAAAGCTCCTCATACCACCATCCAGTCTGTCAAGAAAGCAGTTCACACGGTGATGACCCAAATGGACAAGGTCATCGTCGCCAAGGCCTGTGCTTCATTCCGCACTCGCCTCGAGACTGTTGTAGCTAATAATGGAAACTACATTGAATAAATAAAAACTATATCCTTTTATCTACTACTGTGTCAAATTTCATTCGGATATTTTAATTTTTACTTGCAAAAAATTTCAGTTAAAATACCATTGTTGAAATTCCCAATTTACCTGGTACTCCCTGTATATCAACCTTCGATTACCAAAACTTATTGTAAGATTATAAACTCAAAAGGAACTTCTTCTAGCGAATAACGTGGTGTCACTGGAGACCCTCTGGCGATTCTCCACCAAACTCTGCAGCGCTGACAGAGGCGCCATGTTCTTTGTACATAGTATGATGCATATATACTGAATATAGATATATTCATCTTTTTTAAATAGTGCAGAATGTGCACTTTGCATGTATTGACAAGATGTCAATAAAATAATTTTAATTGTCGATTGTTTATAGAAGAATATTTTAGACGCGTATGATTCTTTTTGAATCAAAACCATTTTCTACTGCCCTTACAACAACGATAAATTAATGGAAGAGCCTGGCTTATAGATGGTGAACTCTCCCAGAGGTTTCGTAAATTTTGCTTAACTCTAAACTCAGTCTTATTAAAGTTCACCACTGATAGCCAGGCCCTCCCATTGATTTATTATTGTAGTAAGAGCAGTATAAAATTGATTTAATTCAAAAAGAATCCTAGGCGTCAAAAATAGTTTAAATTTCTTCTAACAGATGGCGCACTAAGACAACATACAAAGACGCGTTGTTGAAAATATATTCACAATATATATAAAATTATAATATAATAAATATAATTCCATCTAGTAAGTATTTTAGTATATTTTTATTGTTGATGTAACGATCTCAAGGAAATATTGGACATATTATGTGGTTGTAAACAATATATAGGTGTATGCGTATATATGTGTGTATATATGTATATATTTTAAATTTAATGATGTAACTGTAAATAAAATTCAAAGAATATCTGTATATGTAAATATTATTTATGAATCTTTCTAAGTAACTTTCTGTGTATCTTTCCATGTTGAATATTGTCTTTGTTATATTTGTATGTACTTTTAGCGCAAGTGTCCCTAGGGGGACATAGCGTTTTGAATTGAAATAAATAAATAAATGAAGGATAAGCAAAAGTTCTTCCTACATGGTGGATGAGAGGGTAACACGCTCGATTCCCGACAGTCATGAACCGGCATTGAATCCCGCGTTAACAATTTGTTTAATATGTGAATAACCTTCACATATTATTCACTGTTTCAATTATCTGGGTTGCTCTTTCTGAGCGGTACCTATTAATGTGATTTGAACCATCCATCCAAAAGTTCTTCCCCTATCAGCGCGTATTTTAATAAAATAATACTATTTCAAAAATCTTTTAAGCTCTCAGTTTTATTTTCCCTTTTTATCTGATAAGATAATATTCTTCCAAGGCATATCGGATTGGCTAAATACAACCATGTTTGTAGATTAATAGGATCTTTAATATTATATTATATATATAACCAAAATGCCAACGTAGAAAATTAGGAAAGACAAACTTTTCTGGTTGACGCAGCAAATTATTTAATGAAATCACAAGAGAGACAACGAGAGAAGTTTATAGAGTAGAAAATATGAATATTAAAATTAAGAATCTGTTGATAAAATAATAAATACTTTGCTACATATAGCTTTGGGAGCTGGGAGCTCACAGCTCGCAATCTTGTTGCTACTGACGTGGATCTGAAGGATTTCTGTCAGGTATTCTTTAAGATTATTGGAACTCTGTCCCTAATATTTTACGTTCTATTTCTTGCGGCGTGAAGAGAGGTTTTGTCGTCTTATCGCTTATAGCTATATTGTCTTCTTTGAAGAAAGTCTTGGCTTTAACACGGCGGTGGAATCCTGGAGTCAGTCGCAGAAAAATGAAAAATGTAAATCACAGCACCCATGGCCTCATGGTCTTTTCGATAATCTTCAGCTCTTTTCCCTAAACTACCCAGCATTTTCCACCAAAGTGTCATGCCCAGTAAGTACTTGAGAATGTCAAGTATTGTAGGCTCTTCTTATCATCGCTGCTTTATCTCCAAAACGATTATCAGGCGATCTACTTGGTGAAAAAAGTGGCGAGAAAATCGCAAATAACGCGGCCATAGTGGCTATTGAACCAATTAGCATCATTTTTCCATCCTAGGTTATTTGTAGAAAGCTGTAGACAGATAAAAGGTCAAATGTTTCAATCTTAGTAGAGCCCTAGAATCCCAAATATGTGAACAAAGATTGATCTACTTCGGACACCTAATGAGAGAAAATGGTTTAGAAAATATTGTAACAAATGATTTATTAATTTATTATTTTTATTAACAGAGTGGTCATTTTTATGTTTATATTTTGCTACTCTGTAAATTTCCCTCGTGGCTTATCTTTTGTTTACCATTCATAGTTTGTCCTTGCCTGAAATAAATCGTTGTCTGCTCCTGAAGTTTTTGTCTTCCCTAATTTTCCACGTGGCATTTTGGTGGAGATGCTGGGTAAGTTAGGGAAGACAAACTGAAGATTGCCGAGAAGACCTTGAGGCCATGGGTGCTGTGATCTACATTTTCAGAGACTGACTCCAGGATTCCACCGCCGTGCTAAAGCCAAGACTTCCCTCCAAGATGACAATGTCCCTATAGACGTTACGACGACAAAGCCGCTCTTCACGCCGCAAGAAAAAGGACGCAAAGGTACTAGGTACAAAGTTCCAAGACTTCGATGAAATCTTTGGCAGAAGCACGTCAGATCCATGTCAGTATCTACAATAATTTCTAGTTGTGGGTCACAGCTCCCATAGGGAAGAAGCTATGTAACAAAGTATTTATTAATTTTATTATTTTTATTAACAGAATGGTCATTTTTATGTTTATATTTTGCTACTCTGTAAATTTCCCTCGTGGCTTATCTTTTGTTTACCATTCATAGTTTGTCCTTGCCTGAAATAAATCGTTGTCTCCTCCTGAAGTTTTCCACGTGGCAATATATTTATGTTTGGAAATATTGAAGGAAGAGAGGAAGCCCTGTAAAGAGCTATCTAGAACGGATCAAGAAAGCTACTGGAAGGTCACTAGATGAGCTGCGAGTGATGGTCACTAACAGATCAAATTGTAGAATTTGTCCATAGAGCCATCAAAAGTCGAACACGAAATGTTGAACATTAACAAATCATTCTAGAAGGAAGAGCGAGAAAAGAGTTCGAGGAATGTTTGGCAGCGCATTACGTCAAATATTCCTGATGTTTAACTTCAAGTCAGAAGTTTACAAAGTCTAAAAAACAAGGTTTAATCACACATACACAAACAAGCCTTTATTAAGACATTCCGTCTTATACAGACGATTCTCCTGTTAGAAATGAATCTAAAAAGAAATGAGAAGTAGGGGAAGAAATTGAATCCTCGCTCAGAAAAGAGAAAAAGAAGAAAAATAAAGAATATCTATGTACAAAAGTTGAGACTATATACATCGTTTTTCGTGCATAGAACACAGTGAAGGAGTAGATTTTTAAGTAAATTGTTGCATACAAAGTTAAAATCAATGATTGAGAGCAGATTACTGAGATAAACCAGATACATCCTGGCTAGAAGTGAGTGTTGGAAAAGAGCCATTTTATAGACCAAAGTTTTGCCTTTCAAGAAGTATGGCTGCTTGATTCCTATGCCATGGGAAGACAGAAGAGCCAAAGAGGAAGTAGTCCGCCATTTTAGCTATTATAGGCATTGCATGCAAAAGTTTTTCTAAAAGAAAAAACTAGTCGAAAACACTTACCGTTTTTTCTTTCTTTTAGTTTTCCTTCCTATTAATTGTCTCGTTCTTTGTCAAATCATATTCCTCTTCGGTCAACAGAAGAATAAACTATATTTTTAATCATGAATTTGCGTATTTACTATTTCTGTGTGATGTGTGTAGCAACTTTTAAAATTTTGCTAATTATTTAAATATTTCTATTGCTTTTTATGTTTATAAACAAAAACCTCTCTAATCAAAATAAAGGCTATAACTGAGCGTTGTCTATTGACCGTTTCCACAACTAGTGGACTCAGGTTTGTAACAAAGCAACTACAAAGCTTTGACAAATTCATAACGCCCATGATTTTGAACTAAAGACCCTCTTTTTGTCACGACCTGATTCAGTTAGTTTGCGGAGACGGTCAATAAATACAGCTTAGTTTTAACGTTTATTTTGACAGGGATTGAGTTTGAGTTAAGTTTTATAAGCTACTGATCCCACTCATGATATCCATCGTTATTAAGAAAATAAAAACTCAAGTGATTCTTGTAGTTCCTATATCTAAGAAGCAAATGACTTATAGATATATTTTTTCATATATATTCAACAATCTAAAAGAAACTTAATCAATAATTTATGATGAAATCTCCTAATCAGTTTATATTTGTTCGATAACATCAATATCTTATAATTCACCTTTCTATGACCATTAAATATATTTTATTTAAAGATGTACAAGTATACACCTGTATATCACAAAATCGAGTCCATTTGAAAAAAAATGCAATTTAGGCTAACAGCCGAGGTTGTTTGATGTGAACAATAAGGTATTTATGAATCAGAGATAAAGAGTTTATTCAAAACTATCATACATGAACCTATTCGTTTATCTATAAGTACAGCACTGAAACGCTATTATGAAAATATAGATTATATACATAGTATATATTTATATATATATACATAACTGGAGAAAGAGTTACAATAAAGAAATAAAAATGAATAGGTATTAAGAAAAGAGGTATGGTGCGTTAAATTTCCAACAACAACAACAAAAAAAAACGAAAGAGAAGAGTAAATATTACATTATGACGTTGTTTTATTGGTCTGGGAGTTCAATTATACGGTTGATGCTATTCAACTTACACGATACTTCGAGAAATTGACGCTGGATTTTATTTATGAAAATATCGTAATGTGAAATTTCTTGTTGGATTTTCAAATTGGTCCTATGAAGTAAATATGTTCAGATATTAGGGATCTGTTGTCTTTATGTATTTATGGTGTTCTGTCATGTATTAAACAAATTATATTTATACATTGAGTTCAATTCGTGTTGAATTTAATCAATTTTGCAATAATCCACAGTGAGTCCTCAGTTAAGTTAACAGGATTGCGCGAGGACCTAGAGGCAATTGAAAGTATGTAGGGACTTCCCCCAACAGACAAGTGTATGAGTCGGACCCTGGGTTCAGCTGGCTCTTCTTCCATTATCCACTTACTGCCTCTTACTCAGCAACAGGTCATTCTGTACGTCTGGCTTCTCTGCTTAAATCGTGTTTGAATATATCGTCAAACAGACTTAGCTATCCGTGCAAATGTTCCTATATACAGTAGAACCTCCATGAAAGAACACCCGCGCTAGAGAACACCTCTATACAAAAAACAATTTTCATTTTCAAAATTACAATTTTTACTATTTAGCAACTCTCCGTTAGGAGGACATCTCTCTCTCTCTCTCTCTCTAAAGAACTCTTTGGCTCTGCAATTAGGTGTCCTTTACAGGAAGGTTCTACTGTATCTCCCTTATACATTAACAGCTCAGAACATGTTTAATACAGGCTTAACTATCTTATTGAAATGTGCTCAAATGAATATTCAGATCAGGCTGAACACTATTTTATCAACAGGAGAATTTGGTTCAGACAAAATTACCTGATGATTCAGAAAGAAATAGCTATTTGTTCACAGAAAACACAGATTGAAGACTTGATTACAAGGAAAAAAATTAACTACTAAGAAAGAATTAACTATCTATTTAGAAAATCGGCTAGACAACCTGGTCAGAAAGTACAAAATGATCTTTTATTTGGTAAAAATGGTTAAATCTCTGTATTAAAAAGATTGACCATCTGGTCAGAGAGGTTTAAACGATGTAATAAAAAATTATTGAGAATATATGGTCAAAATGAATAACTATCTTGTCGGAAAGTACTAAACTATCACGGGTTAAAATTATCTGTATTTTTAAACATGATCATTTATATATTTGGTAAAATGACTGACTATCAAGTGAGTTGCAATTACTCTGACTGGATTTCTTGCTAGTAAATGAATCCTTTTAAAAATAAAGATCTCAAAACCCGACGTTCAATAGGATATTTGATCTCTCTGAATCCTACCTTCAAAATGGTATTTTTGTTTTTGTCATCGAGATCACCAATGTGAACTGTCTGGAAATTTCTCCAAATGGAAAAATGTCTCGTTGAGAAAATTAGGGTTTGGACTTAATTTCGATCCACCACTAATGGGATCATTGGATCAATGATCTTGGGTCCAAGACAGATGTTCACGGCACCAATTCAATCAAGCTCTTTTGTGAAATGGACTGGAAGGTACATACGTCTTTTACTGTAGTCTTAAATAACGACCACCCCATCGTTAAATTTCCAATGAATAATTTTCATTTCACAATCTTTTCAGAGGATCATTCTTTTTTAACAAAAGTTTTAAAATGATGAAATTGTAGTTATATAGGGAGGTGTAGCTATTTACATTTCATAATTCTTTTCATAGGATCTTTAATTTTCTACCAAAGCCTTTTATAAGTATTTATAATATAAAATTGTAGTTGAATAGGAGGATGTAGCTACTGCCATCGCTCTAGATTTAGGAAAATCTTTGAAGACCATAGCTTTAGAATCTTTATACACCTTGCCTATTTCCAGGGCATCTATGATTCATATGAATATTAAAGGTACTTATCAAATTAAAAAATAATTATAATAAAAAAGACAATGTGTTTTTAGGCGATTTGACTGTGGCTAAATTTATGGAATAAATTATTAATGAAATTTCAACCAGGAAAGAGAAATATAATTTTGAGATATTAGAATGGTTGATAAAGTTTTTGATAAGGCATTTGCATTTTAATTTTCAATATTGAGACGTCATTCCCAACTACACTAATATCTGTGTATAAATCTAGAATCTGGAGCCATGTACAGAAGTTACCAACTGTCTGTACATCATCCTCAATAGTGTGGTTGAATATTTTCATATTATTATAAAATATATTGTGTAGTTTACATTAGAATAAATTGTCGTGTTAAGGTTAGTCTTCCTTCAGTTTTTTTCTACGTGAAACTATCTGAACGAAATTATAGATTACAAACTTTCATTCTATTAAAACTATCTAATTAGAACACGTAAATCAAAATAACTAAAAAAATTTAATCATACTTCATTTACATATCCAAATGTAATGGATGTATAAATGTTAATCCCTTGCTTAAATGTAATCCCTTATATAAATATAATCCCTTGCTTTAGGAGAAATACAAGGAAAAATTATATATTTTTATTTATTATATTTATTAATCAACCAGGCGCGATATTGATATATTTGCGCCTATTACAGAGGTAACAAACAAAACAACAAACAAATTAGAACTTAGAATTAAGTATTTACAAATTTACATGTATTAATCGACAGAGTTCAAAAAATGTATATAGACAAAATATCAATGTAAGAGAGTTAAATGATTTAGATCAGGGAACAATCAACGTTTCACTTCTGTAAAGTTCGGACAGTCATAGATAAGGTGAAAAGCAGTTTGTTCAGTTTCTCGGCAGGAACAATTTGATGTTTCTGATAGACCTCTTTTATGTAAGTATTTCTGGAATTTTCCGTGTTATATGACAAATTGAGTGACTATAAAATTTGGATGGAATTTTGTAGGAATTCCGTTTGGAAAAATAGTACGAATTGTATAATTAGCATTATAAAAGGATTGATACAAATGAATCATAATAATAGATTTTTCTTCGCAAATTTTGTTGTAAGTATTTCCCTTGGTATATATATTTTTTTCAATTTGTATTCTATTGATTTATAGTTGAGATAGTCTTTTATGAAGGTGTATGCGAAAGGCGTGAAAATTCGTTTGATATGGTTCGATAGCCATGTATTATATTTCAGAAAATTTAGTCTCAATTTTGTAGGCTTCGCCAGGTTCTTTATATATAATTTCTATATCTATAAAGAATATAAAAAATAAAGGTTTATTTGTAGGTTTTATTACTTGTTCCATATATACCTTTCTGTAATATCTTACAGATGCGGATTAACCATTTTTTAAATATTTATATAAATCTATAGAGAGATACTCACTGTATATCTTAATTATATTGTGTAAGGGGGTCGGTGGAAGGATGGTCTAAACCGTTGTTTTACGACCGCTACGACCCCGGGTTCGATTCCCGCATTGGACACTTTTTTTTCTGATAAAAAAATGCTCCAATGGCCCCTGATTCTTACAAAAGTCCAACCCCACCAGCGAGTGCAAGTAACCAAACGGGGCTCTGGCACATTTGTAAGTCAAAGTCGAACTGCTTTTCACATGTGTAGGCATGTGGTGCACTTACAGTAAAAGCAGTCGCCTTCTACCCACCATGATTATCATGGCCTGTACCACGTGTACTAGGAATAAGCAAAAAAAATATATATGTAATATTATAAAGAATATTGTCTAATAAATAATTATGTACCATGTTGGATAATGTATTCTGTATGGATTCAAATAAAGATGGCAGTCAAAGGACGTGGGAGATGGAAGAAGTAGAAGAGAAAAGAACGACAGATCCAAGTCGTGTATCTAGGTCACTTAGAACAAAGAGGCCCTCATATTCCAGAGTTGAATGTCCTGAGAGATTGGGATGTTAGGCCAAGCGTCTTCCCGACCAAATTTACCATCATGGCCGACAGAGACAGGGGCCAATCAAAGGTCAAGCAGGGTCCCACATGACCCAAGCCAGGGGGCGGGGCAACCACAGTTTCGGTCGGTAACGAGTGTGTCAAGACGTGTGTGTGCATCTTCTAAGAGTAGTGCCTCGAGGTCCAAGATGTGAGTCATCTCAATCCAATTTAATCGTGAAAATCCTTCCATCTCCTCTCCCGAGCCGCCAATGATTAATATTCCGAGGTGTTTTGTGATTCATTAATCGATATAGTGTGCCGATTTTTTCATCCACCGCCATTGATAACGACTGCCCAAACAAACAAAATCCCATCCACTCCCGAGGATTCTCAGGACAAAGCACTTTATCACAGTGAAGTCGACAAGCATTTTTTTTATATTATAGAGAGTCGATAAGATTCTCAGGATCCTTTTCCCATATATCACATATATATATATTGTAGTAAAGTATCTATCTTGTAAACTTCCCTCATTTCTTCTCTTGTATTTTATCAATTTTGGTTTGTGCTTGTACCTTAAATGGATTGCTGTGTCAGCCTGAAGTTTGTCTTTCCTAATTCTTTACGTTACTTTCGGTGGAGATGCCGGGTAGATTAGGGAAGACAAACTGAAGATCGCCAAGAAGAACTTGAGGCCATGGGTGCTGTGATCTACATTTTTCGTGACTGGCTCCAGAAATTCACCGCCGTGTCAAAGCCAAGACTTTCTTCCGAGATGACAATGTCCCTATAGACGATATGACAACAAAGCTGCTCTTCACGCCGCAAGAGAAAGGACGCAAAGTTTCTAAAAACAGAGTTTCAAGACTCCGAGGGAATCCATGGTAGAAGCACTCAGATCCATGCAGATAACCACAATATTTGAAAACTGTGGGTCACAGATCTATTAGAGAAGGAGCTTTGTAGTAAAGTATTTATTGCTTAATGTACAGAATATTAATTTTGATATTTATATATTTTAATACTCTGCGTAAACTTCCTTCATTGATTATCTTGTATTTTATCAATTTTAGTTCGTGCTTGTACCTTAAATAAATTGCTGCGTCATCCTTAATTTTTCTTTCCTAATTTTATACGCTACAATATAAATGAAATCTTCTCAGCATTACTTGTTATCTTCCTTCTTCTTCTTTTTCTATCTTCACTCAATCATATTAGGATATCAAGTTGTGAGCCTTGATGGTGTCTGTTTGACAACCACCATGACTGGGTGAAGTAGAATACGTCTGCCTTTGTCATTAAGACTGGAAGCACTACTCAGTGGCAGGCCGATTTAGCTCAGAAAGAAATGGCCGCCTCTGACATGAGGAACAGACGCCATGTGCAGCCGCTCCTAACATGGTAGTACAAACGCTGCTGATCCTGTATCCCTGGATTAGGAGCCCTTACAGGGCACTATCAGCCCGGCCAGCTGAACCCAGGTTTTTTAGCGAGCTTGTTACTGCTTCCCCTCCTCCTTTTCATTCGGGCTTGAGACCGGCAAAGGCGGAATTATTGCTTGTTATGATAAAGATTAACACTTGACTAAAGAGACGTAGGATGAAGTGCATCTTTTATTAGTATATTTATCCCAAGCTTTCGAGAATATAAACTTGATCTACTACTGGCAAAAAGGAAAAACCTTTTCCCCTTTGACAAATAGACAAACAGTATGCTGGAAGGTTTGAACGATTTAACCAGCAATAAAAAAAAAACACAGTTCACTTTACCATCACCTTTATTTATTTAAGAAATAACGGGTGATTATTTCATGTACAAAACTCTTGTTAACAAATATAAGTACAGGCGGCATTCGTATAGAAAAAGAGGAAAACTATCCAAGTTATTCATTTAATATATCAATGTTGAAATATTATATTAATAATTAATATAACGAAACAAAATTTTATGAAGACATTTTTATTTATATTGAGATAAATTGTTAGTAATTCTATATAGCAGCTTGGAAGGAAATTAGCAGCATCTTCGGAGTAGCTGAAACACACCACAGACTGATGGATATATGGATAGACAAAACAACAACAACAAAAAGGCTTTTATTAGGGCCCATTGTCCTGTATGGATTCGCCATACAACAACAAAATAATACAGTAATTTTTCCTCCTTTTCCCCATGTGCACGTGAAACCTTTTTTGAAAAGGGATTTATTTACACATCTGTTCTAAAACTTTCCTCAATACCTTTTTTGTCTGTGAATCTATTTACAATTGATCTGTAGAAATTATAGAGTTATATTGCTATACTTTTCCCCTCTGAAATAGTTCTCAGCGTCTTCAGTGGGTTACTAGATCTCCAGGTGTTTTTAAGAGTTTTTCTCTTTCTTCATCTAAATATTTGCATTCTATGATATAGTGAGAGATTTCATCAGATATCATATTTCCACAAATCCTGTAGTGAATGTTTTACTTTTTGATGATGAGAGAGAATATGACTTTCTCTATTTAGAGTTGGATAGACAAAACATGGAGAGAGGCACTCATGTTCCAAACTTAAGGAAGAAGAAAGTCTTTGCTGTAACCGGTATTCTGTTTTTTTTTTTTTTTTTTTTTTAAGAGACAGAGGAAAACTTGTTCACACTTGGTTATCTCGTGTATCTTCAATAAAGTTCACTGTGTATCAAATATCTTTTAGGGTTATTGTCTGGATCCTGATATACATGCTAAAAGGTACAACTTCCTTAAGTGTTGTCCATGAGTGTATATTTTACAATTGGGTCGCATTCTTTATTTAGAAAAAAAAAAAACCTTTCAAACTGTGGATGGACAACAAAAGATGTTCGAAAACTATCTTCCTTGCAACAATAAAGCTTATTTTTAACCTCTTATCGTTTTAGTTTCTTATAAAATTTAACAATTCTACATATATTGGAAAAAACAATAGGAATGGGATAATGTAAATACACACTGAGATCTCACTAAATGTTTCTACTGTTTATTTAAAAGCTTTTGCAGAAAACCAGTTTTCCACAATATATAAAGAACAAATTGCTTTCATAAACAATGCATTACGAATCTTAACCTACTATAGAGATCCTATAAAAATTTTATCTATTATATATAACCTTCACACCTATTTATAAAGTACCATATATATATCAGTTATATAAAATATTATTATATTTAAAATTATATTTCAAAGATTCAAATATTCTGTTAAGTACACCACCAGATGTCGCGAGTTCCTTTTATATAGCCTATTGTTGTTATTTCCCGATGGCCGACTCAAACCATATGTAATTATGTAAATAGTTTTTGTCTTCTTTTACTACCCGCCGTCAAGGTATCATTTCATTTATGTTATCATATTAATTAAAGTAAATTATGATTCAACCTTTATTTTATAAATATTTTTCAACGACTACAAAGCAATATCAAAAAACATACTCATGTACCCTTCAACAACTTAAGAAAATCCTTTTTTATTTATAACATATTTATATATATTCTTAAATAACGTCTTATTAAACTGTATATATGATTTCATTCGGATGCAGGCATACATAATGCATGTTTAAAAAAAAACAATAACAAAACATATTTATTAAGACCTTTTGGTCTTATACAGATTCTAAGAGTAGAAGAGGGCATATACAGGAATAACAGTAATAGTAACAATAATCAGCAGTGTTATTTACATATTATCAAATAGGAGGAAAGAAAGGACTTGGCATAAACTTATATACAAGCGCTATCGAGATGTTTTAAAATAAAAATAAAATTGCAGAAATTTATTCAAATTATCTATATTAATAAAATTCAAATTTCATAAGTGTTGTTCACTAAAAACTTTCGTTACAATGCATTAATTTCGACCAAATTTTCAACATTTATGTAAAACGAGATGGAGCAGGTTTTGCTTAACATCAAAATATTTTTCCTAACTTTAACATGCGTAACTTCGCTGTTGTCGATTAAATACAAAAAAAAAACAGAGTTAATTTTATTTATATATAAATACAAAAAAAAAAAAATTCAGCAATTCATTCAACTCAATCTAAAAAAATATTCAAAACAAGCAATTTTAAGATAACACCATATGTAAAACAGTCGGCCAAGAAAACAACAACGATATTACATCTTTCTCACATATTCACACACAATCTTGATTAATAATTAAAACTAATCTTTAACATTGTTTATTATACTTCATAATATATAATATTCGTTAGGCAAACTTTCACTCGGATAAAACCCGGGCGAAGCCGGGTACACATCCGCTAGTCAATATATAAAATTACTTGTCAAATATTTCTTTATAATTTCTAAAACTGCCAAGCACCTTCTGTATTGATAAACTAATGGGAGAGTTCATCAGTGGTGAGCCTGGCCCTCTCATTGTTTTGATCAATGCAGTAAGGATAGTAGAAAATTTCTTTATTAAAAAAAAAAAAAACGCATCATAAATAGTTTATTTCCAATAAAATATAGAGTACTAATTCATGGTGATACCAAAACCTACCTAAAAAAGTGGTTTATGTGTTGCTTTGGCTTGGAAAATGGCAATGGATTAGTGAATTTCAGGCGCGAAGACTTCCCGCCAGGTCGTGCGGCAGGTTTCAGCCACAGGAAGAGGGTAGATTTTGGCACCTGAGGCGTTTAGATCCAGTACCTGGGGTAGATCAGGGGAGTAGGAAGGCCAATAGTAGTGATGTTTAGACTCGGGATGTCTACACACAGTATCTATACGTTAGATCTCTACAGAAGAAATACACCGAAGAGAAAGAGAGAGAGAAAGCTGTAAGTATAAACAATTTCATTATGAAAACTTTTCTTGGCGAATAGAACCTTTGACTATATAGTTTTAAATGTGTGTGTGTGTAAGATTCTGAAGGAATCAGGATTGTGGACTTATCTGAGTAAATGTTTTTCTCTCTTCACAAGATAAATTGCTACATATCGTAGTTATAGAAGCAGATGTCTTGTAGTTTATCTCTAATTTATTCGGAGATATGATGTGCTAATAAACAGGGTAACATGAATTCTAATAAAACTTATGTTATTGACCACAGTCAATTATATTAAATAATGAAAAGATTAAATATACAAAAAATAAAGCAATATAATAGTTGAACCTATTTGTATATTTCCTCTTAGGAGACTCCCACCAACAAAGATTCATCCGGGGGTCGGTGGAAGGATGGTCTAAACCGTTGTTTTTCGACCGTTACGACCCGGGTTCAATTCCCGCATTGGACATTTTTTTATGTTTAAAAAAATGCTCCAATGGCCCCCGAATCTTGCAAAATTCCTACCCCACCAACGAGTGCAAGTAACCAAACGGGGCTCTGGCATATTTGTAAGTGCAAAGTTGAACTGCTATTCACATGTGTAGACATGTGGTGCACTTACAGTAAAAGCAGTCGCCTACTCCTACCCACCATGATTATCATGGCCTGTACCACGTGTAATAGGGATAAGCAAAAAAAAAAAAAGATTCATCCTCCAGATAGTAATCAGGTTTTGCTAGTCTCTTCTTTCATCTATAGACTTAAAAGAATGTTTATAGATCCCGGTTTTGGCTGATGGGAGAATGTCTATGTCTTCATTATCCATGTCTTGCCAAAAGAGACCCAGTCCTGTAGGTTTCTCAATGATATTAAAAGCCTCACAGTTGAAGGTCACTAGATGGCAGTGACTCTATCGAAAGTAATAAAACAACTCGTCTC
>CP092864.1:39588370-39669717 GCA_030710605.1 Cordylochernes scorpioides
TTAGATAAACATTGAGATGTGTAATAATGCTATGAGTTTGACGAGACGTACACCCCCTTCGTATGTTGTATGATGTAGAGATACAATTCATGATTTTAAATTAGCACACAATTATTTTAAAAAGGCTATTTAAATCAATTTACATACATAGAGACCGATTAACACCATTATAATCGGTTGCGTGGATTCAAGCTGCTGAACTCCACTTCGAAGATGATGCTCTAGACGAACCTGAGCACGAACAGATGAAATTAGTTCTGTTAGAATAGTTGAGTGAAATATGGATCCTTAGGAATCCTGGGTGAGGGGCGAATCTCCCTAGGGATCCTTGTGGTCAAATCACCGCTATAAACTAGGGGAACGCGTCGAGGCAGATACTATCAAGGTCGTATGGAAACCCTATAGCTAATAATAAAAAATACAGACACATAAAATAAGGAACCTAATGTAAAACGATCATGTTTAAAAAAAAAAAAATCTTATAACAGATATACTAGTATATATTTTTTTCTTTCAGCGTTACGTATTTGGCGTGGTGTATTGGATACCACGCCTAAATATTGATACGAAGATATTCCTAGCTCTAACTAATGAATAGTTTTAAGGGGTGAAATATTTTGTAAAAGGTATTAATTTATTTAAAATGTTTTTACTGACAAAAGTTACTTTGTACGGGTTAACACAAAATGCAATAGACTAGGGCCTAAATTAATAGCAACTAAACACAAAAAAGCGTACACTCAAAAGTACAACAAAAAAAAGAGATAAATAAACTTACAATTGGTTAAATAAAATTAAAAAAAAAACAGTACTTATCTTTATTGCTTCTTTGGTAGGGATCGGACCGGGGTTACACAGGGAATGCGAAGAGATCACCAGACACGGATAAAATACGAAGAGAACACTATGAGCGTATCTACACAAAACCTTTTACCACACTCGCCCCTCACGCATTCCCTTAAACCCCCTTTATATACAAACATGGCCACATTCGTCCAATTAGAATGCTTGAGAGATCGGTTTACTTATCTAATAAAAACAACGTTCTTCGCACAAAAGAAATTGGATAAGAGTGCAAATATTTGTCAATATAATTTGACATTACATCAGAATTAGAATTGATTTAATTTTATTGACATCTTGTCAATACATGCAAAAATGCACAGTCTGCACTATTTTAAGAAAATATTATATATACATGCATGACATTATATATAAGAACACACATATATACTATATATAAGAATTTTCAACTACGGAACCCGCCTAGATTCGATTAGATTGGACTGAGTGCTGCTGCCTTCAAACCTTTCCGACCGAGCCACCCGGTACTAGACCCCCGACTATTTTACATTAGAGAGAGAGACAATTGATAATTAACTTAAATTTTAATGACATTCGTCAATAACCATATAACACAAAAAAAAATCAGCAAAAACCAGAAAAATATTTAGATTAAAATTATATACACCAGGCAGATCCCTCACTGAAGAGACGACTGAAATTCCTCAGCTTCACAAGCCGTCTTGAATTCGGACAGTTTCTGGCTTAGATAGTGGTTGCTGTCCTTAAAACTCGCGATTGCACGGTCGAGAATTTTCTGCGAGAAAGATCTTCTCCCCGAGCGTAAGACTATCGAGGATATCATGCCTTTCAGGGCGATACAAAACTGCCGATTCTATCATGGTCCTGTCATGACCCAGGGGGCACAGGAAAGAACGAACGCCTATTTTTTTCAAATAGCTCTTTAACCATTTCCTCAGCGTTTTGAGGAAGCTGTTTAGTTTGGGTCTTTCTGAAAAATTCAAGAGTACTGGTGGAAGGTGCAGTTTCGGAGATTTTGTCTTTATAGACTGATGGTGTGGATGACATCTGCGTCGGGATAACGTCTGGCGCAGGGTGCTTGAATCGCTGCAGGTGAAGGCGCACAGGTAGTGGTAGTAGGAGAAGGCGCAGGGGCCTTCACGCAGCTCCTCTGGCTTGAAGCCAAAGAGGGTGCTTGCAGTGGCGTGAACGGGCTAACGTTCGACGCCGGAGCAGAAAGCTCTGTGACTGGAGTTCCCTGGGGAGGGACAGAATGGTTCTCTACGGGCGATGACGCGGCAGAGCTGGAAGTTGATAAGGGACAACGGTCACAGAACGCTTCACGGTTGAGACGGCAGAGCTGCTGGATGTAGCGGGCCCGTAGGGAGGTGGTGTTGACACTGGGGCCTGTTGAGTATCCTGATGACGCTCCCCATTTGTCCCAAAGGGGCAGATGGCTCGCCGATGTTCTGGCAATGACATTCACCATACCTAACGCCGTAGGAGTTATAGGCGGGTGTGGATTCCCATTTGGAGAAGCTTGGCAGGGAGCTGGTTGAGTTTCCGTCCTTCGTTCAGAAGAACCAAGGCCTCCCTGTTGCCGGTGGTCCAGGTGTAGCCACCGCTGAACACAATTTCATGGGTCAGAAAGAAAACCCTGCAGTAGGGCCGCAGCGCCGCGACGAAGACTTCGTCCTTGATAGCAAATAAATAAATAAATAATAATAATAAAAGTGGGAGATTCCCAATTACTAACTTTTCTGGTCTCTTCTTGTATGGAAAGGCTTCTAGGAGGATGATTCTGATGGTGAGACCCTCTTCAACCAGAAACAGACCAGTAGCAACAAGGTTTGCAAGTTGTGGGCCACAGCTGACCATAGTATGTAACATGGCTATGTATAATATGTATTATTTTAGAAACAGATATTTCCGTATAAATTTAATCATCTTTATAGGTAGAAAATTTATTGCATTGCTTCTCTATACCTTTTAACGTTTGTATATCCCAAATTTTTTATATGACAATTAAAACCAACATCTGTTAGAGAGGTTCAAAATCCTTGCTTCGTTATGCCAAAGCCTCTAAAGTTATCACTTATTCAATTATACCTAGTTTGAATCAATCCGTAAAGTCACCTAAGTATGGACATTTTCGTAAAATATTCCTATTATAATCATATTTATAGAGAGAACCTTTTATATAAATCAGAAACAACAACAACAACAACAAAAAAAAGAATTTCACAAATCAAAAAGTTTCGCCAAGCCAACCATGAGGTCATGTTCTAATCACAGACACCTCATCTGCCAGAATCAGTGAATGACCTTGGCCGATAGCTAATTCATATCCATTAGAACATAACATACAATTGGTCGCGTTCTTAGTTTTCTTTCTAGCAGATAGTTAACGGAATCCCTGCTGCCATCTATCGACAATGTTTTGAAGTATTTAGAAAAAAATGTTTTGTAGTAGTATTTTATAACGGTTAAAACAGTTTATATTAATAAAATACGCGTTTATACTAATATTTATTAATATGTTAAATTTATAATTAGAGTATTATATATATAAATGAGATTTCTTCATAGATATAAATATTTTCTTCTCTTAGCTTTTGGTGACTCTATGGACACAGTAACAAAATTCTCTTCATTATCTTCAGATAATTTCCAGTTGTTTTATTTCCCAATAGTACTAATTCTTCGGTACCATATCAATCACCATGTGTTCTCCTTCTTTCTCCTTTTATTATCTAAGAAATTCGAATGCACCATGTAGCAAACAGTTCCTTTCTATAATGTTATACTTTCTTGGTTTCTTTTTGAGGTGGTCTCTCGTTTGAGACGCTGATCTTATCTTCAAAAGTTATTTTTGAAATTGCAAAAGTTGTGTGTGTCACTCGGAAGGTGGTCATTCATGGAATGTTTAACAGTATATTCTGATAGATGAGTCTAGCTGTCATTCAGTAACATCATCTGGTTCTTTATCATCTCTTGTTCACACAATATATTCAAATGTAGGAGCACAGGGTGCCTCTCCAGTCAAAATAAACGTCAATTCTGACGCCATATATTGACCGTCGCTGCAACTAGCGGCCTCGGGTCGGTGTCAAAGCCACAACACCAGCTTGAGAAGCGTCCACCTAGAGACCATGGTTTCGGACTAATGGCCCTCGTCAGTCTAGGGCGGACTTTATTCCATGAGATCCACACGGGATCTAATGGAATCTTGACAATCTGCCAATATACCAATTCCATCTATATTCAAATGTGTAAGAAATCTAAACTCTTTTAGACGCGTTAGAATATATATATCAACCTTCGATTACCAAAACTTATTGTAAGATTATAAACTCAAAAGGAACTTCTTCTAGCGAATAACGTGGTGTCACTGGAGACCCTCTGGCGATTCTCCACCAAACTCTGCAGCGCTGGCAGAGGCGCCATATTCTTTGTACATAGTATGATGCATATATATATATAAACATAATTATATTTTAAAAATAATGCAGACTGTGTACTTTGCATGTATTGACAAGATGTCAATAAAATAATTTTAATTGTCAATTGTCTATAGAAGAATATTTTAGACGCGTATGATTCTTTTTGAATCAAAACCATTTTCTACTGCCCTTACAACAACGATAAATTAATGGAAGAGCCTGGCTTATAGATGGTGAACTCTCCCTAAGGTTTCGTAAATTTTGCTTAACTCAGTCTTATTAAAGTTCACCACTGATAGCCAGGCCCTCCCATTGATTTATTATTGTAGTAAGAGCAGTAGAAAATTGATTTAATTCAAAAAGAATCCTAGGCGTCAAAAATAGTTTAAATTTCTTCTAACAGATGGCGCACTAAGACAACATACAAAGACGCTTTGTTGAAAATATTCACAATATATATATAATTATAATATAATAAATATAATTCCATCTAGTAAGTATTTTAGTATATTTTTATTGTTGATGTAACGATCTCAAGGAAATATGGGACATATTATATGGTTGTAAACAATATATAGGTGTATGCGTATATATGTGTGTATATATGTATATATTTTAAATTTAATGATGTAACTGTAAATAAAATTCAAAGAATATCTCTATATGTAAATAATATTTATGAATCTTTCTAAGTAACTTTCTGTGTATCTTTCCATGTTGAATATTGTCTTTGTTATATTTGTATGTACATTTAGCGCAAGTGTCCCTAGGGGGACATAGCGTTTTGAATTGAAATAAATAAATAAATAAATAAATGAAGGATAAGCAAAAGTTCTTCGTACATGGTGGATGAGAGGGTAACACGCTCGATTCCCGACAGTCATGAACCGGGATTGAATCCCGCGTTAACATTTTGTTTAATATGTGAATAACCTTCACATATTATTCACTGTTTCAATTTAATGAACTGGGTTGCTCTTGCTGAGCGGTACCTATTAATGTGATTTGAACCATCCATCCAAAAGTACTTCCCCTATCAGCGCGTATTTTAATAAAATAATACTATTTCAAAAATCTTTTAAGCTATCAGTTTTATTTTCCCCTTTATTCTGATAAGTGAATATTCTTCCAAGTCATCGGATTGGCTATACACAACCCCGTTTGTAGAGATTAATAGGATCTTGAATATTATATTATATATACACAAAAGTATAACCAAAATACCAACGTAGAAAATTAGGAAAGACAAACTTTCCTGGTTGACACAGCAATTTATTTAATGTAATCACAAGCGATACAACGAGAGAAGTTCATAAAGTAGAAAATATGAATATTAAAATTAATAATCTGTCGATAAAATAATAAATCCTTTGCTAGATATAGCTTTGGGAGCTGTGCTCACAGCTCGCAATCTTGTTTCTACTCACGTGGATCTGAAGAATTCCTGTCAGGTATTCCTTAAGATTATTTGAACTCTGTCCCTAGTACTTTAACGTCCTATTTCTTGCGGCGTGAAGAGAGGTTTTGTCGTCTCATCACCTATAGCGATATTGTCTTCTTTGAAGGAAGTCTTGGCTTTGACACTACGGTGGAATCCTGAAGTCAGTCACAGAAAAATGTAGATCACAGCACCCATGACCTCATGGTCTTTTCGATAATCTTCAGCTCTTTTCCCTAAACTACCCAGCATTTTTCACCAAAGTGTCAGGCCCAGTAAGTACTTGAGAATGTCAAGTATTGTAGGCTCTTCTTATCATCGCTGCTTTATCTCCAGAACGATTATCAGGCGATCGACTTGGTATAAAAAGTGGCGAGAAGTTCGCAAATAACGCGGACATAATGGCTATTGGACCAATTAGTACCATTTTTCCATCCTAGGTTATTTTGAGAAAGCTGTAGACAGATAAAAGGTCAAATGTTTAAATCTTGGTAGATCCCTAGAATCCCAAATATGTGAACAAAGACTGATCTACTTCGGACATCTAATTAGAGAAAATGGCTTGGAAAATATATTTTTGTTTGGAAATATTGAAGGAAGAGAGGAAGCCCTGTAATGAGCTATCACGAAGAGCTCAAGAAAGCTACAGGAAGGTTGCTAGATGAGATGCGAGTGATTGCCACTAACAGATCAACTTGTAGAATTTGTCCATAGAGTCACCAACGGTCGAATTCAACATGTTGAACATTAACAAATCATTCTAGAAGGAAGAACGAGAAAAGAGTTCGAGGAATGTTTTTGCAGCGCATTACGTCAAATATTCCTGATGCTGAACTTCAAGTCAGAAGTTTACAAAGTCTGAAGAATAAAGTTTAAATCACACACACAAGCCTTTATTATGACATTCCGTCTTATACAGGCGATTCTCCTGTTAGAAATGAATCTAAAAAGAAATAAGAAGCAGGAGAAGAAATTGAATCCTCGCTCAGAAAAGAGTAAAAGAAGAATATCTTTGAACAAAAGTTGAGACTATATACATCGTTTTTCGTGCTTATAACACAGTGAATAAGTAGATTATTGAGTAAATGGTTGCATACAAAGTTAAAATTAATGATTGAGAGCAGATTACTGAGATAAACCAGATACATCCTGGTTAGAAGCGAGTCTTGGAAAAGAGCCATTTTATAGACCAAAGTGTTACCTTTCAAGAAGTATGGCTGTTTGCTTCCTATGCTATGGGAAGGCAGAAGAGCCAAAGAGGAAGTAGTCCGCCATTTTGGCTATTATAGGCATTGCATGCAGAAGTTTTTCTAAAAGAAAAAAACTATTCGAAAACACTTACCGTTTTTTCTTTCTTTTAGTTTTCCTTCCTATTAATTGTCTCGTTCTTTGTCAAATTATATTCCTCTTCGGTATAAACAGAAGAATAAACTATATTTTTAAATCACAAATTTGCGTATTTACTATTTCTGTGTGTTATGTAGCAACTTTTAATATTTTCACAAATTACTCAAACATTTCTAGCGCTCTGTATATCAATAAAAAATCTCTCTCGTCAAAATAAAGGCTAAAATTAAGCGTCATTTATTGGCTGTTTCCGCAAACTAATGCACTAGTGCACTACGCACGAAAAACGATGTATATAGTCTCAACTTTTGTTCAAAGATATTCTTTCCTTTTCTTCTTTTCTCTTTTCTGAGCGAGGATTCAATTTCTTCCCCTGCTTCTCATTTCTTTTTAGATTCACTTCTAACAGGAGAATCGTCTGTATGAGAAGGAATGTCTTAATAAAGGCTTTTTAGCATATTTGATTCTTATTTTTATATCTTTAAATACTTTTATCTTTTGCAGTTATGTAAATTTTCTTTTCAGCTTTGTGTATATATGGATCCTCAGCGCGTTTATTACTCTTACCTGATGAAGGACGATATGTCCGAAAGCTTGTGTGCATGCTAATAAAAAGAAGCTCCTCTTCCCACCTTGTAAACTCGTTATTAACCTTCAGTGAAGAGCAGTTCTACTTAATTCGCTCATTTTTACGCTTTTTATCCTGGAATTCATCATGAATCCTTCCGCTGAAGACCTACCTCGTTATACCTATCAGTTGCGAAAGAAATCGTTACAGTTGTCAAGATGGCGCCTCCATTTGAGCTTTAACAAACTGTGTGAAACGGCTGATTTTATACCTCCATCCCTTCGAATCAGGGATCCTGTTAGCAATCCATTTTCATCCGTCGTCATACGCCGCGCCCAACTCCATCTGTTATCGTCTAGGATTAAAGGTTGCCACTCCAATATCCGATTTATTTCTAAGTCCGTCAAGGGATTGATCTTTCTGGTCTCTCAGCTACTAACCAATCCAGAAATGGCCGATCTGTTGCGGTCCATCACAAGGGACATCCGGCTTCAGAAGAACGATATAACGCAACGTCACAACTCCAAGCTTCATCACTGGATCAAGAAGTACAACTTCCCTGCCTATCTACTAGAAGCCTATCTTCCCCAGTCACCCCAAGGAGTGGTCAACCTCTCGGACTATGTCTTGCCATCTGCTGATGCTGAGAATCTGTCATTGGGCCTAAAATACAGACTGCCTGGGCCTTCTGATATTCCTCGCATCATAGCTGGTGTGGAACCCGCTCTCAGAGGCCTTAACCACCAAGACACCCATAGGATCAGGCATTTCGTCACCTCCACCCTTCAACGACCCTACAATATCCCTAAACCGTCCCTAGCCATGAATAGGGTTATCTCCCGTCTTAAACGCAATAGAGACATAGTTATAACAAAATCCGACAAAGGCTCACAGACTGTAATTCTCAACACTACCGTTTACAAGCAAAAAATGCAAAACGTTCTCGACCAACACTCCATTTTTTCTGCCATCACTGAACAGGAACATAAAAACATCCGTTAAGAATTTCCGTTTACTATTGTTAAGATTAAAAAGGTCCCAGCAGATCACTAAAGAGCAATATAACGACTTCACAGCTAACCTCGCCCAAATAGCCTACATTTACGGCCTTCCAAAAATCCACAAGCCCGATGTTCCCCTCCGACCAATCATATCTTACCATCTCTCTCCGGCATATACCCTGTCAAAATTTTTGTCCAACTTCTTGACCCCCCTTCTACAGTCTCCCCCATGGGAATATACCATTGCAAACTCCCCCTCGTTTGTGTCCTATATCACCAGCCTCACACCTCCCCCCAGGTCCATAATGGTTTCTTTCGATGTAACGTCTCTATATCTCTCGCTTGCCCACCCCTTGATCATTAGTAGTTTACGCACTTTCCTCGAAAATGCCCCCCTGTTAGACACCCTCACCGCGGAGACGGTTGTCGAGCTCACTTCCATATGCCTAGGCATGTCCACCTTCACATTTGATACCCAGTTTTTCAAGCAGACCAAGGGCTCCCCCATGGGTAGCCCCCTCTCAACCGTGGTGGCTGAGGTTGTCATGAGGTCACTGGACCAATGGATCACTTCACCCCATTCTTCAGACATCTTTCTATGGAGGCGGTACATCGATGATACCTTTTGCTTGGTAAGTGAGGTATCTGCCTCTCACATCCTATCTGACCTCAACTCCTTCCACCCAGACATAGCCTTCACCCATGAAACAGAAAATCACTCAGTCCTACCTTTCCTAGATACACTAGTCATACGCACCCCCAGCAGTTTCCATACCACAGTATACTATAAAAACAACACACCCCCACACCACACAAACTTCCGGTCACATTGCCCAACACCACACAAAATCAATACAGTTAGAGCTCTCACTAAACGTATCTTTACTCATTGTTCCCTCCCGTTATTCCAAACAATAGAAAAGGCTAAAATATTTTCATATTTATCCAAATCCGGCTACCCGACCCCCTTCATTCTTAAACACATGCATGACCCTCACCACAACAGTGCTCCAGCTATACACAGAAATATTTGCTCCCTTCCTTTTTGCCCCCAGTCTATCACCATAGCCAGGTTTTTAAGGCAACATGGCATTGCAACATACTTCCAGAACCCACCTAACATCGCCACACTAATCCGACACCCCATTACCAGATCTTCCCTTCATGCGAGTTCTCTCCGTTCTGGTGGTGCTGTCTATTCCGTCTCTTGCGACCAATGCAATGCCACTTATGTCGGGGAGACGGGTAGATCCGTCGCCATCAGAATGGTTGAGCATTCCAGAAACATCTCTAATAAAAACCTAAATTCCCCTATTTACAGTCATTCTATGCAAACCGGTCATACATTCAATCTAACAAAGCCATCCATTCTATACAACAATATCAATAATAAGTATCAAAGACTTTTACTAGAGGCATTTGTGTCAATAAAAACAAACAGCATCAACAGGCATATAGATATACCAGAACAATACCATATGTTGTGTGAATAGCCATAGGTTGCATTTACCTGCCCTTGATTAACACCATTCATAGCGCATATGTACTTAGTCCAGATTTATTAGCATTTAATTCCTATATTCTTTTTAGCATATTTGATTCTTATTTTTATATCTTTAAATACTTTTATCTTTTGCAGTTATGTAAATTTTCTTTTCAGCTTTGTGTATATATGGATCCTCAGCGCGTTTATTACTCTTACCTGATGAAGGACGATATGTCCGAAAGCTTGTGTGCATGCTAATAAAAAGAAGCTCCTCTTCCCACCTTGTAAACTCGTTATCAGAGATAAAGAGTTTATTCAATACAACCACTTTTGAACCTATTCGTTTATCTATAGGTACAGTACTGAAACGCTATTAAAAATATAGCTTATATACATAGATTAGAATTTATTTACATATATAAAACTGGAGAGAAAGAGTTACAATAACAAATTAAAGTGAATAGATATTAAGAAAAGAGGTATAATGCGTTAAATTTCCAACAACAAAAAGAAAAAAAATCGAAAGAGAAGAGAAAATACATAGATTACATTATGACGTTGTTATATTGGTCTGGGAGTTCAATTATACGGTTGATGCTATTTATCTTACACGATACTTCGAGAACTTGACGCTGGATTTTATTTCTAAAATATATCGCAATGTAAAACTGCTTTTTGGATTTTAAAATTGGTCCTGTGAAGTAAACATGTTCAGATATAAGGGATCTGTTTTCTTCACGTATTTATGGTGCTCTTTCATGTATTTAACAAAATATATTTATACATTGAGTTCAATTCGTGTTAAATTTAATCAATTTTGCAATAATCCTCAGTGAATCCTCAGTTAAGTTAACAGGATTGCGCGAGGACCTAGAGGCAATTGAAAGTATGTAGGGACTTCCCCCAACAGACAAGTGTATGAGTCGGACCCTGGGTTCAGCTGGCTCTTCTTCCATTATCCACTTAATGCCTCTTACTCAGCAACAGGTCATTCTGTACGTCTGGCTTCTCTGCTCAAATCGTGTTTGAATATATCGTCAAACAGACTTAGATATCCGTGAAAATGTTCCTATATACAGTAGAACCTCCATGAAAGGACACCCGCCCTAGAGAACACCTCTATACAAAGAACAATTTTCATTAGCAAAATTACAATTTTTACTATTTAGTAGCTCTCCGGTAGGAGGACACCTCTCTCTAAAGAACACTTTGGCTCTGCAATTAGGTGTTTTTTATAGGGAGGTTATACTGTATCTCCTTTATACATGATCAGCTTAGAACATGTGTAATACAGGCCCAACTATCTGATTGAAATTGGCTCAAATGAATATTCAGATCAGGCTGAACACTATTTTATCAACAGGAGAATTTGGTTCAAAACAAACAAAATTACCTGATGATTCAGAAAGAAATAGCTATTTGTTCACAGAATACACAGATTGAATACTTGATTACAAGGAAAAAAATTAATACTGAGAAAGAAAAAACTATCAATTCAGAATATCGGCTAGACGATCTGGTCAGAAAGGATAAAATGTACAAAATGATCTTTTATTTGGTAAAAATGGCTAAATTTTTGTTTTAAAAAGAGTAACCATCTGGTCAGAGAGGTTTTGACGATGTAATAAAAATTTATTGAGAATATATGGTCAAAATGAATAACTATCTTTTTAGAAAGTATTAAACTATTACGGGTTAAAATTATCTGTATTGTTAAACATGATCAATTATATATTTGGTAAAATAACTGACTATCAAGTGAGTTGCTATTACTCTGACCGGATTTCTTCCGAATCACATGAGAATCCTTCTAAAAATAAAGATCTCAAGAACCCGACGTTCAATAGGATATTTGATCTCTTTCAATCCTACCTTCAAAATGGTATTTTTGTCTTTGTCATCGAGATCACCAATGTGAACTGTCTAGAAATTTCTCCAAATGGAAAAATCTCTCGTTGAGAAAATTAGGGTTTGGACTTAATTTCGATCCACCACTAATGGGATCATTGGATCAATGATCTTGGGTCCAAGACAGATGTTCACGGCACCAATTCAATCAAGCTCTTTTGTGAAATGGACTGGAAGGTACATACATCTCTTACTTTAGTGTTAAATAACGACCACCCCATCGTTAAATTTCCAATGAATAAATTTCATTTCAAAATCTTTTCAGAGGATCATTCTTTTTTATAAAAGTTTTGAAATTATGAAATTATAGTTAAATAGGGGGTGTAGCAATTTACATTTCATAATTCTTTTCATAGGATTTATTTTTCTACAAAAGCCTTTTATCAGTATTTATAATATAAAATTGTAGTTGAATAGGAGGATGTAGCTACTGCCATCGCTCTAGATTTAGGAAAATCTTTGAAGACCATAGCTTTAGAATCTTTATACACCTTGCCAATTTTCAGGGCGACTATGATTCCTTATAAATATAAAAGGTACTTATCAAATAAAATAATAATTATAATAAAAAAAGACAATGCGTTTAGGCGAATTGACTGTGGCTAAATTTATGGAATAAATTATTAACGAAATTTTAACCAGGAAAGAGAAATATAATTTTGAGATATTAAAATGGTTGATAAAGTTTTTGATAAGGCATTTGCATTTTAATTTTCAATATTAAGACGTCATTCCCAACTACACTAATATCTGTGTATAAATCTAGAATCTGGAGCCATGTACAGAAGTCACCAATTGTCTGTACATCATACTCAATATTGTGGTTGCATATTTTCATATTATTATAAAATATATTTAGTGTTTTTCATTAGAATAAATTGTCGTGTTAAAGTTTGTCTTCCTTCAGTTTTTTTTCTACGTGAAACTCTCTGAACGAAATTATAGATTACAAACTTTCATTCTAATAAAATCATCTAATTAGGACAAGTAAATTAAAATAACTAAAAACATTTAATCATACTTCATTTACATATCCAAATGTATTGGATGTATAAATTTTAATTTTTTTTAGGAGAAATACAAGGAAAAATTATATATTTTTATTTATTATCTTTTTTTTTAATCAACCAGGCGCGATATTGGTATATTTGCGCCTATTACAGAGGAAACAAACAAAACAACAAACAAATTAGAACTTAGAATTAAGTATTTACAAATTTACATGTATTAATCGACAGAGTTCATAAAATTTATATAGACAAAGGGGCAGATGTAAGAGAGTTAAATACATTTAGATCAGGGAACAATCGACGTTTCACTTCTGTAAAGTTCGGACAGTCATAGATAAGGTAAAAAGCAGTTTGTTCAGTTTCTCCGCAGAAACAATTTGGTGTTTCTGATAGACCTCTTTTATGTAAGTATTTCTGGAATTTTCCGTGGTATATGACAAATTGAGTGACTATAAAATTTGGATAGAATTTTGTAGTAATTCCGTTTGGAAAAATAGTACGAATTGTATAATTAACATTATAAAAGGATTGATACAAATGAATCATAATAATAGATTTTTTATTCGCTAATTTTGTTGTAAGTATTTCTCTTTGTATTTTTTTTTCAATTTGTATTCTATTGATTTATAGTTGAGATAGTCTTTTATGAAAGGTGTATGCGAAAGGCGTGAAAATTCGTTTGATATGGTTCGATATCCATGTATTTCAGAAAATTTAGTCTCAATTTTGTAGGCTTCGCCAAGTTCTTTATATAATTTCTATATCTATAGGGAATATAAATAAAGGTTTATTTGTAGGTTTTATTACTTGTTCCATATATACCTTTCTGTAATATCTTACAGATGAGGATTAACCATTTTTTAAAATTTTATTTAAATCTGTAGAGAGATACATACTCACTGTATATCTTAAATAATATATATATTGCCACATGGAAAATTTGGGAAGACAAAAACTCTTCAGGAGGACACAACAACTTATTTCAGGCAAGAACAAACTATGATGGAAAAACAAAAGATAAGGAATGAGGGAAGTTTACAGAGTAGTAAAATATAAACTAGTGTAAAATAATAAATGTTTTTAAAATAATAAACTTCGTTACATAGCTCCTTCCTTATGAGAGTTGTAACCCACAGCTAGCAATCATTGTAAATACTGACATGGATCTGACGTGCTTCTGCCAAGGAATCCATCGAAGTCTTGGAACTTTGTCCCTAGTACCTTTGCGTCCTTTTTCTTGCGGCGTGAAGAGCGGCTTTGTCGTCGTATCGTCTATAGGCACATTGTCATCTTCGAGGGAAGTCTTGGCTTTAGCACGGCGGTGGAATCCTGGAGTCAGTTTCCGAAAATGTAGATCACAGCACCCATGGCTTCAGGTCTTCTCGGCGGTCTTCAGTTTGTCTTCCCTAATTTACCCAGCATCTCCACCAAAATGTCACGTGGAAAATTAGGGAAGACAAAAACTTCAGGAGGAGACACAAATTTATTTCAGGCAAGAACAAACTATGATGGATAAACAAAAGATAAGGAATGAGGGAAGTTTACATAGTAAAATAAAAAAATAGTGTAAAATAATAAATGTTTGCAAAATAATAAACTTCGCTACAATATTGTAGTAAAGTATCTACTGCGTAAACCTTCCTTATTGCTTCTCTTGTATTTTATCAGTTTTGGTTTGTGATTGTACCTTAAATGAATTGCTGCGTCAGCCTGAAGTTTGTCTTTCCTAATTTTCTACATTACTTTCGGTGGAGATGCTGGGTAGATTAGGGTATACAAACTGAAGATCGCCGAGAAGAACTTGAGGCCATGGGTGATGTGATCTACATTTTTCGTGACTGGCTCCAGAAATTCACCGCCGTGTCAAAGCCAAGACTTTCTTCCGAGATGACGATGACCCTATAGACGATACGACAACAAAGCTGCTCTTCACGCCGCAAGAGAAAGGACGCAAAGTTTCTAAAAACAGAGTTGCAAGACTCCGAGGGAATCCATGGTAGAAGCACGTCAGATCCATGCAGGTAACTACAATATTTGAAAGCTGTGGGTCACAGCTCCAATAGAGAAGGAGCTTTGTAGTAAAGTATTTATTGCTTAATATACAGAATATTGATTTTTATATTTATATTTTTTAATACTCTGCGTAAACTTCCTTCATTGATTATCTTGTATTTTATCAATTTTAGTTCGTGTGCTTGTACCTTAAATAAATTGCTGCGTCATCCTGAAGTTTGTCTTTCCTAATTTCTACGTTGCAATATAAATGAAATCTTCTCAGCATTACTTGTTATCTTCCTTCTTCTTCTTTTTTATCTTCACTCAATCATATTAGGGTATCAAGTTGTTACCCTTGATGGTGTCTGTTTGACAACCACCATGACTGGGTGAAGTAGAATACGTCTGCCTTTGTCATTAAGACTGGGAGCACTACTCAGTGGCAGGCCGACTTAGCTCAGAAAGAAATGGCCGCCCTCTGACATGAGGAGCAGACGCCATGTGCAGCCGCTCCTAACATGGGAGTACAAACGCTGCTGATCCTGTATCCCTGGATTAGGAGCCCTTATAGGGTACTATCAGCCGGGCCAGCTGAACCCAGGTTTTTTAGCGAGCTTGTTACTGTTCCCCCTCCTCCTTTTTCATCCGGGCTTGGGACCGGCAAAGGCGGAATTATTGCTTGTTATGATAAAGATTAACACTTGACTAAAGAGACTGGATTGTAGGATGAAGTGCATCTTTTATTAGCAGATATATCTCAAGCTTTCGAGAATATAAACTTGATCTACTACTGGCAAAGGAAAAACCTTTTCCCCTTTAACAAATAGACAAACAGTATGCTGGAAGGTTTGCACGTTTTAACTAGCAATAAAAAAAAACACAGTTCACTTTACCATCACCTTTATTTATTTAAGTAATAACGGGTGATTATTTCATGTACAAAACTCTTGTTAACAAATATAAGTACAGGCGGCATTCGTATAGGCAAACTGTCTAAGTTATTCATTTAATATATCAATGTTTAAAAATTATATTAATAATTAATATAACGAACAATTTTATGAAAACATTTTTATTTATATTCAGGTAAATTGTTAGTAATTCTATATAGAAGTTTGGAAGGAAATTAGCAGCAATCTTCGGGGTAGCTGAAACACACCACAGATTGATGGATATATGGATAGACAAAACAACAACAACAAAAAGGCTTTTATTAGGGCCCATTGCCCTGTATGGATTCGCCATACAACAACAAAATAATACAGTAATTTTTCCTTCCTTTCCCCATGTGCACGTGATCCTATTTTTGAAAAGGGATTTATTTACACATCTCTATTCTAGAACTTTCCTCACTACCTATGTTGTGTGGGAATCAATTTACAATTGATCTGTAGAAATTATAGAGTTCTATTGCTATATTTTTCCCCTCTGAAATAGTTCTCAGCATCTTCAGTGGGTTGCTAGATCTCCAGAAGGTGTTTCTAAGAGTTTTTTTATCTTTCTTCACCAAAATATTTGCATTCTATGATATAGTGGGAGATTTAATCGGATATCATATTTCCACAAATCCTGCAGTGAATGTTTTCCTTTTTGATGATGAGAATATGACTTTCTTTATCTAGAGTTGGATAGACAAAACATGGAGAGAGGCACACATGTTCCAAACTTAAGAAAGAAGAAAGTCTTTGCTGTAACCGGTATTCTGTT
Organism: Cordylochernes scorpioides; assembly: GCA_030710605.1. Taxonomy (NCBI): domain Eukaryota; kingdom Metazoa; phylum Arthropoda; class Arachnida; order Pseudoscorpiones; family Chernetidae; genus Cordylochernes; species Cordylochernes scorpioides. The sequence goes on from CP092864.1 coordinate 39,605,078, forward strand.
TTTTATTATTATTATTTTTAAAGAGACAGAGGTAATTTTGTTCACACTTGGTTATCTCGTGTATCTTCAATAAAGGTCACTGTATATCAAATATCTTTCAGAGTTATTGTCTGAATCCCATATAAATACTCAAAAGTACAACTTCCTTAAGTTTTGTCCATGAGTGTATAATTTACAATTGGGCCACATTCTTTATTTAGAAAAAAAAAAACCTTTCAAACTGTGGATGGATAACAAAACATGTTCGAAAACTAGCTTCTTTGAAACAATAATACTTATTTTTAACCTCTTATCGTTTTAGTTTCTTATAAAATTTAACAATTCTATATATGAAAAAAAAAAGTACAAATGTGATATTGTACTGGGATAAGGTGCATAAATTAAGAAAAAGGCATCTCCTCATCGTGCAACTGAAAGTTGCTGATGGCTTGCGCCATCTATCGGAATAAATATCAACTATTCTCGTTGATTTCTAATTATTCCAGAATTGGCCAAATACCCATTCTTGATTAATCCGTGGTTAGCTTTTCAGTTGCACGATGAGGAGATGCCTTTTTCTTAATTCTATATAGGTTGGAAAAACCAATAGGAATGGAATAATGTAAATACACACTGAGATCTCACTAAAGGTTTCTACTGTTTATTTAAAAGCTTTTGCAGAAAACCAGTTTTCCACAATATATGAAGAACAAATTGCTTTCATAAACAATGTATTACGAATCTTCACCTCTTATAGAGATCCTATAAATAGCTTATCTTTTATACCTTCACACCTATTTATAAAGTACCATATATATATGTTATATAAATATTATTTTATTTAAAATTATATTTCAAAGACTCAAATATTCTGTTAAGTATACCACCAGATGTCGCGACTTCCCTTTATATAACCTATTGTTTTTGTTTCCCGATGGCCTGCTCAAACCATATGTAATTATGTAAATAGCTTTTGTTTTCTTTTACTACCCGCCTTAAAAGTCGAGGTATTATTCCATTCTCAATTATGTTATCATATTAATTAAAGTAAATTATGATATAACCTTTATTTTATTAATATTTTTCAACGACCACAAAGCAATATCAAAAAACATACTCATGTACCATTCAACAACCTAAAAAAATCCTTAAATCTACATTAATTGAATCTAATTCTACTGTCCTATAAGCTTATGTCCATAGTTTTCTTGAAAACCATTTCTGAGATTCCATCCTTCAGTGCTGCGTATATAAGCAGAACCGTCCAATACAGTATTAGAGCTCTGAGAAGCGGTCTGGTGGATTAAATTGGCGAAACCGCTGGGAGGGTTCACCACTGATGAGCTAAGCCCTCCCATTATATTTTTTCATCGTAGTAAGGGCAGTAGAAGTTTGTATTATGTATAAAAAAAACATTCGTGCTTTTAAATCCTTTCATTATATATATATATTCTTAAATAACGTCCTATTAAACTGTATTTATGAATTCATTCGGACGCGAATATACATAATGCATGTTTAAAAAAAAAAACAACAGCAAAAATCTTTATTAAGACCTTTTGGTCTTATACAGATTCTAAGTGTAGAAGAGGGTATATACAGGAATAACAGTAATAATAACAATAATCAGCAATGTAAAAAAATAGTACAAATGTAATATTGTACTGGGATAAGGTGCATAAATTAAGAAAAAGGCATCTCCTTATCGTGCAACTGAAAGTTGCTGATGGCTTGCGCCATCTATCATTATTCCAGAAATGATAGATGGCGCAAGCCATCAGCAACTTTCAGTTGCACGATAAGGAGATGCCTTCTTCTTGAATAATCATCAATGTTAATTACAATGTATCAAATAGGAGGAAAGAAAGGGCTTGTCATAAACTTATATACAAGCGCTATCGAGATGTTTTAAAATAAAATTGCAAATATTTATTCAAATTATCAATATATAAAATCACTTGTCAAATATTTCTTTATAATTTCTAAAACTGCCAAGCACTTTCTGTATTGATAAACTAATGGGAGAGTTCATCAGTGGTGAGCCTGGTCCTCTCATTGTTTTGATCAATGCAGTAAGGATAGTAGAAAATTTCTTTATTAAAAAAAAAAAACGCGTCATAAACAGTTTTCAATTCCAATAAAAATATAGCTTACTAATTCCTGATGTTATAAACCTACCTAAAAAAGTGGTTTATGTGTTGCGTTGGCTTGGAGAATAACAATGGATTAGTGTTTTGCAGGCGCGAAGACTTCCCGCCAAGTCGTGCGGCAGGTTTCAGCCACAGGAAGAGGGTAGATCTTGGCACCTGAGGCGTTTAGATCCAGTACCTGGGGTAGATCAGGGGAATAGGAAGGCCAATAGTAGTGATGTTTAGACTCGGGATGTCTACACACAGTATCTATACGTTAGATCTCTACAGAAGAAATACACCGGAGAGGAAGAGAGAGAGAGAGAGAGTTGTAAGTATAAACAATTTCATTATGAAAACATTTCTTGGCGAACAGAGCCTTTGACTATATAGTTTTAAATGTGATATTCTGAAGGAATCAAGAATGTTAACTTATCTGAGTGAATGTTTTTCTATCTTCACAAGATAAATTGCTACATATCGAAGTTATAGAAGCAGATGTCTTGTAGTTTATCTCTAATTTATTCGGAGATATGATGTACTAATAAACAGGGTAACAAGAATTCTAATAAAACTTATGTTATTGACAACAGTCAATTATATTGAATAATTAAAAGATTAAATATACAAAAATTAAAGCAATATAATAGTTGAACCTATTTGTAGATTTCCTCCTAGGAGAGACTCCTACCAACAAAGATTCATCCGGGGGTCGGTGGAAGGATGGTCTAAACCGTTGGTTTTCGACCGCTACGACCCGGGTTCAATTCCCGCATTGGACACTTTTTTATGTTTAAAAAATGCTCCAATGGCCCCCGAAATTTGCAAAAGCCCAACCCCACCAACGAGTGCAAGTAACCAAACGGGGCTCTGGCAATATTTGTAAGTGCAAAGTCGAACTGCTATTCACATGTGTAGACATGTGGTGCACTTACAGTAAAAGCAGTCGCCTACTCCTACCCACCATGATTATCATGGCCTGTACCACGTGTAATAGGGATAAGCAAAAAAAAAAAAAAGATTCATCCTCCAGATAGTAAGCAGGTTTCCCATGTCTCTTCTTTCATCTATAGACTCAAAAGAATGTTTATAGATGCCGGTTTTGGCTGATGAGAGAATGTCTATGTCTTCATTATCCATGTCTTGCCAAAAGAGACCCAGTCCTTTAGGTTTCTCAATGATATTAAAAGCCTCACAGATCTTCTTCTTTCTTATCTCAGCCTCACAGTTGAAGGTCACTAGATGGCAGTGACTCTATTGAAAGTAATAAAACAACTCGTCCCCCCACGTCAAAAAATTTTAACATTATAAATAAAAGGCGACAGATAAAATGTCATGAAATTAAATTATGAGAATGTTAGCCTCCTTGTAGGTATTTGAAATAAATTCCTAGCGTTTTTTAAACCACCTTTGTAACCTATGATCAAGCTCTTAATATATTTTGTCCAAACCATTTTGGCAAATACAGGTCAAGATAGAATATTACTTGAGTTTTTTAAGTAATCGGTAATAATAAAAACTCTGATACACTTAGATCTAATTCGCGTTTTACCAATTCTTTCGGGCCAAGATACCTTTCAACAGACGGTAAAACAAAATGCACTCCATAAAAGCCATGATATTCCATCTGTAATGTACATTGTTCGAATGCCTGTTGAAAAGCGTCTTGACAGAGAGAGATAAAACCAATCATAATTCATTAACCTGAATGTTTCTTTTCTAAAAGTTTTAATATTTGTAAAATTGAAGTGATTTAGACCTAGAACCAACGCTACTTCTTGAAAATATGGTATTATATTTATGTCTTTGATATAATGAATAGAAAAGAGTTAAATAAATAATAATGGTTTGTGATGTTAATGTCTTAAAAATAATTTTAGATATAAGTTTCATTGTTAGATATCTATCGAAATAAAGTGGATTCATAAAATTACTTACCCTGATTTAGCAAAAGAAGACCAGAGATCAAGAAGATCCATTGAAAAAGATTTTTCAAGGTCATTGTAAGGTAAGCTTGGAATCATCAGTGGAATGCCGAAGACGTAAGGAACCTCGTCGAAATGGAAGGCTCCGGGCCAATTTTCTTTTCTAAGGGGATTGCTCTGAGTATTGGGATGTGTATAATAGTAGAAGTGGATGTCCCTCTCCCTGAAGAGTTCGTTGTTCACGTAATATATGGAAGGACAGATGAACATTAGATCAGTGATTAATTTATTCATTGCAATATCCAGTGCAGTAGTATTGCTTTCATCAACTTCTTTCAAGTAGAAATTTTCAATTTCATCTATTGCCTGACGATTAGAAATATCCTTCATTAATCTTTTTGGAATTTGATAAGCCTTCTCCTTTGTTAATACGAAATCTGGAGCAATCATATCTACAAAGAAGAAAGGAAGAAGTGCGACTGTTTCATCTTTTGTAACACCGATCATGAGTTGTACTTCATTGACGGTGCTGGGTTGAAAAGGAAAAAGGCTTTTGTAATCCAGAAATTCCTCATTATATATGATTCCTAATTGATCATATTCTTCCAAATTATCCATGAACTCGTATTCCGCTTCAAGAAGCACCTCGGGATCCTTGGAACGCAAGCAATTCAAAACTTGATCGGGATGGCTTCTAAGTGAAACGCCATTTTCCAGACATCCAGAATTCTTAGCTATCTCGTCAGATTTTTTGAGCATCGAATCTTTGCTAAAGATTAAGTCAGAGGTAAGGGTGGTCCCGCTTTGGATGATAGCTCTTTGGAACAGTCCTTTGCATTTTGGTGAAGTTACGTGGGCAGAGATGGAGATGCCACCAGCACTCTCGCCGAAGATGGTGATCCTTGAAGGGTCTCCGCCGAAGTGGTGGATATTGTCTTTCACCCAGGTGAAGGCCAACTGCTGGTCGTACAGAGCGAGGTTGCCTGGCTCGTCGGCCGTGCCGGCAGTTAGCAGACCGAAGGACCCCACCCGGTAGTTGACAGTGACGACCACCACGTCCCCGAGTGCCGCCAGAGCCAATCCATTGTAAAACATTAATTCTATCGATCCTAATAAAAAGGCTCCTCCATACACCCAGATCATCACAGCTTTCCCTTTTGATGAATCCGTCTTATCAGCTGGACTCCAGATATTAAGATACAGACAATCTTCTGTCTTAGTACTTGGATCGAAAAGGGAAGACATATTATATTTCCTATCAATTTGTAAAGGCACCTGAAGGCAACCTGGAGCTCGATTAATGGCTTCTAACTTTTTGGGAAACTCCTTCAGTGGAAGCGGCTTCTTGAATCTCAAATTCCCAACAGGAGGCTCGGCGTAAGGTATCCCTTTGAATTGGTCGATTTTATGATCCTGGAATTGAATTCTTTTGCCGACGATTTCCCAATTAGGAGATGAAACAGAAACTGTTTCCTCTTGGGCCCATGATGTGAAAGCAAGGATGAAGATGAGAAGAAATCTCATTGTCTGAAACATACAGAAATGACGTCTTATTTAGTAATTCACCAAAGGTAGAAAGTATATTTTTAATAAGCTCGTTGTATGCCTAATTATAAAATATAATTTCTTAATCAGATAATATATTGTGTATGTAGATTAACTAATGTCTACAACTAAGTGGAGATTCAGATAAACACAATGATTCAATGTATATCTCAATACACAATGTCAATATCAGAACACGTAAACGCTAAACAACTTCCCATATGAAGTCAAGCCTGTCCAGGAAGGGCTGACCCGGCAATTGGACGCTCTATTCATACCTAAAATCTGTTTTACGACAGTATCTTTGTAATCATTTATAGGATTATATGACTCAGAGTTCAATTGTATTCTTTAAATCATTGAATATTTCCCATTTTCTGTTGGAGACCAAGAGATAGAAATTATAATTTAATTTTCAGATAAGTAAAAAATCGTTGTTTTTTATTTCTTTAAATGCTTTATGTGTCACTAAGTATGCACGTAAATTTGAAATTTGTCGCTGGTTTGAAAAGAATGAGAATCAATAGTTCATATCAAACCCATAATTTCCCTAATTTTTAAACACAAGGTAATAAGACCAAATCCAAATAAATAAATAGTGTGTGACGTTTCGGTACATTCAGTACTTTTGTCTGAAGATGGTAACAACGCTGTTACCGAAACATCACACACTTATTTATTTATTTGGATTTGGTCTTATTACCTTGTGTTTATAATCTATAGTCCAAATTGTGCCTTATCATTCCCTAATTTTTAAAATAATATATAGATATGATATCTACATCAACATTTTGCAAATAAAAAAAAACTATTTCAATGATTTCAATCGCAATGATTTTTGCAAAAAAAAAAAATCTTAAGAAATAATCATGCATTACCAAGCAAATAACATTCTTGGCTACAAAGGTTATAAATTAAAATCATAAAGAATAACAGGAAACTCTTTAAAATAGAGTGCATCTTAACGAAGTAAAACAAATTATGCCAGGAAAATATATTCTATAAGCGAAAATACAAACTTCAAAAACATGACGCTGATTGACTGAAACCAAATTGATTACAATATAATTCAGAGAGACATATGAAGTCTACGACTGCCTTTACATAGATTGTAAATAACAGAATTCAATTCTGTATGTTGACTATAACATGTGTAAAACCCAGTCGCGCAGACAGTATATACGATCATCTTTTTGTCAGCGTTCTTGGGAATTTACATCAGTCGAAGTACTGTGAGGTTCAAAAGATTCTAATAAAAGAAAATTCTCGATTCGGAACTTATACTTCTCATAATATCTCAACTTGGTGGTTATTAAAAAAAAAAAACAAAGAACCAGAAGCGATTTAGGTTTAGTTTAAATACACTGCGTGACATTGAAAATGGAACACCAAGAAATAGTGGCCAGAAAATTATGCAAATTTCAGGGTAGACGCGCCTAACCGAGTTATGCAAATGATGTAAAATGCGCAGCTCTCGTGCGCACATGAAGTAAGATATAAGGGAAGGAACTTGCAGAAAGGACAGTATTCGTGTCGTTATTTCTTCAAGGAAAATCATTGTAGAAATTTTGTTCTTGTGTCAAAAGACACGTGTAATAACAGAGAATGCCAGGTCATCGTAAACGGAGGCAGTTCAAGCAGACAGACGCTTTTACGAGGGGCATGGTGATCGGACTGAAAAGGGCAGGTTGGTCCATACGTCAAATCGCAGCTGATACACACCTTGGTGCGTCCACGGTGCACCGACTGTGGAGAAGATGGTTGGAACAAGGAAATGTGGCAATTTATAGGAATTCGGTGCAACCAGAGTGACGTCAGCACGTGTGGATCGGCGTATCCTTCGACAAGCAGTGGCGGCCCCACAAGCCACTTGTACCGCCATCCTGCAACATGTGCAAGACATCCTAGATCATTCCATCTCGACCAGAACCATTTCCCGTCGATTGGTTGCTAATGGCTTGCACTCATGCCGTCCGCTAAGAAGACTGCCATTGACCACACCGAATAGGCGCCAACGTTTGGAATGGTCCGGGCTAGATCGACGTGGATGACGGAATGGCACAGGGTCGTGTTCTCAGATGAGTCGCGTTTCTGCTTGTCCAGTGATAGTCGCCGTGTACGCGTGTGGCGTCGACGTGGAGAAAGGTCCAATCCGGCAGCAATTGTGGAACGCCCCACCGTGCGACAACGTGGAATCATGGTTTGGGGCGCAATCGCGTATGATTCCAGGTCACCTTTACTTCGTATTCAGGGCACTATGACGGCCCAACGATACGTTGATGATGTGCTGTGACCGGTGACACTCCCCTACCTTCAGGGGGTACCCAATGCCCTTTATCAGCAGGATAACGCCCGACCGCACACTGCTCGCATTAGCCAACAAGCTCTGCAAGATGTACAGATGCTTCCCTGGCCACCGTACTCTCCTGATCTCTCACCAATCGAGCACGTCTGGGACATCATTGGACGCCGTTTGCATGCCTTGCCACAGCCGCGTTCAGAAGACGAACTGTGGCAAATGGTTGAGAGGGAATGGAGAGCCATCCCTCAGGACGCCATCCGTACTCTGATTGACTCTCTACCTAGACGTGTTGCTGCGTGCATCGCCGTCCGCGGTGGTCCTACTTGCTACTAAGCCGACGCCGTTCTCGCTCTGTATTATGACTATCATTTTAAAATAAAGATCACTTATTGTTCGTCCCTGTCTCTCTCTGTCTGCCGAGTTTCATCACTTTCTGGCCACTATTTCTTGGTGTTCCATTTTCAATGTCACGCAGTGTATATATAGAGGGAGTTTTAATAATTATATAGTAGCTAGACATGGATGTGAAACTATGAAACAGTAGGAAAAAATGATTAAAAGATATACATCTTGTATTTTCATTTTATTGTTGTTCCATTTTATTGCTTATATCTATGTCCCAGCTTCTAATTGTTGAAGACATATCCATATATGTGTTATAATAAATCCATATATACTAAAGTAGATTTATCGTAAAGATAGAGGCTGTCTGGCCGGCATTCATAGTTCTAAAATTTAAGATACTTCGACCAGTAAATCTTTTTATTATCTCGACGTTTAGACAAAAATCTTGCAGCCTTAGAATAACTTTTAACACTTTGCCAAATCTTTTAATTTTTGTTTGCTCCTGACGAGGGCAAAATATTTTTGTCGAAATGTTGAGGTAATAAAAAGATTTACTAGCCGAAGTATCTTTAATTTGAAGAAAAGAGTCAGAAGAAAGCGAAGAGACACCTACCGCTGCTATCTCCGAAGAAAAATGATTACCTGGCCTTCTGATTGGGAAACAACTTCCTTCAGTGCCGTCAACACCGATGACCTTCACACTAGACAGCCCGTTGTCTATCAAAGCAAAATTGAATTTAATTTTTAGAGGAAAATAGTTTCCCCATTGTAATTAATTTTGATTTTATTTGATTGGGTATCTTTATATATATTTATGTGGGAATATTTCCCCCTTTTAAAATTTATATTAATTTCCTATTTTCAAACTCTTTCGATTCCTGTATCAATTCGACTAAAAGCGTTGTGGGAAATAAAATAAAAATGTAAACTGCTTATCTACATTATATATATATGTAGTAATATATTTCAATATAAACTAGATTTTCACCTATGTACCATAATTATAAATAGTGTAACAGCCTAATATGTAAATACAACGCGCCAATTTGGCCATCATGTAACTACAAACAAAGAAATAAGTTTGATTGAGAGTCCGCCGCACCAAAGACAGGGCAAGGTTCAATTCATAAAGTCATTTCCTAACGAAGGTACTTCCAATAAGTTTTACGACCGCCAATGGACACTGATTGTTATCTAAAGAAGTCTCACCACTTCGGATTCTTTTTGTCCATTTTCTCACTTTGCTTACGTCTATTGTGAATTCTTTGTATACATTTATATGTTCTCCGCTATTGTCATCGATCCTAGTCAGGCCAAGTTTTGGTTCTACCCACAAAAATCATGGTAGCACATCTAGCAATGATATAGTCTGTCCATTTATAAACGAATCCCATTTCTTCTAGGGATTCGATCCATTTGTGAGAACTTCGTTTCCGTCGTACAATTTTCAGACGGTTTTATTTCCATTAACGAATACCAGATCAGGTCCAGCGTCTCCACTAGATGTTGCACCGTCCTAGAGAGCTGTCTTCATGTCCATTTCGATTGGTTAATATCAAGATTATAAGTGAGACCAGAACGAGTAATCATTAAAATAAATTTATTTTAACAAAGAAAGTATTCGCGAATTTCGCCAGATCTCAATATACAACTGAGATATATATGAACAAAATATTTACAAATAAATAATTTCTTCAATCTGTAAATTGTTATTCTCGATTACACACAATACTTCAAAATTTGATTTCATTTAACTATATTTGCATAGCAACCCTTTGTAAATATTTAAATTGTGTTGATATTTTTTCTCTTTTCATCTACCTAAAATTTGCAAATAATTTTTATACATATTTCAATTGTGTGTCGATATATTTTCTCTTTTCATTTAACTAAACCTTGCAAATAATTCTTGTACATATTTCAAATATATTTCTTTCTTTACTCTCTCAATGTTTAGTTTACCTTTGTAGTGCAATTTTCCCTAGGGTACATAGCGCTCTAAGTCGAAATAAAATAAATGAAATAAAAATAAAATAATTTACAAATAAAATTCTGGCTTAGCGTCACGTGACTGATGATGATTCATTGAGTAGGCCACCACAACTTATTCTATGACGATAAACTACTCTGATCAAAAAGTTTCGACACTTTGCTCATAAGTTAAAAAAAAAAAACTTTATTATTCTACCAAATTCAAATTGTCCTCTTCAAAGTAGTCCCCGTTGGCAGCGATGCACTTCAGCCACCTTTTTTTCCTGTCGGAAAAACACCTCTGGTAGTCTCTTTTCGGGATCGCCTTCATGGCCTTCTTTGTTTCCACTTTGATCTCTTCTATGCTCTGAAATTTCCGACCCTTTAACTTTTTTTGAGCTTTCCAAAAAGGAAGAAGTCGCAGGGGGCCAAATCGGGACTGTAGGGGGGTTGGGGGAACACAAAGGTTGAGTAGTCCTGCAGGAACTTCGAGATTTTGAGGGCTGTGTGCGCCGGCGCGTTATCGTGGTGGAGGATCCACGACTTGCTCCTCCACAGCTCCGGCCGTTTTTGCCTGATCGCTTCCCTCAATCGCCTCAAAACTCCCAGGTAGGAGTCAGCAGTTATTGTAGAGCCTTGTTGTTGAAATTCATGATGAACGATGCCCTGGTAGTCAAAGAACACCGTCAACATGACCTTGACTTTGCTGGGAGCCTTCCTCGCTTTCTTTGGTCTCGGCTCATTTTTGAAGCGCCACTCCGATGCCTGTTGGGTAGTTTCCGAATCAAAGCCATAAATCCATGTTTCGTCTCCAGTAATGACCCTCTTCAGAAATTCGGGGTCGTCGGTTGTCGCTTCGAGATTGAGACTGGCCGTTTCTTTCCGGGCGTTCTTTTGAACAAAAGTCAAATCTTTGGGAACGAGAACGGCGTTGAGTCTTCTCACTCCCATAATGCCCTTCATTATCGATTTAGTCGACCCGATTGATATCCCTGCTTCTTCGGTCACCTCCCTGACAGTTATTCGTCGGTCTTCACGCACCAGTTCCAACACCTTGTCCACTTTTTCAGGCGTGGGTGATGTGGACGGTCTCCCGGAACGCTCGTTGTCGGCGGTCTCTTCCCGACCCTCCTTGAAGCGCTTGTATCACTCGAAAACTCGTCTTCGGCTCATGACGGCATCCCCGTAGGCTGTTTGCAACATCCAAAAATTTTCGGCACCCTTGAATCCGTTTTTCACACAGAACTTGATGCAAATTCGTTGATCCTTTATTTCGGTGACTAACGAAATCGAAGCACGGGCAAAATGGCTTCACTTTCGAACAGCCGCTGCTCGCGCTGTTGTGGCGCGTGATTTTTGAAAATTGGCAGGTCTCCAAGCCAAGGGCAACGCTTGCGTTTGCCACAAACCGGGAGAAAATATATTGAGTTTTCAGGATTTTATAAGCAAAGTATCGAAACTTTTTGATCAGAGTAGTACTCTCGCCGTCTTTGTCCACACGGTCTTTTCCTGTCGATCTTTCCCTTCTATTGAAATAATACTTCGGTAAATTGATAATTGTATTTCGGTAAATTGATAATTGTATTTCGGTAAATTGATAATTGTATTTCGGTAAATTTGGTCTCAATTTTGCAGGATTCTCACAAGTTCTTTATATAAGTTCTATTCATAGGAATACAAAAGAAAGGATTATTTTTGAGTTTTGTTGGTTGTTCCATATACCTTTCTACAATATTTGACTTATGAGGATAAAGCATTTCTGTTAAATAGAGTTAGATCTAGAGAAATTCTCTGTATCCGAGGTATATAATGAAATTCCATCAATATTAGTACTCTCACGATAAATTATTTTTTAATAGATTGGGGCTTTTGATAAAACGCATCTTTTATTGCTGAATATATCCTAAGCATTTTAGAATATATATATAAATAAACAAAAAAATAAGAAAATATCAAATATGTGAAATAAACTCTGAGAGAAAACTGACAAAACTATAACAAGACTTAGAACAAAACACTATAAAGGAATGACAATACATCCAGATAGCACAAGAACCTATAGGACATGCAACAACTGTCCTGGTGTGGAACTAACACCTACTCACATATTCTCATGTCTAGCAATGGCCGCAGCCTTGCAAAAAATTGACATGGATCCAGCACAGCAGCTTTACACACCCAAGATAGTGGACATTGCTGATGCTGTGATAGAGATGCATGGAAACATCTGAGTCTCTTCATTGGACACGACAACAACAACAGCAACATTCCAGAATATACACTTTATCTACTAATGGCAAAAAGGAAAAACCTTTTCCTCTTTAACCAGTAGCAAAGCAGTGTGCTCGAAAGGTTTGCACGATTTTTCCACCAATAAAAACCCCATTACCTTATCATCACTTTTTTTTATTAAAGAAATAACAGGTGATTATTTCATCTTACAAAACACTGGTTAACATAAATAGGAATGAGCGACATTCGGATAGGCAAATAAATCTGAATTATTCATTCAACATATGAATCAATTTAAATCTCCTTTGGATATCTGATATCAGAATATAAAACGTTTATGGAGATAAGTATCTTTATTTTGATCTTCTCAAGCTTTCGGGCTTGTCTGCCCTTCTACAGGAGGAACAATATATAAAGAAAAATATAACGCCGCCTGATGCTAAAACTATTATGCTCCTGTAGAAGGGCAGACAAGCCCGAAAGCTTGAGAAGATCAAAATAAAGATACTTATCTCCATAAACGTTTTATATTCTGATATCATTCAACATATATCAATATTAAAACTATATTCATAAAAAAGATAACGGAACAAATTTTCAAATATATATTTTTATTTCATGAATTATTAGTAATTCTATATGGTGTGTGTAGATTAGCGAAGAAATGAGCAGAAATCTAAAAGGTAACTGAAACACACCACAGACTGATTAATATATGGCTGGGACCTATACACGTTTCACAATTGTGTCTTTATCTTATAGGAATAAATAATTAAAAATTACAAACTATAATAACTAACAAAGTGAGAGATCAGTTCCGAAAACTAGCTTCTGCGCATCAAAGAAACTCATTTTGAACTTCTTATCTCGATTTTATTTTTATACACACACACACATTTCAACAATTCTATACCTATTTTAATGATTAAGATTTCGTATAAAAGAATAGGAGAATAGAGATACGTATAGATATATTCAAATGAATATGTAGAGAAATACACTTTTCAAACAATATGTGAAGATAACATTTAAATCACTGCATTATACATTTTCATGTCATAGAGAAACTCCGCCTTTGCAGGCCCTAAGCCCGGATGAAAGAGGAGGAGGGGGAGCAGTAACAAGCTCAATTAAAAACCTGGGCTCAGCTGGCCCGGCTGATAGTACCCTGTAAGGGCTCCTGATCCAGGGATACAGGATGAGCAGCGTTTGTACTCCATGTTAGGAGCAGCTGCACATGGTCTGTTCCTCATGTCAGAGGCCGCCATTTCTTTTGGAACTAAGTCGGCCTGCCACTGAGTAGTGCTCTCAGTCTTAATGACAAAGGCAGACGCATTCTACTTCACCCAGTGTGGAGATAAGAAAGAAGAAGATGTCATAGAGATGTTCTATATATAGTTAAATTTATTTCAACATTTAGACGTATTTGTGAAAATTTTTCCAAAAATTTATTCTAATATAAAGTCATATATAAGATTTCACTAATGCGAACATACATAATGAATGTTTTAAAGTAATACATTTTCAATATAATTATTTTAATTTTTTTATACAAAGGAGTGCTTGTCAAACGTTTCCCATTATTTCTAATATTGCCACTATATCCAGACACGCTTTATATTCAACGGACCAATTCTATTGTGAAAATTAATAGGTAAAAGGTTCTAAACAACTCGTAATATGTTTTTTTTTCTTCAAATTTTATTGCCGTTATATAAGAATTAATTCTTCAAATTCATTTTAGGATATTGTAGAAATTTCAACATTGTAAATTAATATTTATATTGCGCATACACATTATATTTTGTTTTAGTTCTTAAGTAAATGTATATCGTGTAGAGAATTACCATATTGCGATAATATAAAAGAACAAAAAGGAGCTTCTTGTGCAGAACACGTTTATTCCGCTTGCTTTCGAGCTTTTACACAAGAAGCTCCTTTTTGCTCTTTTATATTATCGCAATAAAATATATGTCGTATATATATTATATGTTGTATATATGCAACGTTGTACGTAGGAATGTTCTACATACAAACAACAAGAAACATCAAGCCTAATGTAACTTCAAAATGGCGTTCAATAAAATCTACCACCGGAAAATAAGGACGCGGCACCCTGTAAGGTCGAATAAAAGGCCATTGGCATTTTCCAAGAAGCCAAGAAGCAGGCCAGTCCTTGATTGGACACAGACACCCGAAAAGGTCCACCCCCTCTGAAGTCACCATTACCATATAAGCTGGGTTCCTTCTGAGCCCGCAGGGAGGACCACAGTATAGACAACAACCAGGTCGCCATGCTGCCAGATTAACCAGCGATCCCAGGACTCTCATAGTCCACCTCACCTTCCTGGGTGTTGCTCCCTCTGAACTGAGGTAACCATGTTCCTATGCGTGCGATCTTAATTTATCTTCAGGCTAGTGCGCTTCCACTCTGGCCTATGACTGCATGTTGGATGAGAAGCTCGCTGAGACGATGTCAATTCCACGCGTTACAACATATACTTCCAATATAAGATTTTAAAAAATTCAATAGTGTAATAGTAACGGGCAAACACTTTCATAATAAAGTGGAGTTTAGTTGAGTATTACCATTCTTTCTCTTAGCCTCTTTCTTTCGTAATATTCTACTGGGCATTTATATAGAAAAGTTATCCAAAAATTATTTGAAAAAGTAAAAATAAATATCAGGTAAAAAGTTTCTTTTAATATAAATTTGCCAGCTTTAGAGCAAATATATTGTTCTTCAACTGGCTGATATTCTATGTACAATCTCTAAAATTATTTAGAGATTGTACATAGAATAACAGCCCGTTGAAGAACAGTATATTTGCTTGAAAGCTTGCAAATTTATATTAAAAGAAACTTTTTACCTGATATTGATTTTTACTTTTATATAGAAAAGTGAGTATCACATCAACTGCTTCAAGGCTTCTATATAGATAGAACTAGAATTCCCTATATTTCGATATTACATATATGCACATAATGTGAAAAAAATGCACAAATTTAAAATTGTACTGGGATAAGGAGGATAAATTAAGAAAAATACATCTTCTTATTGTGAAACTGGAAGTTACTGATGGTTTGGGCCATCTTTAGGAATAAATATCAACTATTAGTTGATTTTTAATTATTCTAGAATTGGCCAAATATCCATTCTTGATTAATTAAAAAAAAGCTAACTACGTACCCGTTTCGGGCTGTTGGCCCTCGTCAGTCTGGTACAAGATGTACCGTTTTCTTAATATATTAAGAAGTTTAGTCCTTAAACTAAAACGACAACGATTTCGTACAGAATGTCAATGCAATATACTCAGTTCTTTGCCGAAATGTGAGACTAAATATGCTGGGAAGACAGGCCGCACCGTTGGACTACTGGAAGACCTCAGCACAACATTAGAAACTAAATTTGAAACTATTATAGACGCGTATGATTCTTAAAAAAAAAACAATTTCTACTGCCCTTACTTCAATGGAAAAATTAATAGGAGGGCCTGGCTCATCAGTGGTGAACCCTCCTAAAATAAAAGAATCATACGCGTCTATAATAGTTTCGAATTTTGATAACAGATGGCGTTCTAATGCATCAAAACATTAGAAACTAAGACAATAAATCTCTAATTTATAAACACGCCTTTAATCCGGACATAGCTTCAATATGGAAGAAGCAATATGAAAATATCACTAAAAATACATCAAATGTTATTACTAGAATCATTCCTATCCAATTGAATTAGAATTGATTTGAAAACGAGTTGAATTAGCACCCCAATATAAGCACATGCAAATCATAAATAATATTATAACAATATTTAATATTGTTTTGAAAATAGAGCAATCCATAAATATATATTCAAATAAAAAGGCATATATTGGATCAAAATAAAATTTAATTACCAATATCTCAGTTAGCTGAACGCCAACCTTTTTCATGTTATCATACCTTGAAATACCTTGAAAAAGGTTGGCGCTCAGCCAACTGAAATATTCGTAAATATATTATATTTTGATCCAATATATGCCTTTTTAATTGAATACTTAATATATCTTCCCGAGCTCTCTGAAAAGTCAAAGGTGTTATAAAGTATAGAGTTAATTTTTTTTAAGTTAATAATTTCACACTATTATTAATTCAATTAACTCTTAGTATTCTAGAAAATTCAGCACTAAAAATAGAATTTGTTTCACAAGTTTCCTAGAATTGTTACCTGGTGAGTCTCACAATTAGAATCGATTTGTTGAGGAACTCGAGGTTAAAGGGCTTTCAGTATTTTAGAAATATGTAATATATATATATATATTAAAAATGGCATATCCTGACCAGGAGCACATGTGCTTTACAGAAGGCAGAGCGCCATCTGGTGGAACAGAAATCAACTAAACATTGATTTAACCTGTTCCCTGATATTTGGCCAACCCAATTTCTTGATAAATCAAGAAAAGCCATCCACGAACTTGATTTATCAAGAAATTGGTTTGGCCATATATCAGGGAACAGGTTAAATCAATGTTTAGTTGATTTCTGTTCCACCAGATGGCGCTCTGCCTTCTGTAAAGCACATGTGCTCCTGGTCAGGATATGCCATTTTTAATATTGATTTCAACACCTGATCTTTTTATCTTTTATTTTTTTATTTCGTTTTTTAATATATATATATATATATATTTTAGATATTAATAGTTTACATAATACGTGCAATATATACGTTGGGTGGATTCAATACACAACACACTCTGTTATTAATGCAATTTTTAAAATCCTTCTGGTGTTATTCAGTAGATTATGATGAATGGCTGAAAGTAAATTGTTGAATAGACAGTCTGTAGGTGCGGCCACACAAGAAAGAGCAAACTTAACAAAGAAAAATATTTTCAAAATAGAAGGGTATAATCTGCGAGCCAATGATGAACCAGGAGCCCTCTACATTATTGTTATCATCACAGTAAGGGCAATAGAAAACTGTTTTATATTTAAAAAGAAGGATACGCCTCATAAGTTTACATTTTTAATAACATATAGCGCGCTAATTTGTTTATAGATATACCTAAAAAAGCGGTTTATTAGCAAGGTTGTTTTGAGGAATGTCAATGGATTAGTGGCTTTCAGGCGCGAAGACTCCCCTCCAGGTCGTGCGGCAGATTTCAGCCACAGGAAGAGGGTAGACCTTGGCACCTGAGGCTTGTAGATCCAGCACCTGGGGTAGATCAGGGGAATAGGAAGGCCAGCAGCATTGATGTTTGAACTCGGGATGGCTACACCCAGTATCTATACGTTAGATCTCTACAGAAGATATAGGCTGAAGAGAGAGAGAGAGAGAGATTAAATATAATTTTATTAATTGTACAGATAAGATTATTTTGGGTTAGGATTATATAGAGGGAAAAAATGTAAACTTTAATATTATTTTCAACAGACGAATCCAATTGAGGGTCGTCTGATTCGATTTCACATTCCATCCTGAAATCGGAAAGCGTTCCGCGTAGATCGGACTTCTCCTCGACATGTGCTATTGCCATGTCGAAGAATAGCTTCAGAACAGACCTCTACTCAGGCGTCAGGTACTCGAGAATGTCCTCCCTGTTAGAAGGGGAGACAACAGCGTCTTCTATCTTTTCTCCCTATAATGGTTTTTATACTATAGAGTTGTAAGTATTAACAATCTTATTATTAACATTCCTTGGCGATCAGAACCTTCGGTTATCGAGTCTTAAAATTGATATTCTAAAAGAATGAAGACAGTGAACTTAAGAGGAAAATATATTTTCCTCTCTACTTCACAAAATAAACGTAGATATAGAAGCAGATATAATTTATCTCTAATTTATTTGGAAATATAATGCTAATAATAATGGTGATTAGAATTTCAATAAAATAATATTATTGACACAACATATAATTATTAAATAATAAAACAATTCATTATATGAAAAGATACAGCAATATAAAATATAATAGTTGAACCTATTTGTAGATTTCATCCCGTAGATGGGTTTTGGCCGAAAGCTTATACGATCGTATATAAAGAAGCTCTTCTTCCCGAATTGTGTTTCTTTTTCTATGAACCGATAATATTTTTATACTATCCTCTCTCTGATACAAAAAAAGAAAACGATTACAAATTTTCATATTCTCCATCGCACGAATTTGGGAAGAAGAAAGACAGATATTTAATTGCCAACTACTCTAGTGTCTATTTTATGATCTTTGTTTTTTTAATATTCTTAATTCGCGAAAACAGAGAGACATTATTACCGAAATAAGAAAAATATATGTTTAAAAAGACGAATTATGAAATTTCAAAATGTTTATTCCCATTTTATAACGAATTTATTATACTGGAAAACTCTTTCACTCTTTTCTTTTTCTTTGTTTTGGGTGAATAAAATATAGTGTCTTAAAATACTTTTTAGATGTAAATACCATTGTTAGATAGACGTCTATATATATATGCTACTTCAATTATAAATAGAGTGGATTCAGGAAAAGACTTACCCTGATTTAGCAAAAGAAGACCAGAGATCAAGAAGATCCATTGAAAAAGACTTTTCAAGGTCATTGTAAGGAAAGCTTGGAATCATCAGTGGAATGCCGAAGACGTAAGGAACCTCGTCGAAATGGAAAGCTCCGGGCCAATTTTCCTTTCTAAGGGGATTGCTCTGAGTGTTGGGATGAGTGAAATAGTAGAAGTGGATGTCCCTCTCCCTGAAGAGTTCGTTGTTCACGTAATATATGGAAGGACAGATGAACATAAAGTCACTGGTTATTTGAGTCATTGCAATATCCAGGGCCGTCGTATTGCTCTCATCAACGTCTTTCAAGTAGAAATTTTCAATTTCATCTATTGCCTGGCGGTTAGAAATATCTTTCATTAGTTTTTTTGGAATTTGATAAGCCTTCTCCTTTGTTAATACGAAATCTGGAGCCAACAATTCGTCAAAGAAGAAAGGAAGCAGTGGGACTGTTTCATATTTTGTAACACCAATCATAATTTGTACTTCATTGACCGTGCTGGGTTGAAATGGTAATAGGCTTTTGTAATCTAAAAATTCCTCATCATATATGAGTCCTAATTGATCATATTCTTCCAAATTATCCATGAACTCGTATTCCGCTTCAAGAAGCACCTCGGGATCCTTGGAACGCAAGCAATTCAAAACTTGATCGGGATGGCTTCTTAGTGAAACGCCATTTTCCAGACATCCAGAATTTTTAGCTATCTTGTCAGATTTTTTTAGCATCGAATCTTTGCTCAAGATTAAGTTAGAGGTGAGAGTGGTCCCGCTTTGGATGATAGCTTTTTGGAACAGTCCTTTACTTTTTGGTGAAGTGACATGCGCAGAGATGGAGATGCCACCAGCACTCTCGCCGAAGATGGTGATCCTTGAAGGGTCTCCACCGAAGTGGTGGATATTGTCTTTCACCCAGGTGAAGGCCAACTGCTGGTCGTACAAAGCGAGGTTGCCTGGCTCGTCGGCCGTACCGGCAGTTAGCAGACCGAAGGACCCCACCCGGTAGTTGACAGTGACGACCACCACGTCCCCGAGCCCTGCCAGAGCCAATCCATTGTAGAACAAAACTTCTATTGTACCTGTTAATAAGGCTCCTCCATACACCCAGATCATCACAGATTTCCCTGTTGATGAACCCCCTTCATCAGCCGGTCTCCAGATATTAAGATACAGGCAATCTTCTGTTTTAATACTTGGGTCGGAAAGGGCGAAAAGAGAAGACAAATTATGTTTTTTCTCTATTTTCTGAGGCACCTGAAGGCAACCTGGAGAATGATTAATGGCTTCCAGCTTTTTGGGAAATTCCTTCAGTGGAAGCGGCTTCTTGAATCTCAAATTCCCAACAGGAGGCTCGGCGTAAGGTATCCCTCTGAATTGGTCGATTTTATGATCCTGGAATTGAATTCTTTTGCCGACGATTTCCCAATTAGGAGATGAAACAGAAACGGTTTCCTCTTGGGCCCATGATGTGGAAACAAGGATGAAGAAGAGAAGAAATATCATTGTCTGAAACATACATAAATGACATCTTATTTTGAAATTCACCAAAGAGAATAAGTATATTTACAATTAGCTGGTTGGATCTAATTTTAAAATCGAATTTGATAAATAGGTAATATTTTGTATAGAATAAATATAGGAGGTACACAACTAAGAGGAGATTCAGGTAATCAATGATTCAATGTATCTATATCTCAATTCACATTGTCAATATCGAAGCAAGTAAACCCTAAACACCTTTCCAATGAAGTCAAGCCTGTCCAGGAAGGGTTGAAATTGGAAATTGAGCGCTCTATTCACACCTAAAATCTATTTTTCAACAATATATTTGTAATTATCTATAGGATTATGACTTAGAGTTCAATCGCATTCCTGAATAGAAATTATAATTTATTTTGTAAAATAATGTAAAAATGGGTTATATTTTCTTAAATACATTATATTTCTCTAAAACGCAAAATTGAAAATTTTCGTTGGTTTAAAAATATTTAAAATCAATGATTCATATATCAATATCCTATAATTTTTCTTTAATATTTTTATAATATATAAAATGATGTAAACGTCAACACATATTGCAAATATATGCTATTTCAGAAGAGGAAGAAAGATGGCATGCATGATTTTGAAATAAAATGAACCAATGACATATTACCAAAAAAATAACACTCCTGCTACTGATCTGTAAGAGATATTTTGAAATGCAAAAGTTAAAGTTTAGAAGGATTAAGTGGAAACTATGGGCTAGTGCATGGTAACAAATCAAGAAAGATTATACCAAGAAAATGCATTCTATAATAAAAATGAAGACTTTAAAAACAAAAACGAAAATTTTCTATGTGGACTTTACCAGACGTTTCTTCACGAAACCAAAAAAAAAAGGATTACATTATAAGCAATAGAAGATGAAAAAGAGTTTAATTCTCCCATATAAACACTACCAGGTGTGTAGATTGTAGAAATCATCATGTACTTGTTTTAAAAAGCAAATACTACAATTGAAGAATATAGGTAAACAAACATACCCGCTTGATATGATAAGAATGTCTTATCGTCGAATTATACAATTGAGATGACCAATAGATTCAACACACTAGATACAGGATACAGAAAACCAGATGAGGTCTACAACTGACTTTACATCGATTTTTGAAAACATAATTCAATTATATATGTTAAATATAACATATGTGAAACCCAGTCGCACAGACTGTATATAATATAGAAGTCGGTGTACGAGTAGTTAAAATCCTCGATTTCCTGACAGCTATGAACCGGGATCGAATCCCGTATTGGAAACTTTGTTTTAATATGTGAATAACCTTCACATATATTATCCATTAAATAAAAAGGCATATATTGGATCAAAATATCGTTTATTTTATTAATATTTCTATTGGGGCTGAACGCCAACCTTTATCAAGGTTTACCACACACTCAAAATGTTATAATACCTTGATAAAAGTTGGCGTTCAGCCAACTGAAATATTGGTAAAATATATGATATTTTGATCCAATATGTGCCTTTTAATTTAAAGATTTATTTATAGATTGCTCTATTTAAAAAATATATATATTAATCATTGTTGTAAATATCATAAACTCTGTAACTCTTTTTGAGCGGTACCTAGCAAAGTTATTTTGTAACCGAATTGTATATAAGATCATCTTTTTGTCAGCCTTCTTGGGAATTTACACCAATCGAAGAATCATGAGGTTCAAGAGCTTCAAATAAAAGTAAAATTTTGACTCAGCGTTTATACTTCTGATAATATATCTTGGCCGTTATTAAAAATAGCAAAGCGCCATTCGAGTCAAAAGAGAGCGAAGAGACACCTACCCGCTGCTATCTCTGAAGAAGAATGAAAATCTGACCATCTATTGGATAACAACTTCCTTCAGTGCCGTCAACTCTGATGACCTTCACACTAGACAAAACGCATTGTCTATATAAAAGCATTCTATTCAGTTATTTAGAGGAAAACGTTTTTCTCCACCGTGTATTTGATTTTTTAAATATTTTGATTGTGCATTTATATATTTAAATAAGAAAAAAATTTCCTCGAAAATGTGTATATTTTATCTTATTCAAATATTCTTTCGATTCATGTACCTATTCGACAAAAACCAGTTTGGGTAATGACATTTAAAAAACTGATACATACCTTTCTAAATATACAGCGCGCATTATATTTATAGAAAAAAAATTAAGTGAAGCGAAAGATTGAAACTGATTTATTACAATGTTCATATAAGATTATATATGGTTGATTACAAAATTGAATAAATACGAATAAATAAGATTATATAATGATATATAGGAGAAAATAGGAATATGAAGATATTAAGTATAAAAAAAAGACAATTTTGAAAAAAATGAAATTGTTTATTAACAATTAAAGGCTATAACAAGGTTCGCGAAAAGTTTCGGCAGTTACGCACATCATATATTTGGAACATAGAAAGAAATTCATATAAGAGAAACAGGGCATTCCTTCTCCCTATCAAAACCAAAGACCCATCACTCCAACATCCCCAAAAGACTACAGAGACTTATGATGGTATCCATTATATCCAGAAAGCACAATAGCATTAACAGAAGAATAGACATTCCAGAAGTTTATAATACACTATTCCCTGAACCCACTCCATAACCTCCAAATGAAGATATCATCTCTAAATAGCAAAGTCGATAAGCATGTGCAATGGAGGCCTGTACTGATCCTGCATTCAAACAACTGTAAACATCTGAAGCATTTTATTTGATTTTAATTCTTATTTTATTGGCGGTTCAATGTAAATATTTTCTCCTGAAGAAGGACTTTCTTGATCGAAAGCTTGAGAGATTTGTAAATAAAAAATTTAAAAGAAACTTTTTCCTGGAGGCTTAATGTTCTTATTTTAATATTGATTCAAGTGATTATTTTATCGGGATATTTTATATAATATATAAGTTACTGAATTAGGTTTTAATTCCTAATTTCTTCAGATGACGGGCTATAGAAACAGATACTGGGGAATAGGGAATATAGTGCTAATATATTTATATAAAATGAAAGAATTTAAAAGCACGAATGTTTCTTTTATACATAGTACAACTTCTACTGCCCTTACTGCCAAGCCCTCCCAATACATATTTTTTCATCGCAGTAAGGGCAGTAGAAGTTGTATTATGTATAAAAGAAACATTCGTGCTTTTAAATTCTTTCATTTTATATACATAGATGGCGCGTTATTGCTTTGTGTTAATAGATTTATATATTGGGGAATTCCGAATTCCAAGAGGGGCTATAGAAATTTCTTAGAATAAATGATAAAGGATATTGACAAGTCTTTAGCTTTCTTAAGATATTCTGAGTTTTTTCGGTTTTAAAGGTTTTATATTATTTAAAGTGTTATCTTGGAAATGGCATGTTATGGTAAAATTGATTAATATAATAAAGCAGATGATTGGAATTTGTTTATTGAAATAATCAGGTAATTATTTGAGCCAACGATATAACGAACGTAAGTAACAAAAGGCTATATTTTTAACTTGTTGAGTGGACAATATCTTTATGAAATTATATAAGAAATATTTTACAAGCTGAAACACCATCTTTGTGTAAACAGTAACTTCACAAATAATTATAGAGAAGGTTTTTATACACATCTGAATCCTAAACCGAATAAAATAATTCAACGTTGCCATTTCAATAGAGAATACAAATTAGAATATGAAAATATAGAACAATATTCTAATCATTTCACGCAACTAATCACAATTCACGCAAATTTTGCCTTAAATACCCATTTCTTGATTTCTCAAGAAGCCTCTGGGACCAAAATTATTTTTGGTCGCAGTGGTTACAGCCTACTCCACGCTGACGAGCGCCAACAGCGTGAAACGCGTTCGTGGATGGCTTTTCTTGATTTATAAAAAAATTTGGTTGGCCAAATATCACGGAGAAAGCTAAATAAACGTTTAGTTTATTTTTGCTTCACTAGATGGCGCTCTGCCATCTAAAAAGCACATGTGCTCGTGGTCAGGAAATGCCTTCTTTATTTTTAATATTCTAATTGACTCAAAGAAAATATCGACATTTTGCTATTTTGGAAACATATTAGATGACATGTTGGGAGATCGTTTTGTGTGCGTGGAATCAATGATGACACAATTCAAAAAAGACCATTTGCAGAACCATAATTAACTTTCAATATGGCTTATGAAATAGCTCTAGCAATTGAACGCGCTGGACAAAATATCAAGGAAAACGAAGAAGGAAACCTAGATACAGTGTTTAAACTAAAATACACCCGGGTAAAGAAAGAAATAGATGTTAAATATAAAGGAACAGATATAATTTATAAGATTATAATAAAAGACACAATTTGATATTTGCGGAAGAGCGATTGCTCGAAGCATATTATATATTTATAATTGTATGTAATTCTACTGTCCTCAAAGCTTATGTCCATAGTTATTCTAAAATACCCATTCCAAGAGGCTAGCAGCAGTATCACTATAAAAGGAAGTTCCAAAAATGCAATATAACAGCGGTATGGTAGATTAAACTGGCAAAACCGCTGGGAGGGTTTA
Source organism: Cordylochernes scorpioides (assembly GCA_030710605.1). NCBI lineage: Eukaryota > Metazoa > Arthropoda > Arachnida > Pseudoscorpiones > Chernetidae > Cordylochernes > Cordylochernes scorpioides. Next base: position 39,630,095 of record CP092864.1, read on the forward strand.
CCACTGATGAGCCAGGTTCTCCCATTAAATTTTCCATTGCAGTAAGGACAGTAGAAATTGTTTAATTTTAAAAGAATCATACGCGTTTAAAATAGTTTCGAATTTTGATAAAGGAACAGAACTTGAATGAATGCATTCGTTGCGGAAATTAGCAATATCCTAATCCTTGTAAATTTATTAATGCCATTTGCAATAAATGCCAAATGAAAGGTCACCTACTAAATGTTGTAAAAATAAGTTTTAAAAATATATATAAATAATAAAATTGTGAAGAACCGAGATGCAGAAAAAGAGGATTATGTATTAATGAATTGTCAGATTGACATTCTTGGTAATAATACTGATTCAATGAAAATTAGATTATTTGTAAATAAAACCCCATAGATAGTAGGACAGCAAGAACTATAATATCAGGAATTCAATATCAGATTTTCTGTTTGTTTAAGCCTAAATATTAAAAATACTTCAATGGAATTAAAAGCTTATAGAGGAGAAGTGATACCCATTAAGAGTCAGGCAGATGTCAGGGTAATGCATTTAGAAAAGTCCTATTACTTATCTTTGATATTTGTTGAAGGAGAGACATGGCGTAAACTCTACTTGTTGCGGAGAGATTGTCTTCGATCCATGCTAGACATGAATAGTTATTTTAAAATTAATGTTCTCACACTTTCGATGTGATCACAACATTATTGCAATAATATAGCTCAATTTAGAAGAACAAAAAGATGGTATTTTGTTAAAGGTGAGTTTAGAAATGAAGTCTCAAACTTCTTCTAAGTTCTGTAGAGCAAGACCGGTTCCATTGGCATGAAGCCTAAAGGTATCATTGGCAATTCGGAAGTTAAAATAACAAAATATTCTTGAAGTAGTGAGATATTCTAAATATAAAACACCCATTGTTTCTATAGTTTAGGCCTGCATTAAAAAACGACAGGGAATCCTGCTCTTGCCCACGTTTTATCAAATAGGAGAAAAGTCAGAGGAAGGTTGGAACAAGGAAATTTATTTTTTAAGTTGATCTCTCCCACGTCTATTAACAATTAATTGGGATAACGATTCTCAGGAAATGACCACTAATAATACCATCGAGGGTCTGTTTCATTTTAAACGACTACCGTACGGAATTACTGCTGCTCCGGCAATTTTTCAAAGATGTATGAAAATATTATTCAAGAAGATACAGAATGTAGAAATTTATATTGGTGATATTCTGATTGAAGGCGTAAATGTTAAACAAAATAATGAAACTTTACAGAAAGTATTGAATATATTAGAAGAAAACCGGCTTTGGATAAATAGAGAAAAATGTTTATATGGTGTCATTCATCATGTTATAAAATCGAATCCGCCCCTTTGCTGATGAAGGCCATAGTCCGAAACCATGGTATACAGGTTGTTGGCTTTTGTCTGAATTTGCCAAAAGATAGTGCTGTGGTTCATCTTCGTTATCACTAGGAAGGTTTTTACTAGGGGGATGAATATAACGCATAGTTCTTATAAAGGGAGAGATGTGTGCATCTCTTGGCATATACCAGAAGGGGCACCGTTTCTTTATAAAATGCAATGTCTCTATCCATTTATAAAGGTAGGGTTTCTTTCTTGTGATATATAAATATCCTCGAAGATATTTGACAATATTCATTAAGAGATTGAGTACACAAGACTCGATATAGTTTACTTATTTTGTAGTTAAATACTTTTTTGTATTGTGTTTTCACTACTAATATTACTAGAAATAGAACTTTACATAATACATTCATATTCTAAAAGGTGATGTTAGAAATACACACGCGTCATTTCGATTATTTTTATCCTCAATGGTTTTCTTCCTTGAATGACAATGTATCTTTTTTATGAATATTCCCTACGGGTAAAATCGTTTTCCTGGTTTTTGTAACATTTCTCTTTGTTGCGATAAAATTACTTCTTAAAGTAGATATGAATAGCACAGTTCTTATGTAACAAAACGTTTAGTATTCTGATTTTAAGAATGCATATAACACAAGTGGAGAGAGAAATATTAAGAGAAAAATATATAAATTAGTATAATTTCCATTTAATTTGGAAGGATCACTTTTGGTTTTAATATAATGATAATTTGATTTTACTTTTTAATGACCACAATTTTCTTATCTTTCTAAAAGATAATTTTAAAAAGATGAACGTGTTCAAAATATGCAATAAAAACGCAGTTTATATTCCTATTCAAGATGTACCATTTTTATTTAAATGTTGAATCTTAGCGATATTTTCAGAAAGATATAGCAGTTTGACAAGATCTTGGAGAATGCACACCTCATTTATAAGAAGTTTTTGAAAAACACGGACTTTCGGATAGTCCAAATAGTATATTGTAGCGTAGAAATCAAGTCTTTGTATATCTGAAGGTGTGAAAATATTTATTGATAACGTCACGGCGACTAGTCGATAATTCACCCCCAACTATCTACAACTAGAGAATATTGAGCAAGCAAGCTAGACAACTAAATAATGATTCTCAAATATAAAATAATAAATATGTTTCAAATATTTTCATTGAATAATTAAATTAAATAATAAATTATATTTCTTCGTCACAATATAATAAAAAGGCAGTTTATTTTCGATTCAAGATATACAGTTTTTATTTGAATATTTGGATGTTTTTTTAAATAAATATTTTAAATAATTGTGTGTCAATAGTGTGTCATTAATATTCCCGTAACCTCATGTTGTATTTTATCCTGGAAATCGGCCGTTACCACTTCACCATCTTGTACACCTGTTTGGTAAATTTGACCGATTCCATAACCTCTCTCGTAGGATGTTAGGAAATCGAAGACGCCCCTGTACTGATGAGGGCCATAGTCAAAACCAGATATATAAATCGAAGATATATTGTAGTTATATAAAATATAAATACCTTACGAAACAAGATATGTAAAAAGGAGCTTATTGAAAAAGAATATCAGAAACATCCTAAACAGAATTTTGGAATAGACTAATATATACAGATAGACATCACCAAATGAAGATCATTCTCGAAGCAAAAATATTCTGGAAAGTTCTGTAATTACAAAATGCTTCTTTTTGTACATTATATGGGAGAATGATAAAAAGAGTTGTAGAGGATTCATTATAGTATACATAGTATATAGTAAGGTGGTCAAGTCTCGAGAGATAGTTTTTTTAAATTTTGATTCACAAATCTCTCTAGCTTTAGGGCATGGAAGCGCTTCTACAGGATAAAAATACAATACAATTATTGTATCCTTTTTTCCTCCTGTAGTAGGGCTTCCATGGCCGAAAGCTAGAGAGAGATTTGTGAATCAAAATTTGAAAAAAAAAAACTATCTCTCGAGACTTGATATTTCCACCTTAAAAAATATTTATACAAAGGATCATCGAATATATTGTCACGTGGAAAATTAGGGAAGACAAAAACTTCAGGAGGAGACAACAATTTATTTCAGGCAAGGGCAAAACTATGAATGGTAAACAAAAGATAAGCCACGAGGGAAATTTACATAGTATCAAAATATAAACATAAAAATGAACACTCTGTTAATAAAAATAATAAAATTAATAAATACTTTGTTACAATATTATAGTATACCAAGGATGATCCAAAAGTCTTTTAAACTTTTCAAAATTAATAATTTCACCAATATTTACGCTAGAGCAATGCAGTAAACACCATTATGGTCAGGATTTAATGGGAGAATTTATGGCAAATCATTAAAAAATCTAAAATGATTTGAATTACAAATTTAATCGTTAAGATGAAGCTCTACCAGCATCACACAAGCAGTGACGAAATGGTTCTTGATAAGTGGATAAATTATAATTCATCGAAATGTATTTTTACTTTTGGAATACCAGGAAATAACTCCAATAATATCAACCTAATAAACACTATTTTGCAAAAGTAGACAATTGACAATTAAAATAATTTTATTGACATCTTGTCAATACACGCAGAGTGCAGTCTTCTCTATTAAAAAAAAGGTAATTAGTATAAATATACATCATATTATGTACAAAGAACATGGCGCCTCTGCCAGCGCTGCAGGGTTTGGTGAAGAATCACCAGCGGTTCTCCAGCGACATCACGCATTTCGCGATCTACGAAGAATACGTAGATCGCGTACTTCGCCGCTGAGGAGATGGTGATGGCGTGGTCCTGGAGACCAACTGCAAAAGGTAGAAGAATCGGGTGCCAATTAATAAATACAATTCGAAATATTTAAAATAAGCGAATGCAAATTAAAACAAGTAGCAAATAGTATTGATATTTCAGGTGCGTTCAGCGATTTAAAAATTTGAAGTAAATAAATTTATATTCTAAAATATAAACCATCGGTATATGTAATTCACTGAACGTGCAAAATAGACTAGCCTGCAAATAACCTTATGTTTATTTTGCTTTCTATTTTGGAATAAAACGTATAGTAGAACGACATTTGAAAATTATCCCGCATGTGTTTCTTTTGAATGAAAAATCGAAATTTATTTTATGGAGAAATAACGATTATTTCTAACCTTAGGGATGAAGTATAAAAGGATGAAATGTGAAGAGTAATGATAAACGGGAAAATAAAGTGTCCAGGGATGGACAGGGATATTTTCCCGTTTATCATTACTCTTCACAATTCATCCTTTTATACTTCATCCCTAAGGTTATAATTAATCTTTATTTCTACTTAAAATAAATTTCGATTTTTCGTTCAAAAGAAACACATGCGGGATAATTTTCAAATATCGTTCTACAATCATAAGCCGTTGTATTATAAACAACGTATAGTGTCCCTACCTTTCTTATAACTTTACATTAATAACTATTCGAATAGGCAGAAATTAGGTTAAATAGTTTCTTTATTTTACTTTATATTTACACTATATTTTATATAACACTGATCTAATTTGTTTGATATATGAATCATTTATATTCGACCCTTTCAACAAATATCTTAATGTTTTCAATATGATCTCAATCTTCCCAAAAATATATTTTATTTGATTCAAATTAGTTCAATCAGTATTTATTAAATTTATCCCAATTAATTCTTTGAAAAATATTCTATTTGATAATATTTAACTATGGAATTCTGTCACAACAGGATAAACCACTCTTTGTAAATTTTAATTGCAATTCAGAATTTGCTACTGAAGTTCTACGAGCGTTGCATATTTTCAAAAATATTTTGAAGTGGTAAAGGTGCCATGAGCTGTTGCTCTCTAAGGCGAATGATTAAAAATATTTGAGAAGACTGGATCTCTGGAGGCAAAACTTCGAAGTGGAAGACCATTGATATGCAGGACAGCGGTTTTTACGGTTTCGCAGAATGTTGAAGGTATTGAAACGTTATCCATCTATGGGGTAGTAAGAACTCGACAAATTTCTCAACAAACTGATTTTTCGTGTTGAACGGTTTAGAGAAGCACTAAGAATTGTTCTTAAAAAAACACCCGTACAAAATTTAAAGATAATCACTAGCTGAAAGTCTGCATTTTGAACAGTGTCAAATATTCGCTTCGTGGGTTTTCTGTCAAATCAAACCCAGGGTAATATATGTCAAACGAAAGATGTTTTAACAAATATTATGAGATCATATGATCATCAAAATATAAATAATAGTCGTGAGAGATAGTAAATAATATACTATAATAAGTGTTGAAATTGACAATTCCCCAGATATTCCTACAATTGTGATTTGCACTGAACTTTAGTATTGGTTATGTTAATTGACATATCTGCCTATATTGGATCCTTGTTGGATTGTTAGTTGGCTAGCGTTTAATTGATAGGGCAGGTCGGCGTGAGCTGCTGATGTACATATAATTTGTCCTTCTTTTATACCTTTAAGTAATAAAGGATCTTTCTCTTCCTCTACGAATCTATAATTTTTTTCCCAAAAGGTTATGGGCTTGCTTCCACTGCGCGAATCTATAATTTTTCCCAACAATGAGCAGCATAGTAATCTATCTATCTATATAAATCTAGACACACGTTTAAAAAACATTTCTAAGAATAAATGTATATACACTGTTCTTTAGATGACCAGCCAACTAACCGATCGATATGATGCATTAGAGCGCCATCTGTTATGAGAAATTCGAACTATTTTTGACGAGAATTATTTCTTTTTGATATAAAATTATGAACTAGGTCCTCCCATTATTTTATCATTGCAGTAAGACTAGCAGAAAATTGTTTTATTAAAAAAAATAAACATATGGACCAAAAAGAGTTTGAATTCTTTTAAATTGATTTATCAATATCTTTGATTAGATTCAGCATGGAATCGATTTTTGTGTATAAATATAGTTTTTACATTAACATGTGCATAAATATAGATATAAAATTAATTTATATAAATTGTTGGCTTATCTCAACGGCTAGCTTTAAAAGCACACGCGCACGCGTAACAAACGAAGTCACACGCATACGCATACATGCGTAGTCACACGTACGCATACAGACGCAGACAAACCAAAACACGCCTAAATATGCAAACACAATCATTAACTCACGCACAAATAAAGAAGACACGTACACACACTATCATATGCACCACCTACATACTGACACAGGCACACAAATTTAAACACACAAAAGAACACAAACATACACCCGCGCACACGCCTCCACACACAAGCACACAAATGTGGAAACACAAACATACGCAAATAACTGCATCGAAATTCACACACCAGCGTACACAAACATACACCCGCGCATATGCGTCCACACACGCACACACAAGTACACAAATGTGGAAACACAAACATACGCGAATAACTTCATCCAAATGCACTCACCCGCGTACACAAACATACACCCACGCACTTACGTTCACACACGCACACACAAGCAAACAAATGTGGAAACATAAACATACACCCGCGCATATGCGTCCACACACACAAGCACACAAATGTGGAAACAAACCCACATTACGAACAAACATAGGCGAATACCTACATCCAAATGTACACACCCGCATGCACAAACACGGGGGTCGATCATAGTGAATTTCAACTTAATGGGATTTAATTTGAGCAACTGATTACGAATTTTTTAGGTGTTTCATTAAATATTTTACCTCTTCCTTCAATATACGATGGTCGTCCCCCGCCGCTTTTATTTTCACCCATATAAATATAATTATTTAAAATGGCGATACATGTAAAATATATTTATTATTTTTATGATCAATATATCCTTTCGGAAATATCTCTCTAATTTTTTATATGGTTTTAGTCAAGTCTCTCTATTTTTGTTATAGAATTAGTCAAGCAATTTTTTCAAGTAAACACCTTTTTGGAAAATCCTGAATATTTCATCAATCCTTTGTTAATTTAATGTTTCATTTGGTAAATGAATAACATCGTCTCGCAACCTTATATATTGTTTAAATATATAATTTTTATGAAAAAAAAAACTTAGTTGATAGTAAATTCTACTACGAATTACGATCTCTCGTATTACATCTGTGTGCCCCTCATAAGTTAGAAACAAAATAACACCAAAGATGATATGAACTGCTCTTATCTTCTGCTATAACTCTATTGTTTTAGTATCTTGAAGCCAAGGTAGCCTGGACGGGGGCATTCCTATTTCTTGTAAAGAAATGACACTTCGTTTAGAAAATTCTATTTCTATAGAAATTTTAACCTATTTCTCTTTTCTGAATACAATTAAAAATAAATATATGAGCGCGAGACATCAACACATTTTGAATAATATACGTATATGCAAAAATAAAAACGGCGAAAAAATATTGCGTAAAACAATAAGAAAATTTCACTTTGATCTTTAAAATATTGTTTTAGGTTGCTTCCTTTGGAAGTAAGCAGTTTTTAGGACACGTATTTTTGATGATACTTTATATATTGTAAAACGAAAAGTAAAAAGCGCTAATCTGCAATCCAAGTTGGGAGATCGGTGGAGGAGTAATTTAAACCGTAATACGAGGGGTGTCCCATAAGTCCGTGGCCCGACCATGAGAACGAAATATTAGAAACTAATAAATTTTACCATATATACCTTAAAGCCTTGTATGAAGATATTTAAATTTTTAAGTTTCTACAACTAACCGTTTTTTTGTTATAGGTTCTGAAAGAGGACAAGAAACAGGAATCATATAAAATGGAGACAAACGAGATTCGTGCTGTAATAAAATATCTTTGTAAGAAAGGAATATCGCCGAAGGAAATCAATGAGGATATGGTGGATACATTAAGGGAAGATGCCCCTTCCTATAGCACAGTAAAAAAATGGGTAGCTGCCTTTAAATTAGGGAGGATCAGCACCGAAGACGAACATCGACCAGGAAAACCCATTGAGTCAGTTACTCAAGAAAACATCGACAAAATACATGATTTGGTTATGTTGGACAGAAGAATGACAGTTCGTCAGATAGAAGAGACCTTGGGCATTCCAAAAACAACAGTGGATCGGATCGTGAGAGAACACTTGGGCCTCAGGAAGCTTTCTGCCCGTTGGGTTCCCAAACTTTTGACACCCAATCAAAAGGCTGTAAGGAGAAAGTTATCTTCGGACAATCTTGCGTTATTTGAAGCCAATCCAGAGGAATTTGTTAATATATTTGTTACCATGGATAAGACTTGGGCCCATCACTTTACACCAGAGTCCAAGCAACAATCCATGCAATGGAAACACTCCGGTTCCCCTCTCCCCAAAAAGCCAAGACAGTTCCTTTAGCAGGGAAGGTTATGGTGTCTGTCTTTTGAGATTCCGAGGGTGTACTTCTTCTAGACTTTCTGAATAAGGGTCAAACCATCACTGGAAATTATTATTCAAATCTTGTGAAGCAACTACGAGAAGCTATTAAAGAAAAAAGAAGAGGAAAGCTGTCCAGGAAGATTGTTTACCATCAAGACAATGCTCCGAGTCATCGGTCGCTGCAAGCCATGGCTACTATTTATGATTCTGGCTTTGAACTTTTACCACATGCACCCTATTCACCAGATCTAGCTCCGTCTGACTTCAACCTATTTCCTCATTTGAAAAAATCACTTTCTGGCATTCATTTTAGGTCAAATGAAGAGGTCATTGATGCTGTAACCTCATTTTTTGAGTCACTTGAAACATCGTTCTTTTTGAAGGGAATAAAAGCATTAGAACATCGCTGGAAAAAGTGTATAGACCTTAAAGGGGATTATGTTGAAGGATAAATCATAATAATTTTATTAGTCATTTTCTTTATAAGTCGGGCCACGGAATCGTTTCCCGCATTGGGAAGTTTTTTCTGAAGGAAAAAATACTTTAATGGATCTCGATTCATGCAGAATTCCAATCTCACCAGTAAATGCAACTAACCAAATGGTGCTATGGCACACTTGTAAGAACAAAAGTCAAATTACTCTTTCTACCTATGTAGACATGTGATGCATTTACAGTAAAAGCAGTCGCTAACCATTTTCCATGAATTGTTAAGGTTGATCCCACTTTATAGAAATTTTTAGCCTTCTCTCTTCCCGTATATAGTAAAAATGTTCCTCTAGCATATTCTAAACCTGTTCTGCTTGCTTTGTTTCACTTTCTAAGAATTTGGTGATGAATATTTTTAACTAATGGTTCCTTGTTTAAATCGGCTTTTTCTATAGAATTTTCATTCATTTTGAAGGCCGTCTTCAATTTAAAAAATTGATAGGTGTTAAGATAATAACATAATTACTTTTTTAAAATGTATTTCATATCAGATTATAGATATAGACGTCTGCGAATAGCTTAGTTTTTGCATTTTGGATGTCGTAGATATAAATTTAGTAGATAGTAGATATTGAATCACATAATAGTGTCCAAGCAAATAGATCTCTGAACTGGATTTCTTTTGAGATTTATTTTATCCCAATTAAGGTCTTGGTTTTGAAAATAGAGCAATCCATAAATATATCTTTAATTAAAAAGGCATATATTGGGTCAAAATATCATTTATTTTACCAATAATTCAGTTGGATGAACGCCAACCTTTATCAAGGTGTTATAACATATTAATATGTGTCAACAACAAACTCAGCGCCACATAACGTCAATAGACATTATTGTTGTTGACACACATTAATACGTTATATACCTTGATAAAGGTTGGCGTTCAGCCAACTGAATTATTGGTAAAATAATTATTATTGTTAAATGATATTTTGATCCAATATATGCCTTTTTAATTAAAGGTCTTAGTCTGTGGGCTCAATTCGCTGGATGATACGATATAGAATTTGAGAGAAAAACATCCAGTAATAAGTTTCTTGTATGAATCTTTATAAAGTCTAGCTATCGGGCCTTTGAGCCCTTCTACAGGAGTATTTTGCTATAACACCGTTTCTAAAGCTTGAGTTACTAAATTTTCAAAAAAGAAACGTATATCCCTAGACGCTTTTTCTCAAATAATATAATGCAAGAGATTATAATTTTTTCGAAATAATATGCTAAAGTTTTTTTTCTTTTCTTGAGAAGCAATTGTGAATTTTTGAAATCTGTTGAATATTTCTTAACCACAATGTCTCTACTTCGGGTTTCAAAGAGATTCTAAGAACTGTGCAGTGGAAAGTAATAAGCCTTGTGGAAAGTGAGTCCAGTCGGCTGTGTCTAGTTGTGAATTCGTCCTTTCGGCAAGTCATTTCTACAGAGAGATGGTCAGTTCAGGAATCATAGGAGATGGTCAGAAGGTAAATCGCTCGTTGTTCTAATCTTTGAAAGCCGAAGAATGTATCAGGATTATCATAATCAGTATTGCCCGATGGTCGTTGAAGATATGGCAAAAATTGAATATTGATATCAACATAAAACTGACATCATCAAATTCATTGTTCTAAATTACAATCTGTGAGCAGAAAACATTTTAAAAAATTGCCATTTTAAAAATATATTTAAATTTTAAGACCGTTATAAGCCTAGTATTTTAGCTAAGAATAATTATTTGTTAATTTAGTTTAGTTTATTATAACAATGATATTTTCATCGTAATGTGGAATTGGGAATTTTTCTCTTGGTTCGTTATATGGAAAGATTCGCTATAGCAAAGTTTTGCTGTATATGATAGAGTGATATAAAATGTATAGCTGTGTATGAAAGATTAAGGCATTGGCCTATGTCAATAAGAGGACCCTCTCTCAAATTGTTTCTATTTAATTGGAATTAATACACTAATTTATTCATAAAAAAAGTCAAAATTTTAAAACTTTTTTCCATATTTGTATATCATTATTTGTACTATGTGATATGCTACTAAAGTGGACACAAGGCGCCTTTATTGCTCGGGTCTGTTCTTGCAGGGCTGGGGACGCCTTGAGTCCGGTTGGGGCTACATGGGGGGAGAATTGGGAGGGTGCGACCGGAGGCTCAGCTGGGGGTTCTCAGGGGCCAACGGGAGGTCCGGTTGGGGGGTCCTGAAGGGCCAACGGGAGGTCCGGCTGGGGGGTCCTGAAGGGCCAACGGGAGGTCCGGCTGGGGGTCCTCAGGGGCCAACGGGAGGTCCGATTGGGGGGTCCTGAAGGGCCAACGGGAAATCCGGCTGGGAGTCCTCAGGGGCCAACGGGAGGTCCGGTTGGGGGGTCCTCAGGGGTCAGCGGGAGGTCCGGCTGGGGGTCCTCAGGGGCCAACGGGAGGTCCGATTGGGGGATCCTGAAGGGCCAACGGGAAATCCGGCTGGGAGTCCTCAGGGGCCAACGGGAGGTCCGGTTGGGGGGTCCTCAGGGGTCAGTGGGAGATCCGGCTGGGGAGTCCTCTGGGGCCAACGGGAGATCCGGCTGGGGAGTCCTCAGAGGCCAACGGGAGGTCCGGTTGGCGGGTCCTGAAGGGCCAACGGGAGATCCGGCTGGGAAGTCCTCAGGGGCCAACGGGAAGAGGCTGGAGAGTCCTCAGGAGCCAGCGGGAGATCCGGCTGAGGAGTCCTCAGGAGCCAGCGGTAGATCCGGTTGGGGAGTCCTGAGGGGCCAGCGGTAGATCCGGTTGAGGAGTCCTCTGGGGCCAGCGGGAGATCCGGTTGAGGAGTCCTCTGGGGCCAGCGGGAGATCCGGCTGGGGAGTCCTCTGGGGCCAACGGGAGGTCCGGCTGGGGAGTCCTGAGGGGCCAACGGGAACCGGCTGGGGAGTCCTCTGGGGCCAACGGGAGTTCCGGCTGGGGATCCTGAGGGGCCAACGGGAGGTCCGGCTGGGAGTCCTCAGGGGCCAACGGGAGGTCCGGTTGGGGGGTCCTGAGGGGCCAACGGGAACCGGCTGGAGAGTCCTCAGGGGTCAACGGGAGATCCGGCTGGGCAGTCTTCAGGGGCCAACGGGAGGACTGGCTGGGAGGTTCTCAGGGGGCAATGGGAGGTCCGGCTGGGCAGTGATCAGGGGCCAACGTGAGGTCTGGCTGGGCAGTCTTCAGGGGCCAACGGGAGGTTCTTAGGGGCCAATGGGATGTCGGGATGGAGGGGGGGGGTAGTTGGAGGTACTGGGGGGCCAGCGGGGAGAGACGATTGAACGGCTATAGGAAGTCTGGATGGGGGCTATTGGGAGGTATTGGGGGTTGGGGATCAGCAGGAGGAGGGGGGGGGGGGGATTTAGCAGGAGGCCTGGCTGGGGGACCTGCTGAAAGGCCAGCAGGAGCGACCGACGGGCGGGGCACTGGGGGCAGCGATGACCAGGGTCATGGCCTTCTCCACATCTTCCATCTCGTTTCTTTTTCGGATGGCCAGGTGGCAGGATCGAATTCTGTGGATCATCCACACGACTGTGAGGATGATCACGATCATCAGGAAGATGATTAGTGGGATGATCAACGACTCCATCTTTTCGTTTCGCTTTGATGCTATGCTCTATGTATCTAACCAAGGGTCTCCTTTGTTGTAATCTATCTAGGTAGTGACGGGCCATACCCAAGAGCTGAATACACACCTCTTTATAATTACATATTGCTACACCAGGTTGATGCAGAAATATTGGCCAACTTTAGTTCCTTATAGAAAACAATATCGAACTTCAAAATTGTCATGAATATATGTTGTAGTAATAAAATTCAATGTCTATACACATAGAACTTTCATGTACCATAATTATAAATAGTGTTACATCCCCAAATTGTTTATAAATTCAACTCGACAACTTAGCGATGATGTATAATCTTTAATAAGACAATAAAGCCCCTAAAGAGGGCCATAGAACAAGAGTCCAGTACCCAAGCAGTAAATTTCGAGAAGTACTAGATTGTCCCGTGACCTCTTCCGTTGGGAATTGAGGAATGAGTGAACAAGTCGTCAGTCAGCTAACGGCCGGCTTATGGACCACTCACACCTCGTTACTAACTCCTGGACCTTGCAGCGTATTCTACCTCAGGCTTCTCTTAGGTGCCAACCAGCCCCTCCTCATCCTCTGTGCAGAAACCATAACGCTGAAACCACTTGGCCCCCGACTGCTGTTTTGCCTGTGGAGAACGGCATATATTTCTATAAATATATTCACACCAACTATATTGGAAATAATTTTATATATCTCGATATTATTTGTTTTATATATTTCTTAATAAATATAGAACTCTTTTATATAAGTGACGTTTTTAGCAATAGACAATAACGTTTACTTTAGCATCTCTCAGCTGCTTATATAAAAATAATATACTTTTTTTTTTTACTTATCCCTCGTACACGTGGTACAGGCCATGATAATCATGGTGGGCAGTTAGCGACTGCTTTTACTGTAAGCGCACCACATGTCTACACATGTGAAAAGCAGTTCGACTTTGCACTTACAAATGCCAGAGCCCCGTTTGGTTACTTGCACTCGCTGGTGGGGTTGGACTTTTGCAAGAATCGGGGGCCATTGGAGCATTTTTTTTTTTTAACAGAAAAAAGTGTCCAATGCGGGAATCGAACCCGGGTCCTAGTGGTCAAAACCAAACGGTTTAATGAATATTGCAAGCATTTTTTTTTCATTGAGAATATTTCAATTTCATTTATGTTAAAGTAAACATTAAAATAAAATTTATAAATTGGCGAAATCGCTGGAAAGATTCGCCCTTGAAATGACCCAAGCCTTTTAATTTCTTTTCCATGTTCAGTTCATAATTGTAGAAGTTCGTCCGTTATTTTAGAAAGCAAGAGTGTTGAATCTATCTAGACAAACAGAATGCGCTATGTGAAGTGTTTAGTTCTAAATATACTCAACAATTTACAAACCTCCCCTGATTAGATCTACATATAGAAATTTCATTATCTTATTAAGAACCGAAATGACCTGGCTTCTCCCCGTTATTGCCGTGTTGTATTTTGGATCATGTTTGTAGAATCGACCTGAACAATTCTTATTGTGGTTATACTTTATAAACATACTTTAAAGCGTATGAGAATAATATATATACAAATTTAACAAATATAAAATAAATAAATATTCAATGAATACAAAATATTGTGAAGCCCAATATTTATATCTCTCTTGATGTACCCGTATTCCAGGAGTGTACTAGAATCCCCAACTATCTAGGGCAATAATCATCATTTTATCCACATAAATTGGTTTATTTGGTTACTCAGAAAAATTTTCTTCCCGCGTACCCTTCTTTTTTTATTTGAATAAGGTTGGATTGTTTTGCGAAAAATAATTTTGCCTTGACATACTGAGGTTTGTTTTTCTTAATTTTTCTACGTGTGTGACATTTTGATGGAGATGTGTGCAAGATATATTATGAAAAACAAACATAAGATTGCCGACCTTGAAGCAATGGGAGCTAAGAATTACATTTTCCGCGACCGAGTCCAAAAAGACACTGCCGTATCAAAGCCAAGATTTCTCTACGAAAATACGATATCCATTTAAGCGATACAACGACTAAGCCGCTTTTTAGGCCGAAATAAAAAGTATTTAAAGCTATTAGGAACTACTTTGAAGACCTTGGGAGAACCCTTGGCTAAAATATACAAGACCTATGTCAGTAACAACAGAATTTGCAAACTTTTGGTAACAGTTTTATAAGGAAGGAGCTTTGAGAACAGAGAGAAAATAGAGATAACCCGGGCTCCTGGAGGGTAAATCGCCAACTACCCGGACTGTACAGCAGTCTAGACGAGAAGTCTAGTCATGGGGGAGGGGGACAGATTGCTGAGGTGAACCAGGTAACCAGGTAGTTCCAGGCCGGCAGGGAGTCAAGAAGTAGGGACAGGGCTGTTAGGCTGAAGTCTTGTACTCTAAGCAGCAGGGCTGTCTGTAGCCTGTGTAGCATAAAAGCTGGACAGGAGAAGAGGAGATGATCCACAGTTTGTGACTCTTCCCGACAGTGAGGACATGTTGGATCTTTTGAGAACAGAATTTCACTTCTTTATATATCAACAGAATATTAATTTAGATATTTTGTTCCTCGGAATATTCAATGTAAATAAGGTTGGATTGTTTTGTTCAAAATAAACTTGCCGAGTCAGTCTGAGTCCTTCCTATTTCATCTACGTGACAATATTAACAACATATTGAGAGAATGGATGGAATTATTCAGCACTTACATTTTTAAATAATATAGGACGAAGTTTCACAATTCTGATGGCGAAAAAAAAAAGATTTGGGAATGCTTAGTTTTCAAATGGTAAACCTTCCAATCAAAACTTATTGTTAGAACTTGAAGATTTATTTTAGATGATTATATTTGAGAATATAATCGTATTATTATTTTGTATATGTAATAAAAGTTAACACACATTAATATACAATATAACGCGGCTGATGATTGTAAAACGAAAATAGCAAATATACCGCGGATGTTTCTTTTATACAAAAATCGAAATTTATTTAAAAGAGAAATAGCGACCATTTCTAACTTTTTTGAATGAAGTATGAGAGGGTGAAAATATGAAGAGTAATAGCGAACGGAAAAATAAAAGTGTCCAGGGGTTATACAAATAATGTTATACTTGTAATAATGTATGTAATACTGTAATACTTTTTTGTATAAGTTATACTTGTAATACCTTGAAAAAGGTTGGCGTTCCGACAACAAAAATATTGTTGAAATAAATGATATTTTGATCCAATATACGCCTTTTCAATTGAATAAAAGTTATATGTAATATAGGTATTCATACACACATAACTGATATTTTTACTTTGAACACAGCTCTTCTGCTCAGAGGACTAGACAACAAATACAAAAGCCTGTTTAGGCAACAATAGTATATAAAAAAAAAAAACCCCAACTTTACCCAATACCCCGCCCTGCTTAATTATTTTTATTATCATGCATTAGCGCGCCATCTGTTATGAAAATTCGAAACTATTATAGACGCGTATGATTCTTTTTAAAGGGCAGTAGAAATTGTTTAATTTTTAAAAAGAATCATACACACGCGTCTATAATAGTTTCGAATTTTTAATTATATTTCAAACGAGGAATACGTTACGCATTCATTCAATAACACATGATTTTAAATTATAGATTTTATGGTATGACTTTCTCTTAAACATGATTTACAGTTTCTTCTTCACCAAATTTTCTACAATTTGATCAAATCAAGATTATTATAAATACACATATATAGGATATTTTAATATTATAATAAATCAAAAAAAATATAATTTAGAGAGAGAGAGATTTTGAATAACAATAATACACTCATGGAAAAAACTTAAGGAAGTTTTACCTTTTAGCATGTATAGTGGGATTCAGACAATAACTCTGAAAGATTTTACAGTGGCCTTTAATGAAGACACACGAGATAACCAAGTGTGAACAAAATTGTCTCTCTCTCCTTTGAATAAACAGATGGCCAGCGATATAAAATACTTTTCACTACTTCAGTTTTGTCCATGATTGTATATGTATTCAATATAAAATAGGTTAGAGGCAAATAATTTGTGAATAGATAAGTAGTGGTAAAGTTTCAAAGGAAGAGCCTCACAATCCTGAATAGAGAGATAGCCAGGGGATTCCGGCCATATGGGTGCTGATAACTTCATCAAACACCCCGATTGGCTGCTGTTTCTAGTCAAACACTATCCTAGACTTGCTGGGTTATATTTGGACCAGGGTTCCTGTCAGAAAACGGCGCCATCAATGTTTCTGGCTGTCGGAGAACAGTAATGTCAATATGTTGTTTGTGATATAGAAAACAATTATGTAAATTTATTTCTATGTTTAATCAATATATATGTAAATATGTCTTACTTCGAATATTGTACTTAGTCCAAAATAAAGTTTATATATGTGTGTGTGTTTGAGTGAGCCAGTTATTGTTGAGTTGTCTTTGATGTTTGATCGACCTCAGTAGAATTCAGGAGTAGAAGACTTTCCACCATTAGAGAAAGGTCGACGATCTTCTCTCGGGACCAAAAGTTTTTAAAAATCTTTTAATGCGTCTTAGCGAAGCAGAGAGCCTGAGCGTAGATACGCTTAACGCGACACTGGCTGTCTCAACTCTCAATCGCTACAATCATTTGTGATTTTATATACTCGGCCAAATACACAATCAAATAGTGAAAAGAGAGAAATTTCAATGATATTATATGTAAAGGTTAGATTATTTCGTAATAAGTTTTTATCAACTTCACCAGCAAGTTTTAAAGATCTCGTTCTACAACGAGCAAATGGTGATAAGAACGATCTATTGTTTTATAAGATTTTCTATATAATTGAACTGTTATCAAATTTCTATTTTCTTCTGTTGATACTAATTGATATCCTTAATAGTTAAAAGTAAAAACAATATCAACGGTAGAATAGAAATTCCAGAACAGCTTCAATCCTATAGATGATCTTATAAAACGAGAGTCACAGAGGTCGCTACCTTACATGCTCATTCTTTGTCACCTTTTTCCCGTCTTTCCATTTTTTGTGCGTTGAAGAGCGAAGACTCAAAAGTTCGCGGTCAAATTTAATTTAAAAAAAGCTTATTCCGAAATAATTTATCTTTTTATATATATGTAAATGCGAAAAGCACTTGCGGCAATAAATGCTACAACCCCATTATTGGCGAAATCAAAAATTAATTCACTAAACTCTGCAATGAAACTGTTTGACTCAATTGTGATGGCGGTTTTGATGTATGCTGCTCCAATTTGGGCAACAGAGTATAAAGATTTATTAGACCATATACAAGATACATTTATTCGTAGGTTTTTGAATTTGCCTAGATATACACCAGGATACATAATAAGACCAGAAACAGGCCGCGTCTCATTAATAATAACAGCTCTGAAATTGACCTTGAAATATTGGCTGAGGGTGCTGGGTATGGATACAAATAGACTGCCTCGAATTTGTTTAACTAGAATGAGGCAATTATCCTGTGCTACAGGTGCGCCCATCGGTTTTATAAAACAATTAAGCAATTTACTTAATAATAACGGATCCTCGTGGCTTACTTATTGTAATGATCCTGACTCACTAAGGAAAGCTATCCCTGGAATATTAAGAACTGCGATAGAGCAAACAATACAAAACGACCTAACAAGAATAACCCAATCAAAGTTATATTCCCACTATAGAGACATATATACAACCTTTACCACCGAAGAATACTTCTTAACTGAACTCCCTTTTCCTATCATCAGATTAATTGCACAATTTAGAACCCTTTCAATTTTTTTCAGAGAACACCATTTGATTTTATTGAGGCGTGAAGACCTGAAATGCACTTTCTGTGGATCAGGAATAACAACGGAGATGCTGCATTACTTATTTGACTGTGCTGCTCTGTCTGAGGAAAGACGAAAATTAAATGATAAAACGGGGCAACTTTGTCCTTCATTCCCGGCACTGATTAATGAAATATCAAAGAATAGGTATATAGCGATGGCGATATTTGGATTCCACAAGACTATATCCCGGAAAAAGGCCTCACAGTGTTCTCCCTATCCCTTGTGAACTGGCGAATCCTGTATGGGGCGAGTGGCCCCAATAAAGGCTTTTTGTTGTTGTTGTTGTATATATGTAAATGCCAATTTTTCATTGCTGACAGTGTTGGAGGGAAAGCTCCGGGGGAAGAGATCGAGGGAAAGGAGACGGTGGGGATGCACAGACGATCTAAAACAATGGACTGGACGACACACCTACGAGGAGATGAAGAGGATGACGAAGGAAGTATTGAGAGACCATATGGCCCACCCGCAGTAGAGGAAGGTACTGAAGGAGGAAGATGTGGAGAGACCATGTGTCCCACCCTCAGTAGAGGAAGGTACTGAAGGAGGGAGATATGGAGAGACCATGTGGCCCACCCTCAGTGGAGGAAGGTACTGAAGGAGGGAGATATGGAGAGACCATGTGGCCCTTCCTCAGTAGAGTAAGGCATTGAAGAATAAATAAATGCCAATTTATATTAAAATAATTTATGGAAGATATGCGAATAGTGTAACTAAAATCCAACTTGTCAAGAGAAAAATGTGGTCTAAAGGTTTCTTGAAATGGGCGAGGCTTGAACGCTTATTGGTTGGAAAAAAAAGAATAAAAAATTGAGGGCTAAACGATATAAAAAGCTAAGAGATTCGGAAGACTGTTAGTTCTTTTTTTGTTTACTTCTGGATATCACTCTTCAGATAGTGTGTTCCGTTTTATCCACTCGCCGGTGCTTTGAACCTGCAATAAACAGGGTGTCCTCAGTCCTCTACTTCTATCAATATTTCCTACGGACTCTACTATATATATTCCAACCTACATTTTACTACATACAGTTAAACCTGTCTATAGCGCCCCCTCTTGGGGCTCACCAAAATATGGTGCTATAGAGAGAGGGTGTTATAGACAGGTCGCTATAGAGAGGGAGGCGCTATTTAGAGGGGGCGCTATAGACAGGTTTAACTATGTTTAATATGGATATATATACTGCTTTTTAGTCAATATAGAATTAATCCGCACAATTAGCCATCTGAAGATAATAAAGATTTGTGAAGGCTTGGTTCATCAGTTGTAAACCTTCCCAGCGATTTCGTTAATTCAATCTACCAAGTATTTAAAATTATTATATTGTACATTATTTTTATACAAATCAATATACCGATAAATCTATATACAACAAATAAAGATATCAAGACGCGAATGTTCCTATTCACAAATAAATCAAACTTCCATTTTATATAGTTGAAGATTTATTGTTGGTGATGGGGCGTTAAATGAAACTGAAAAAAAGCGTCCTGCGCAATTTAAAAATTTCGCAAATAAGCACAGCTCTTCAATTAAAAGAACTAGAAAACAAATATTGGATCATCTAGATCCTTCTATGGTTTTTCAAAACATGGACGTTTGTTTCGAGTTAATGCTTCAAAATAATACATTGTTATGTGAAAATTCGAAACTATTATAGACGCGTATGATTATTTTTAAAATTAAACAATTTTAGAAGAATCAGTATAAATTGTTTAATTTTAAAAATAATCATACACGTCTATAATAGTTTCGAATTTTTATAACAGATGGCGGGCTAATGCATCATAATACATTGATATGTTTTCCCTCTAATTTTAATTTTTAGTATAAACCTATTGTACGGTTTGTTTGATTCTGTGCGCTAGAGTGAAGATGGAAACCAAAAGCTTCCATTTTTCAATAAATTATTTTTATTTCAAGAAAGGTAGAAATACATGTAAGATAGCCCAGAATATTTGGGCAATACGTAAACAGAATTTTATTTCTGATAAGACGGGTTGAAAATTACACGATAGATAGGGAATTTTGTTTATACATTGTCTATTAAAAGTTTGTACCGTTATCAAAATGTTATCTTGGATTTTGTTGCAGTGCAGTGCATATGCCTACACATTCAAGTCTCATCACCATCCTCATATTATACTCAACTAAAAGAAACTATATACACATAAAGTATTCAAAACCTTTTCTTACAATAAGTAAATTTACATATATTCAATTCATAAAACAAATTAAATTTTCTTAAATAATATATTTGCATATTTTCTCTTTTAACTTTAATAATATGATCATATACAACAGATTTTTTATTGGAAAAAATCGCAGAACTTTCTGAATGACCCAATGGCCTGTTTAATCAACATCAATAAGCAGAAAACATAGTGTATTTTGACAATGATATATGAACTATTTTATATAATAACGCGCTGAATAATTACATTCTCAATATACAGATGGTGCCATATGCTATGTTTACTAATGTTTCTTTATAGACATTTGTTGTCTATCCATTATTCCTAAGAGATATAGTCGAAATATATTTGTGGAATTTCTATAATTACTGGTAACCACTTTTTCACAGTTTCGTTAAACACTTTCACAAATAATAAACATTCAAATTAAAAATAGATTCATAATATTAACAAATATAACCGGGCAGTTGGCCTTTTTGCGCTCCAGGGACCCGGGGAACCCTTATTTCTCTTAACAAATATGAATCATATTAACGTGTATTTAAAGTAAATTTTCAGTACATTAGATATAACACGCCGACTATATTTTCTTTAATAAAATTTTTATATTTTAGAGAGTTATTACGAGATGGTTTACTTATAAATACTACTCTGATCAAAAAGTTACGACACTTTGCTTAAAAAACCTGAAAACTCAATATATTTTCTCCCGGTTTGTGGCAAACGCAAGCGTCGCCCTTGGCTTGGAGACCTGCCAATTTTCAAAAATCACGCGCCACAACAGTGCGAGCAGCGGCTGTTCGAAGTGAAGCCATTTTGCACGTGTTTCGATTTAGTTAGTCACCGAAATGGAGGATCAACGAATTTGCATCAAGTTCTGTGTGAAAAACGGATTCAAGGGTACCGAAATATTTTGGATGTTGCAAACAGCCTACGGGGATGCCGTCATGAACCGAAGACGAGTTTTCGAGTAGTACAAGCGCTTCAAGGAGGGTCGGGAAGAGACCGCCTACAACGAGTGTTCCGGGAGACCGTCCACATCAACCACGCCTGAAAAAGTGGACAGGGTGTTGGAACCGGTGCGTGAAGACCGACGAATAACTTCCAGGGAGGTCGCCGAAGAAGCAGGGATATCATTCGGGTCTACTCAATCGATAATGAAGGACATTTTGGGAGTGAGAAGACTCAACGCCGTTCTCGTTCCCGAAGATTTGACTTTTGATCAAAAGAACGCCCGGAAAGAAACTGCCAGTCTCAATCTCGAAGCGACAACCGACGACCCCGAATTGCTGAAGAGGGTCATTACTGGAGACGAAACATGGATTTACGGCTTTGATTCGGAAACTACCCAACAGGCATCGGAGTGGCGCTTCAAAAATGAGCCGAGACCAAAGAAAGCGAGGAAGGCTCACAACAAAGTCAAGGTCGTGTTGACGGTGTTCTTCGACTACCGGGCATCGTTCATCATGAATTTCAACAACAAGGCTCTACAATAACTGCTGACTCCTACCTGAGAGTTTTGAGGCGATTGAGGGAAGCGATCAGGCAGAAACGGCCTGAGCTGTGGAGGAGTAAGTCGTGGATCCTCCACCACGATAACGCGCCGGCGCACACAACCCTCAAAATTTCGAAGTTCCTGCAGGACCACTCAACCTCTGTGTTCCCCCAACCCCCCTACAGTCCCGATTTGGCCCCCTGCGACTTCTTCCTCTTTGTGAAGCTCAAAAAAGTTAAAGGGTCGGAAATTTCAGAGCATAGAAGAGATCAAAGTGGAATCGAAGAAGGCCATGAAGGCGATCCCGAAAACAGACTACCAGAGGTGTTTTACCGACTGGAAAAAAAAAGGTGCCTGAAGTGCATCGCGGTCAACGGGGACTACTTTGAAGGGGCAATTCGGCTCCTCTGCTCGAGAGCTCTGCAATAATAAAAACCTTTTAAAGAAACTCTACGCCTCAAGATTTTGTTCTTTTGATAATATACTATTCCAGGCTATTATCCAACTTAATAAGATAACCTTCTTAAAGTTCAAATCTTTTTGGTAATTACAACGAAATTGGCATGCACTAAATTTTACTTTAAGATCCAATAAGCTGATTCTGTCATTTCTTTTGATCAATTTATAGATTTTTAGTCTTTGAATATATGGATGTTCTTAAGATTTCACAATCTGGAATTCAAAGTGACAAGTTTTTATCAAAAATATTAATCTAACTAAATTAAGATATGGCAAGCTTTGTTTAACGAATAAAGACTTAATGAGTATTATCAACGCTGTTCGTACTTAGAAATTTGTCATTGTGAGAAGGTATCTTATGTATATATAAAGACTTAGAGAATATTACTAAAACCGTTTAGTGAAGACAAAAGTTATTTATTTCTGCAGCGTCTTTTTTACTTCGAATGAATATAAGAAAAAGAGACTCTTTATTTATTCCAATTTTAATTTATTACAACCTTGCGATATTTTCACTTTATGTCCTGGTACTCCTATAAAATCCATTGTAAGAACCTACTTCTTATGTAAAAATATTTCCTTTTTGAATGATATATTTATAGTATATTTTAAAAGTTATATTGTTGCACCAAGTTTCAGCTTTGCCGGGTCGTCGACCTTGGTTTCCTCCTTCTTGGTGTTATACACGTTTCCCGAGCGGGTTTCCATACTCAAAGCAAATAAAGAAAATTAAATAAAAATAAATTACATTTTAAAGTTATTGTGTTTATTTATTCGTTGTCCTCGTAGGTCGTGATCCGCAGTCTAGGTCCTCTCTCGCTCCAATAACCAATCAAGATATATGTACAATAAAATATTACAAAAGGAATGAAACTATAAAAAGGAATGATGATAATCTAAATAATCTGTTTTAAATAAATATTAAATATCAGAGAATATTTTGAATAAATGTAGGGCGCATCAAAATTGATGCAAAAATATGCTGATATTGTTACTGGAGGTCTGCAGAAATATTTGGATCATTAGGGGCATTATCAAGTTATAAATTTGTAAAGGGTTCTAATCTGTAGTTGTTATACCAGGTTTACTAGGGTTAGGGACAAAACTTCGACGAATATCCCAAATAATCTGTGATTTTTGTATGTTCCAGACAATGAGATGTATCCTCTTCATCCTCTTCGCAGCCACATCATGGGCCCAAGAGGCAAAACTTTCTGTTTCATCTCCTGATTGGGAAATCATCGGCAAAATAATTCAAATCCAAGATAGCAAAGTCGATCAATTCACTGGGATACCTTACGACGAGCCTCTTGTTGGGAATTCAAGATTCAAGAAACCACTTTCGCTTAAGGAATTTCCTAAAAAGCTAGACGCCACTAATCAAGCTCCAAGTTGCTTACAGGTGCCTACAAAAATGGAAAATATTTTAAAATAACTGCCATGCTTCCTCAAATGATAAAATAAGAAGATTGTCTTTATCTTAATATCTGGAGACCAGCTAACACTGAAGATACAGCGACAAAGAAAGCGGTGATGATCTGGGTGTATGGAGGGGCCTTCTTGACAGGTTCGATCTCATTTCCATTTTACAATGAATTGGCTCTGGCAGGGCTCGGGGACGTGGTGTTCGTCACCATAAACTACCGGGTGGGGTCCTTCGGTCTGCTAACTGCCGGCACGGCCGACGAGCCAGGCAACCTCGCTCTGTACGACCAGCAGTTGGCCTTCACCTGGGTGAAAGACAATATCCACCACTTCGGCAGAGACCCTTCGAAGATAACCATTTTGGCGAGAGTTCCGGTGGCATGTCCATTGCTGCCCACGTAACTTCACCAAGAAGCAAAGGACTGTTCCAAAGAGCTATCATCCAAAGCGGAACCACTCTTAATTCTAACTACTTTTTGCACAAAGATACGTTGCTTAAAAAATTTGAAAAAGTAGCTAAGTATTCTGGTTGTCTGGAAAACGATGTTTCTCTCGCCAGCAATTCTGATCAAGTTTTGAAATGCTTGCGATCTAAATCTCCTTAGGTGCTTCTCCAAGCAGAATATCAAGTTATGGATGAATCAGACAAATATGACCAAATGGGTATCATCTTTGATGAGGAATTTTTAGATTATAAAAGTCTATTTCCGTTTAGACCTAGCACGGTTAATGAAGCACAACTTATGATTGGTGTCACAAAAGATTAAATGGGATTACTTCTTATTAGCTTCTTTGATGATATGATGGATCCAGATTTCATATTGACAAAGGAGAAAGCCTATGAGATTCCAAAGAGATTGATGAAAGATATTTCAGATCACCAGTTAGTATACAAAATTATTCATTCCTATTTAAAAGACGTAGATGAAAGCATAACTATAGCACTGGATATTGCAATGACTCAGGTAACCAGTGACTTAATGTTCACCTGTCCTTCCATGTACTTCGTGGACAACGAACCCTTCAGAAAGAGCGACGTTCACTTCTACTATTATACATATCACAACAGCTTCAACATTCTGCCTAGTGTTGCACCGGGCTGCGGTTTGGCAGATTCTTCAGTCTTGATTCTCTCCTCAGACGCGTCTTGCATCTTTCCAGAACATGTCTCAACCATTCTACAAGTTTAAACCAGTCAATAATAAGACAACTATAAATTTAGGTAGCACCTAGAATCTCTCTTTATTTATCATATCAAAGTTTAAAGCAGGTGGGGTATTTTAGTGTATCAAAATACAAATGTTTTATAGTACATAATATTTTATAGTAATAATCTGTTTTTTAAAATAAATAAATATATAATTTAAATTTTTAAATATATTAAGAATAATATTATAAATAATTTTTAAAATACGCGCATTAATCATGATGCAACACTAGAAAGGCCAATTGGACCGGAGCCTTTAATTTTGATGAAGTTCTACACGTCTTTGGCTTTCCATTTATGATGCCAATGGCACCTTACAGCGATCTTGAAAAAGCCTTTTCAATGGAACTTATTGAAATCTGGTTTCCTTTGCAAAATCAAGGTAAGTCTTTTTGTAACTTCAATCGATAAATATTAATTAAAAGATCGCTATTGTAACTTAGCTATTGATGAAAGTCAAGCAAAAAAAATGATATTTAATTGCATACCTGGATTCACACACATATGCACATCAGATAAGTTCAGATATCAAAAAGAGAATGAAATAGTATATACGAGGTGTGTTTAAAAAGTATCGCGACTTTTGAAATTTCGCGGGTTACGTATATTCGAATTTCGATCTTTTTGTGGCTTTATG
The DNA here is from genome assembly GCA_030710605.1 of Cordylochernes scorpioides. Lineage (NCBI taxonomy): Eukaryota > Metazoa > Arthropoda > Arachnida > Pseudoscorpiones > Chernetidae > Cordylochernes > Cordylochernes scorpioides. Next base: position 39,656,114 of record CP092864.1, read on the forward strand.
TTGGTACTCATGTCTATCACTTATGCCGACAAGCTCGGCCATTTTGAATGTTCACTTAATTGTTGACAGCTGCTTTGCTTGCAGGTGTTTTGGATCGTCTTCGATTTTTACCTATTAAAAAAAATGGATCAAAGAACCTGTATCAAATTTTGTGTGAAAAACGAAATTAAGTGCGCGGATGCATTCCGAATGTTGACTGTGGCATACGGAGAATCTACCTTGGACCGAAGCAACGTTTATCGGTGGTACAAAATGTTCTCAGAAGGCCGAGAAGATGTGAACGACGAAGAGCGTGCCGGACGCCCTAGCACTTCAACAACAGACGAAAAAATTAATGAGGTGGAGAAAATGATATTGGCCAATCGTCGAATCACGGTTAGAGAAGTTGCTGAGGACCTAAACATATCGATTGGCTCGTGCCATTCGATTTTTATCAATGATTTGGGCATGAGACGGGTCGCCGCGAAATTCGTACCAAAATTGCTCAATTGCGACCAAAAACAGCATCGCATGAACATTGCTAATGAGATGTTGGACTCTGTCCGCGACGACCCAAATTTGCTCTAGAGGGTCATAACTCGTAACGAAGCGTGGGTTTATGGTTATGACGTGGAAACCAAAGCTCAATCATCTCAATGGAAGCTGCCGCACGAACCAAGACCGAAAAAAGCACGCCAAGTTCGGTCGAATGTGAAAGTTTTGCTGACAGTTTTCTTCGATTGCAGGGGCGTGGTGCATCATGAGTTCTTGCCACAGGGTAGAACGGTCAATAAGGAATATTACCTGCAAGTTATGCGCCATTTGCGCGAAGCAATCCGCCAGAAACGCCCGGATTTGTGGAAGGACAAAAAATGGCTTTTGCACCACGATAACGCCCCTGCTCACACATCGTTGCTTGTGCGCGACTTTTTGGCCAAAAACAACACACTAATGATGCCGCAGCCACCGTATTCCCCAGATCTGGCCCCCTGTGACTTTTTCTTGTTCCCTAAACTGAAGAGGCCCATGAAAGGACGACGTTACGCTACGCTTGACGAGATAAAGACGGAATCGAAGGAGGAGCTGAAAAAGTTTTTTTTTAAATGATTTTTTGAAGTGCTTCGAAGATTGGAAAAAACGTTGGCACAAGTGTATAATATCTCATGGGGATTACTTTGAAGGGGACAAAATAGGTATTCTGGAATAAATAAATAATTTTTGAAAAAACACAAAAGTCGCGATACTTTTTGAACACACCTCGTATATAAATCCAATATATGCAACTTTTTTGAATATATATTATTGTAAAATGGTAATGATCATCTCTCTCTAGATAAGTATATAGCATCTATAGGTACTTCCTCGGCCTGGAACTGAGGAGTGTTCAAGAAGACCTTGTCTGGAGGAGGACTCTCTAAAGGTGGGGAAGCCTTCCTTGCTGAAGAAATTTGTACACATACACAACTATATATATTCCCCTACATTTTATCTACCCTTTATTTACTATTTTATTATATATTTTTTCCACCTTTGTAAAAATTGATTAGAAGAATCAATAAGATTGTTTAAATTGTCTTGATAAATAGAAAATACCACAAATTAAGATTGTATTATGACAACCCAAGATGTAGACTGATCATTACTTAAAATGATTATTTTAAGCTGACTATATGATCAATTCCTTGATAAATTAAAAATCCTGAATAACCCGACAGAGAGGTGGGTATACTTTGTTCTTATAACATTTTATTTAATAGAGAGAAAAAAGTATTTAATTTAAACTTTTATTTATTTGTAAAATCTTAGAAGTAAAGAAGAAACTCAATTTTTCTATATGTCTACGCCTTCTTGTCTTTCTGTTATATATCATATTGAAATTTTCATATATAAGGACGATATACATGCCATCTATACACAATAAATGGAAGTATTATAAAATACGAAAGTTTCTTTTTTCAAACACAAAACAAACTCTTCTCCTGTCCTAACTGTGATGAAAAAATATATTGGGAGGGCTTGACTCTTCAGTGGTGAACCTTCCCAGCGCTTTCGCCAATTTAATCTACCAGACCGCTTCTCTTAGTGCTCCAATACTGTATTGGACGATTCTGCTTATAGAGGCTGCAATGACGGGTGGAATCTTAGAATACTGTTCAAACAAACTATGGACATAAAGTTTTAGGACAGCAGAATTACATAGAAATATTTACATCGAGTAATGCTCTTCCGCAAACAATAAATACAAGGCAAGTTAGGCATATTTAATACTTTTAATGCTTCCATTTCTTGTGTCTAGATGGCACGTTATCACCTTATATTTAAATAAAGCCTGTTCACGAACGATTCTCGCTTGGAAGCTTGCATTTTAAAAATAAAAATAAACTCATTATGAAAAAAATATTTGTAATGTCTAAAAGTCTTTTATATCTGTTTCAAAAATTATTCTTAATTTTTATAATAAAATATTTTTATAAATTAAAATATATGTTTCATGAAAAGTGTTACCTTTCTGAAATGTGTGTAAAATTTCCCTTTTCGACCAATAGACCTATGATAGAGCTACATGTTTCAATTTGCATTTACCTATTTTACATATGATAGAGAATATGGTGTGTTTCAGTTATTCTGAAGACTGCAGTTAATTTCCTGATTGACCTACTCTGGTATATAGAATTCCTAACACAATCTCAACATATATAAATAAAATTATTTATAAAATGTTTTTGTGTGTGTGTGTTAACATTAGGCTCGAATTTACTGGTTTCTCCCGAGTTCTATCCGAATGAATTTTTAAACAGATAATATTGTTTAAATAGAAGTTCATTAATAATAATAGTTTTCTCATTATAATAATTAATCAATATAAAATTATCATACTCGTTTTTTTTTTTGTCTTAGGAATACGTGAATTAGCCTGTTATCTGACTAATTTGCATATACGAATAACAATGGTAAAACTGGTGGTAAAAATGGCAAAATTTCCAAAACACACACACAAGTTTGTTGTGGCTCATTATTTATCATCACTAGTAAAGATTTTTATTAGGATGATGCACAGTGCATCGTTTAGTTGTACAATTAAAGGTAGAGATGCTTCTTTTGGTACATATTGAACTATTACGATGCACTAGCGCGCCATCTGTTATGAAAATTAGAAACTATTTTAGACGCGTAAGATTCTTTTTGAAATTAAATATATATTTATAATTGTATGTAATTCTACTGTGCTCAAATCTTATGTCCATAGTTATTCTAAAATACCCATTCCAAGAGTCAAAGAACAGTATCACTATAAAAGGAAGATCGAAAAATGCAATATAACAGCGGTATGGTAGATTAAACTGGCGAAACCGCTGGGAGGGTTCACCACTGATGAGCCAGGCCCTTCCATTAATTTTTCCATTGCAGTAAGGGCAGAAGAAATTGTTCAATTTCAAACAGAATCTTACCCGTCTAAAATAGTTTCTGATTTTCATATTGAACTATATTGTTCTGTTTTTTTTTTTTAAAGTAGATTGGCCTTATGTTTTAGAGTGGTGTAAAAATTTTCAATGTAAACGATAATTGATTGTAAACAAATATTTAGTTTCAAGTTTGCGGTTTTACAGAGTAAATTCCTTTCCGACTTAGAATACTTTGTTAAATCTGGTAGATATGCCCCCATTAAATACAGCATTGACTGCATCGGGTAATTGCAGCACAGCCATGCAAGAAGGAAGTATCCTTCTAACTAGTTGCAAAAGGAAAGAACATATTGATAAGGCATGTTGCAACAAGTACAACAGGGAAATGTAACATGGGAGACACTTTTAGTAATTAATCCCAATATAAGAAACTGACTGAATATTTTGTTGTTTGAGACATGTTGCCCCTATATGTAAATTTCCTTGATGCAGCACGCAGAGACAATACTTGGTGTCAACGAATAATACTGCCGTTGATGTTGTCTAAAGGGATTATATGAGAACAATCTCTTTCAAATAAATAAATAAAATTATTAAGCAGATGTTTAGGGTACAAAATAAAAACAGAGATAGAGACAAACTTACAGGCTGCCGTGAGAGATCATAAGAGACTGATGGTTTGTTGATGTCTTTTGTTGATAACAGGGGAAAATTACAGACTGTTGATGTCAGGTGTTGATAACAGAAGAAAATTCTAGAATTCAGATGCTAGGTGTTGATAATAGATGAATTATGAACAGATAAGAAGAAAAAGGATGACAGCCAGTTCATCTTTCCTAATTCTTTCTTTAGTCGCCGGTGAATACCGGCTGTTTCTCGGTGACACTTAGTGTAATGGATAGTATCACACACACAAAACTTCATTAAGTCCACTGGTGTCTTATACACATTCCCCGGAAGAAGGAGGATGTTCACAAATCAGTTTAAAAAGTATGTACATATTAGCACAGGAGGAACGAGTGTAGAGGCACAGAGAAGGCCGCTCGGCCTCCGTGCCCAAACAGTCTGCAGCAGTCGTCGGATCCCATGAACCCCTCCAGACATTAATGGCAGCTTTGTAGAATCCGGTAATGGATAGTATCAATAAGTACAATATGCTATGCCGAGATAGTGATTGATAGATGATACCTCATGCTACAGTTAAGACCGCCCTGAGCGCATGATCAAACAATATGTCAAATAATCACAATCAATCTAAAAAAACAGTTAAAAGCTTCCTATTATAATATTTCAATGATATGAGTCGATAATCTATCTATATAGATAATACCGTAACAGAGTTTTCCATTGTAAAGTCCTGAGCTATCTCCTCCGAAGATTCTGAACTACACATAACAATCTATATACCAAAATTTTCGTTATTTTTTTCTTCGTATGATAGGCCTGTTTTTATTTTCCTAATGTTAACAGTTATTTTTATTTTTTAATTTAATCTATTTTACAATCGTAGATTTTTTGCATTTATCATCATCAATTCATTTGTTTTGAAATGCGTAAAAATGTGTTTTGAAATAATATATATTTCTGATTCATTTGATTATGTAAGTACTTTGTTATAGTTTTTCATTTAAATATATAAATTTTTCGAATTGTAGATTGAATTATTACTTTTATTCTATAATAATTATCTTTTATAAGTGTTTGTTATAGTTTTTCATTTGAATTTAGCACAATTTTTGTATCTGGTTATCTTTTTTGGCATCTTTTCATCTCTCTTTGGCATCTTTTTTTTTTCTCATTAATAAGACCTAATCCAAATAATTTAATAGTGTGTGACGTTTCAGCAACAGCATCAGACAGAAGAATAAATGAACTAAAGAATAAAATCTCATTTTTTCTTTTGTCTGATGATGGTGGCATTTGGATTAGGTCTTATTTTTTTTTATTAATTTGTTATAGTTTTTCATTTGAATTTAGCTCCATTTTTGTGTCTTATTTCTTCTTTATATTAAAACTTAGAATTAAGCTTTGCTTTTTTATATACATGTTTATTACACATTTAGCAATACTTTTTCTTTATATTTGCTCTTATTTACTCATTTTTTTACTCTTTCACAATCAGATTTTGAAAATGGCTAAATGGCTTCACTTCTCCCTATTTGCTTTTGTAGCTTTTCTTATAAAAAAATATTAGAACTTAGAATTAAGCTTTGCTTTTTTATATACATGTTTGTTACACATTTAGCAATATATATACCAAAATATTTTTTTGAATACTTACCTCTTTTAGTGAATTTTTGTCAGGGGGGCTGCAAAAGTGCCATACTTATGCAGTATTTTGATGCTTTTCCTGTGAAAAGGATAATGAAATTTAAAATTAAGCTTTGCTTTTTTATATACATGTTATTTACACATTTAGCAATATATACACAGAAATATTTTTGGAATATTTAACTTTTTTGGTGAATTTTTGTCAGGGAAGCTATGGACTGCCGTAATCATGCATTATGTTGATGTTCTTCTCATAAAAAAAATATTTGGGTTTGGAATTGGGCTTTGCTTTTTTGTATACATGTTTTTTACATATTTAGCAATTTACACACAGAAAAATTTTGGAATATTTAACTTTCTTGGTGAATTTTTGTCAGGGAAGCTATGGACTGCCGTAATCATGCGGCTGCAAAAGTGCCGTACTTATGCAGTATTTTGATGCTTTTCCTGTGAAAAGGATAATGAAATTTAAAATTAAGCTTTGCTTTTTTATATACATGTTATTTACACATTTAGCAATATATACACAGAAATATTTTTGGAATATTTAACTTTTTTGGTGAATTTTTGTCAGGGAAGCTATGGACTGCCGTAATCATGCATTATGTTGATGTTCTTCTCATAAAAAAAAATATTTGGGTTTGGAATTGGGCTTTGCTTTTTGTATACATGTTTTTTACATATTTAGCAATTTACACACAGAAAAATTTTGGAATATTTAACTTTCTTGGTGAATTTTTGTCAGGGAAGCTATGGACTGTCGTAATCATGCGGCTGCAAAAGTGCCGTACTTATGCAGTATTTTGATGCTTTTCCTGTGAAAAGGATAATGAAATTTAAAATTAAGCTTTGCTTTTTTATATACATGTTATTTACACATTTAGCAATATATACACAGAAATATTTTTGGAATATTTAACTTTTTTGGTGAATTTTTGTCAGGGAAGCTATGGACTGCCGTAATCATGCATTATGTTGATGTTCTTCTCATAAAAAAAATATTTGGGTTTGGTATTGGGCTTTGCTTTTTTGTATACATGTTTTTTACATATTTAGCAATTTACACACAGAAAAATTTTGGAATATTTAACTTTCTTGGTGAATTTTTGTCAGGGAAGCTATGGACTGCCGTAATCATGCAGCTGCAAAAGTGCCGTACTTATGCAGTATTTTGATGCTTTTCCTGTGAAAAGGATAATGAAATTTAAAATTAAGCTTTGCTTTTTTATATACATGTTATTTACACATTTAGCAATATATACACAGAAATATTTTTGGAATATTTAACTTTTTTGGTGAATTTTTGTCAGGGAAGCTATGGACTGCCGTAATCATGCATTATGTTGATGTTCTTCTCATAAAAAAAATATTTGGGTTTGGAATTGGGCTTTGCTTTTTTGTATACATGTTTTTTACATATTTAGCAATTTACACACAGAAAAATTTTGGAATATTTAACTTTCTTGGTGAATTTTTGTCAGGGAAGCTATGGACTGCCGTAATCATGCGGCTGCAAAAGTGCCGTACTTATGCAGTATTTTGATGCTTTTCCTGTGAAAAGGATAATGAAATTTAAAATTAAGCTTTGCTTTTTTATATACATGTTATTTACACATTTAGCAATATATACACAGAAATATTTTTGGAATATTTAACTTTTTTGGTGAATTTTTGTCAGGGAAGCTATGGACTGCCGTAATCATGCATTATGTTGATGTTCTTCTCATAAAAAAAATATTTGGGTTTGGAATTGGGCTTTGCTTTTTTGTATACATGTTTTTTACATATTTAGCAATTTACACACAGAAAAATTTTGGAATATTTTACTTTCTTGGTGAATTTTTGTCAGGGAAGCTATGGACTGCCGTAATCATGCAATATGTTGATGTTCTTCTCATAAAAAAAATATTTGGGTTTAGAATTGGGCTTTGCTTTTTTATATACACTAGCCGAGTGACCCGGGCAATGCCCCGGGTTTACCCGAAGGACCCGCAGGTGAGAAACTATAGAAGAAAAATTTTAACAAATCAGAAAATGAAATTGCAAACAACAGAACTACACTACTTTAAGGACATGAGAGCACATGCACTGTATCACCATACGTGTACCATTTTCAAAGACCCTGCTTAGGATTAAAACTTCTCAGAAGCATAACAATAGTACCAACCTAGAGGTTAACTGGTGTGGATGCATTCCTCTGGGAGTGAGACTATTGAGAAATTCAGTAGGGAGTTATTTTGCTTCTCCGCATTCTAACACTCCAACTGTTAACACTGTGGAAACACTGACTCATGTTTGGTAAGCAATTTCAGGGAAGAAACTATAGACATTGGATTAAATAAATTATTAATTAAATTGCATTAAATAAAAATTATTAGATTTAAATAAATATTATTAGAGTGAAAAAAAAAGAAAGAAATTAACAAATTAGAAAATAAAATTTCGAAAAATACAACTATATTGCAGATAAGATAAGAGGACCTTATTAAAAAATACATAAACAAACTGTAATTCGACACTCGATAATTCGACACTTTCGATAATTCGACACTTTCGATAATTCGACCATTTTAAAAATCAAATTTACAAGGTTGATTGTTGTTTAAATACAACTTTGATTTTGCATGCATAAACACAGGCTCTTGTAGCAAGAACCCAAATATTATTTATAGTCATAGCAAAAGCCAACTTTAGTGAAAACTGATGCCTCTTCAGAATGAATGGAAGACTGAAATCTGAAGGAGCAGAAGATATGGGTCATCTTTACATGTATGCTATCCAATGTTCGCACACTTGAAAAAGCCACATATAAAGTTGTCCGTGCGTAAACACAGGCTCTTGTAGCCAAGGTTTGGCCTTGAGCCTTATTTATAGTCATAGCAAAAGCCAACCTTAGTGAAAACTAACGCCTCTCTAGAATGAAGCGAAGGTTGGTATCCGAAGGGGCCAAAGATATTTCAGACACTATACAGTGTGTTCAACTTTGGGCACTGTCAGTATATGTGCTTCAAGGACATGAGAGCACATGCGCTGAAACACCATACGTGTTCCATCGCAAAGATCCTAAAGGCATTGGTGAAAGTATAAATAAATATTTTGGAAATGAAAAAAAAATACATATATATATAAGAAAATAAATTGGAATAAAAATTTACAAATTATATTTCAGAGTGGATACATATTTGAAAGGGAAAAAAAAAAGAAAATAGCAAACAACAAAACTATATTACAGATATGACATGAAAACTAACGCCTCTCTAGAATGAAGCGAAGGTTGGTATCCGAAGGGGCCAAAGATATTTCAGACACTATACAGTGTGTTCAACTTTGGGCACTGTCAGTATATGTGCTTCAAGGACATGAGAGCACATGCGCTGAAACACCATACGCGTTCCATCGCAAAGATCCTAAAGGCATTGGTGAAAGTATAAATGACCCATATCTTCTGCTCCTTCAGATTTCAGTCTTCCATTCATTCTGAAGAGGCATCAGTTTTCACTAAAGTTGGCTTTTGCTATGACTATAAATAATATTTGGGTTCTTGCTACAAGAGCCTGTGTTTATGCATGCAAAAGCAAAGTTGTATTTAAACAACAATCAACCTTGTAAATTTGATTTTTAAAATGGTCGAATTATCGAAAGTGTCGAATTATCGAAAGTGTCGAATTATCGAGTGTCGAATTACAGTTTGTTTATGTATTTTTTAATAAGGTCCTCTTATCTTATCTGCAATATAGTTGTATTTTTCGAAATTTTATTTTCTAATTTGTTAATTTCTTTCTTTTTTTTTTTCATTCTAATAATATTTATTTAAATCTAATAATTTTTATTTAATGCAATTTAATTAATAATTTATTTAATCCAATGTCTATAGTTTCTTCCCTGAAATTGCTTACCAAACATGAGTCAGTGTTTCCACAGTGTTAACAGTTGGAGTGTTAGAATGCGGAGAAGCAAAATAACTCCCTACTGAATTTCTCAATAGTCTCACTCCCAGAGGAATGCATCCACACCAGTTAACCTCTAGGTTGGTACTATTGTTATGCTTCTGAGAAGTTTTAATCCTAAGCAGGGTCTTTGAAAATGGTACACGTATGGTGATACAGTGCATGTGCTCTCATGTCCTTAAAGTAGTGTAGTTCTGTTGTTTGCAATTTCATTTTCTGATTTGTTAAAATTTTTCTTCTATAGTTTCTCACCTGCGGGTCCTTCGGGTAAACCCGGGGCGTTGCCCGGGTCACTCGGCTAGTTTTAAAATATTAGTTGCAAGATTTGGAAGAGAAGGGAATAGAGGGGGTTAAAATTGTGTGAGATGGGCGCCCCAAGAAACCTCCCTACCATTCTAACTTAGCTGTGTTGAGAATCAAAATGTCGTATTCATTTGCGACGCTTTGCAAAACTGCCTCGTCACTCACTTTAACAATGGTAAGTACATCTGGCTGGGGCAATTGTATCGCAACCTGGTGTATGTTTCAGAAGTCAGAAAATGGACAGTATACGCTGGGACAGCTTTCAAGATGTTATTTTTATATGTCATAACAATTAGTGAGGCATTTTGTGCATCTTCAACACAGAAATTATATGAAGTCATATGATGACCAATAGTTGTATATACCAACATTAAAAATAACGCAAAATATCTACACATTGCCCTCCTTAAATGTTTTTAATATTCGATATTCATTAATTAAGACAACAAGCAAACATTATAATAATAATTTCCTTTGGGTGACAGCGGGTCGCTGAAACTAAAAAACAAAAAAAGTTCAAAGATATTTGTTGATAATAATTACCACTATAAATTACTATGCCCTTTATTTAACCATGAAACTATGACTTAACACAATAGCTGACTTTAATTTAATGAATATATGTTAAATGTAGTAAATTTCAGGTATTTCTCTCACCTGTAACTTGAATCGCAGAAAATATTTATCACGCTTCTACACAAGAACGTTAAATAATCTCTTCCAATAACTATAAGGAAGAATCACGTTTTTGATCAACCGTCGATCTAAAATTTGCTAGGACAACCTAGATGTCAACTCGACTCATATTTTTCAAATCCTCTGATAGAAAATATTGGTCTACGCATTTTTAGGTACAAAATAATACACACACAATAACCACAGACAAGTGATTCCAAAATAACTTTACTAGGTACCAAATAGAATGATATTATGATATTTACAATTAATAATATTTTATTTAATTAAAAAGGCATATATTTGATCAAAATATCATTTATTTTACTTATATTTCAGTTGGCTGAACGCCAACCTTTATCAAGGTGCTATAACATATTTAATGTGTGTCTATATGTTATAACAATATATGATGCACTAGCGCGCCATCTGTTATCAAAATTCGAAACTATTTTAAAGGCGTAAGATTCTTTTTGAAATTAAACAATTTCTACTGCCCTTACTGCAATGGAAAAAATTAATGGGAGGGTCTGGCTTATCAGTGGTGAACCCTCCCAGCGGTTTCGTCAGTTTAATCTACCAGTTATAACACCTTGATAAAGGTTGGCATTCAGCCAACTGAAATATTGGTAAAATAAATGATATTTTGATCCAATATATGCCTTTTTAATTAAAGATTTATTTATGGATTGCTCTATTTTCAAAATGAATAATATATATGATGGTTATTCTCTTATTAACACAAAGTGTCCAATACGGGATTCGATCCCTGTTCATGGCTGTCTGGAATTGACGGTTTTAACCACTCATTCACATAGGTTTATATATAACTTAAAAAAAGGAACACATTTACAAATGATTACAACCACCAAACTGTCATTTGAAAAAGTCTTTAAACTCGAATTATATATTTAATTAATGATATCGTTTTCAAATTAATAATTTAAAGGTAAATTAGTATTAAACATTGTAAATATTAAGAATAAAAATTAATAAAAGCTATATCCTTGTAGTAAAACACACATATTTAAAAATATATTTATGATGCATTAGTGCGCCATCTGTTATGAAAATTCGAAACTATTATAGATGCTTATGATTCTTTTAAAAATTAAATAATTTCTACTGCCCTTATTGCAATGGAAATATATTCGTATATATATATTTTTTTTACTTTAGAGATAATTCACCTTACAAAGATAATTGAAATATATAGTAATATGCAAATATGAAAATTCAAGCTATGGAAGAATTGATGAAATTAAAATGCATTTTCGAATCGGAATTTTTTTTTTACATGGATATTTCCTCATTTTCACAAACCCTGTAATTTCTTTATCGCAAAATTGCAACACAAGATGTCAGACGGTTCAACAGCTGTAGAGGAAGTTATCAGTTGTCCTTTAGGTTATTCTGCTGCGAAGTTAGACCGGTAGGTGGCGTACTTACTGTGTTGGCTGTTTCTCTTTTTTACATGTACTACTAGCAAATACTCTTGTTATTAATTTCTATAAAAAATAGACACTTTGGCCAGTTAAAGTTCTTTTATTTTCTCAACGTTTCGACAAAAATCTAACTGGCCGAAGTGTCTATTTTTCATAGGAATATGAATGCCGGCCAGGCAACTTCTATCTTGTTATTAAGTTAAACATATATTTATAGCTTTGAAAATAGAGCAATCCATAAATAAATCTTCAATTAAAAAGGCATATATTAGATCAAAATATCATTTATTTTACCAATATTTCAGTTCAAGGTTCAAGGTTGCAATGGAAATATATTCGTATATATATATTTTTTTACTTTAGAGATAATTCACTTTACAAAGATAATTGAAATATATAGTAATATGCAAATATGATAATTGAAGTATAGTTCAAGGTGTTATAACATATATTATAATATATGGTACTATGTTATAATACCTTGATAAAGGTTGGCGTTCAGCCAACTGAAATATTGGTAAAATAAATGATATTTTGATCCAATATATGCCTTTTTAATTAAAGATTTATTTATAGCTCTGAGATAACATATACATAAAAAGAGAGATGTTAAAAAATGGTGGGATTTTCAGATTATTTATTATTCAATTCTAAAGACATTTTGTGTGTTCGACCTTTGTACATAATGCATCATTACTACCTCGATTATTATCTAGATGACCTTCTCAGACCAACATATTTTAAAGAGGAATTAATGGACTAATCTACAAAAAGACCTTAAAATAGACCTGGCCCTAGATTGCTTATTGATTTTGTTAAATTGTAAAGGCAGGGATAGATATGTATTATATATTTTACGGATGAAAATTCTTGTAGACATTGGAAATATTTAGATGAAGATAGGTATAAAAGAAAGTAAATGTTCATATGTAGAAAGAGAGAGAGAAAGGATAGAGAGACGGTTAAACATACTTTATTGACTACTAGTCAATTATGGATGAAAAATAATGGGAATAATACAGTGAAATTATGATCGAGGAAGGCTCCACCATCTTGCCAGAGTCCTCCTCCAATGGATAGAGAGAGAGAATGGAGAGAGAAACATTGTGAGAATGGATAAATAATGGTGATAAGAATAATGTGATATGCAAAGGGGGAGGGTAGATAGTTAGATCAAGCAATAGATTTTAGAAAAAATAATAAATATAATTTTGGTTATCTTTTGAAGATAGAGGTTGCCTGGCCGTCGATCATGTTTCTTCAGACTGAAGGACGATTCGGGAAGAGAAGTTTTATTCTCATTTATTATATATAAAAACATAAGAGTCCTGAAGAAAAGAAGTTGCCTGGCCAGCATTTATATTTCTGTGAAATATACACTTCGGCCAAAGTGTCTATTTTTCACAGAAAAACATAAGTGTCAAAGGGGTATCCTTAATCTATATAAATATAGTTTATTGAAGTATATATTGACAAACCCGGACAAGATCGTTGAGATTGAGATAATGAAATTGTCCACAGAATGTACGAGCGTGGAAGGTGGTTAGAAGGTATCTGGCTTCTAGGCATGGGAAACGTTT
>CP092864.1:39669817-39688582 GCA_030710605.1 Cordylochernes scorpioides
GTGGGGAGTTTTCTTGGGGCGTCATCTCACACAATTTTAACCCCCTCTATTCCCTTCTCTTCCAAATGTTGCCACTGATATTTTAAAATTATTGACTCTCAACATTGAATTATTATAATAGGAAGCTTTTAACTGTTGTTTTTTTAGATTGATTGTGATTATTTGACATATTGTTTGATCATGCGCTCAGGGCGGTCTTAACTGTAGCATGAGGTATCATCTATCAATCACTATCTCGGCATAGCATATTGTACTTATTGATACTATCCATTACCGGATTCTACAAAGCTGCCATTAATGTCTGGAGGGGTTCATGGGATCCGACGACTGCTGCAGACTGTTTGGGCACGGAGGCCGAGCGGCCTTCTCTGTGCCTCTACACTCGTTCCTCCTGTGCTAATATGTACATACTTTTTAAACTGATTTGTGAACATCCTCCTTCTTCCGGGGAATGTGTATAAGACACCAGTGGACTTAATGAAGTTTTGTGTGTGTGATACTATCCATTACACTAAGTGTCACCGAGAAACAGCCGGTATTCACCGGCGACTAAAGAAAGAATTAGGAAAGATGAACTGGCTGTCATCCTTTTTCTTCTTATCTGTTCATAATTCATCTATTATCAACACCTAGCATCTGAATTCTAGAATTTTCTTCTGTTATCAACACCTGACATCAACAGTCTGTAATTTTCCCCTGTTATCAACAAAAGACATCAACAAACCATCAGTCTCTTATGATCTCTCACGGCAGCCTGTAAGTTTGTCTCTATCTCTGTTTTATTTTGTACCCTAAACATCTGTTTAATAATTTTATTTATTTATTTGAAAGAGATTGTTCTCATATAATCCCTTTAGACAACATCAACGGCAGTATTATTCGTTGACACCAAGTATTGTCTCTGCGTGCTGCATCAAGGAAATTTACATATAGGGGCAACATGTCTCAAACAACAAAATATTCAGTCAGTTTCTTATATTGGGATTAATTACTAAAAGTGTCTGCCATGTTACATTTCCCTGTTGTACTTGTTGCAACATGCCTTATCAATATGTTCTTTCCTTTTGCAACTAGTTAGAAGGATACTTCCTTCTTGCATGGCTGTGCTGCAATTACCCGATGCAGTCAATGCTGTATTTAATGGGGGCATATCTACCAGATTTAACAAAGTATTCTAAGTCGGAAAGGAATTTACTCTGTAAAACCGCAAACTTGAAACTAAATATTTGTTTACAATCAATTATCGTTTACATTGAAAATTTTTACACCACTCTAAAACATAAGGCCAATCTACTTAAAAAAAAAAAACAGAACAATATAGTTCAATATGAAAATCAGAAACTATTTTAGACGGGTAAGATTCTGTTTGAAATTGAACAATTTCTTCTGCCCTTACTGCAATGGAAAAATTAATGGAAGGGCCTGGCTCATCAGTGGTGAACCCTCCCAGCGGTTTCGCCAGTTTAATCTACCATACCGCTGTTATATTGCATTTTTCGATCTTCCTTTTATAGTGATACTGTTCTTTGACTCTTGGAATGGGTATTTTAGAATAACTATGGACATAAGCTTTGAGCACAGTAGAATTACATACAATTATAAATATATATTTAATTTCAAAAAGAATCATACGCGTCTAAAATAGTTTCCAATTTTCATAACAGATGGCGCGCTAGTGCATCGTAATAGTTCAATATGTACCAAAAGAAGCATCTCTCCTTTTAATTGTACAACTAAACGATGCACTGTGCATCATCCTAATAAAAATATTTACTAGTGATGATAAACAATGAGCCACAACAAACTTGTTGTTTTGGAAATTTTGCCATTTTTACCACTAGTTTTACCATTGTTATTTGTATATACAAATTAGTCAGATAACAGGCTAATTCACGTATTACTGAGACAAAAAACGAGTATGATAATTTTATATTGATTAATTATCATAATGAGAAAACTAATATTATTAATAAACTCTTCTATTTAAACAATATTATCTGTTTAAAAATTCATTCGGATAGAACTCGGGAGAAACCAGTAAATTCGTGCCTAATGTTAACACACACACAAAAACATTTTATAAATAATTTTATTTATATATGTTGAGATAGTGTTAGGAATTCTATATACCAGAGTAGGTCAATCAGGAAATTAACTGCAGTCTTCAGAATAACTGAAACACACCATATTCTCTATCATATGTAAAATAGGTAAATGCAAATTGAAACATGTAGCTCTATCATAGCTCTATTGGTAGAAGAAGGAAAATTTTACACAAATTTCAGAAAGGTAACACTTTTCATGAAACATATATTTTAATTTATAAAAAATATTTTATTATAAAAATTACGAATAATTTTTGAAACAGATATAAAAGACTTTTAGACATTACAAATATTTTTTTTCATAATGAGTTTCTTTATATTTTTAAAATGCAAGCTTCCAAGCGAGAATCGTTCGTGAACAAGCTTTATTTAAATATAAGGTGATAACGTGACATCTACACACAAGAAATGGAAGCATTAAAAGCATTAAATATGCCTGACTGGCCTTGTATTTATTGTTTGCGGAAGAGCATTGCTCGATGTAAATATTTATATGTAATTCTGCTGTCCTAAAAGCATATGTCCATAGTTTGCTTGAATACTATTACAAGATTCCACCCGTCATTGCAGCCTATATAAGCAGAATCGTCCAATACAGTATTGGAGCACTAAGAGAAGCGGTCTGGTAGATTAAATTTGCGAAAGCGCTGGGAAGGTTCACCACTGAAGAGTCAAGCCCTCCCAATATATTTTTTCATCGAAATAAGGAGAGTAGAAGAGTTTGTTTTGTGTTTGAAAAAATAAACTTTCGTATTTTATAATACTTCCATTTATTGTGTATAGATGGCATGTATCGCCTTATATATAAAAATTTCAATATGATATATAACAGAAAGACAAGAAGGCTTAGACATATATAAAAATAGAGTTTCTTTTTTACTTCGAAGATTTTACAAATAAATAAAGTTTAAATTAAATACTTTTTTCTCTCTATTAAATAAAATATTATAAGAACAAAGTATACCCACCTCTCTGTCGGGTTATTCAGGATTTTTAGTTTATCAAGGAATTGATCATATAGTCAGCTTAAAATAATCATTTTAAGTAATGATCAGTCTACATCTTGGGTTGTCATAATACAATCTTAATTTGTGGTATTTTCTATTTATCAAGACAATTTAAACAATCTTATTGATTCTTCTAATCAATTTTTACAAAGGTGGAAAAAATATATAATAAAATAGTAAATAAAGAGTAGATAAAATGTAGGGGAATATATATAGTTGTGTATGTGTACAAATTTCTTCAGCAAGGAAGGCTTCCCCACCTTGAGAGAGTCCTCCACCAGACAAGGTCTTCTCGAACACTCCTCAGTTCCAGGCCGAGGAAGTACCTTGAGATGCTATATACTTATCTAGAGAGAGATGATCATTACCATTTTACAATAATATATATTCAAAAAAGATGCATATATTGGATTTATATACGAGGTGTGTTCAAAAAGTATCGCGACTTTTGTGTTTTTTCAAAAAAAATATTTATTTATTCCAGAATACCTATTTTGTCCCCTTCAAAGTAATCCCCATGAGATATTATACACTTGTGCCAACGTTTTTTCCAATCTTCGAAGCACTTCAAAAAATCATTTTAAAAAAATCTTTTTCATCTCCTCCTTCGATGCCGTCTTTATCTCGTCAAGCGTAGCGTAACGTCGTCCTTTCATGGGCCTCTTCAGTTTAGGGAACAAGAAAAAGTCACAGGGGGCCAGATCTGGGGAATACGGTGGCTACGGCATCATTAGTGTGTTGTTTTTGGCCAAAAAGTCGCGCACAAGCAACGATGTGTGAGCAGGGGCGTTATCGTGGTGCAAAAGCCATTTTTTTGTTCTTCCACAAATCCGGGCGTTTCTGGCGGATTGCTTCGCGCAAATTGCGTATAACTTGCAGGTAATATTCCTTATTGACCGCTCTACCCTGTGGCAAGAACTCATGATGCACCACCCTCTGCATTCGAAGAAAACTGTCAGCAAAACTTTCACATTCGACAGAACTTGGCGCGCTTTTTTCGGTCTTGGTTCGTGCGGCAGCTTCCATTGAGATGATTGAGCTTTGGTTTCCACGTCATAACCATAAACCCACCCTTCGTTACCAGTTATGACCCTCTGGATCAAATTTGGGTCGTCGCGGACTGAGTCCAACATCTCATTAGCAATGTTCATGCGATGCTGTTTTTGGTCGCAATTGAGCAATTTTGGTACGAATTTCGCGGCGACCCGTCTCTTGCTCAAATCATTGATAAAAATCGAATGGCACGAGCCAATCGATATGTTTAGGTCCTCAGCAACTTCTCTAACGGTGATTCGACGATTGGCCAATATCATTTTCTCCACTTCATTAATTTTTTCTTCTGTTGTTGTAGTGCTCGGGCGTCCGGCACGCTCTTCGTCGTTCACATCTTCTCGGCCTTCTGAGAACATTTTGTACCACCGATAAACGTTGCTTCGGTCCAAGGTAGATTCTCCGTATGCCACAGTCAACATTCGGAATGCATCCGCGCACTTAATTTCGTTTTTCACACAAAATTTGATACAGGTTCTTTCATCCATTTTTTTAAATAGGTAAAAATCGAAGACGATTCAAAATACCTGCAAGCAAAGCAGCTGTCAACAATAAAGTGAACATTCAAAATGGCCGAGCTTGTCGGCATAAGTGAGAGACATGAGTACCAACATAAAGCCACAAAAAGATCGAAATTCGAATATACGTAACCCGCGAAATTTCAAAAGTCGCGATACTTTTTAAACACACCTCGTATATACTTTTTCATTCTCTTTTTGATATCTGAACTTATCTGATGTGCATATGTGTGTGAATCCAGGTATGCAATTAAATATCAATTTTTTTGCTTGACTTTCATCAATAGCTAAGTTACAATAGCGATCTTTTAATTAATATTTATCGATTGAAGTTACAAAAAGACTTACCTTGATTTTGCAAAGGAAGACCAGATTTCAATAAGTTCCATTGAAAAGGCTTTTCAAGATCGCTGTAAGGTGCCATTGGCATCATAAATGGAAAGCCAAAGACGTGTAGAACTTCATCAAAATGAAAGGCTCCGGTCCAATTGGCCTTTCTAGTGTTGCATCATGATTAATGCCCGTATTTTAAAAATTATTTATAATATTATTTTTAATATATTAAAAATTTAAATTATATATTTATTTATTTTATAAAACAGATTATTACTATAAAATATTATGTACTATAAAACATTTGTATTTTGATACACTAAAATACCCCACCTGCTTTAAACTTTGATATGATAAATAAAGAGAGATTCTAGGTGCTACCTAAATTTATAGTTGTCTTATTATTGACTGGTTTAAACTTGTAGAATGGTTGAGACATGTTCTGGAAAGATGCAAGACGCGTCTGAGGAGAGAATCAAGACTGAAGAATCTGCCAAACCGCAGCCCGATGCAACACTAGGCAGAATGTTGAAGCTGTTGTGATATGTATAATAGTAGAAGTGGACGTCGCTCTTTCTGAAGGGTTCGTTGTCCACGAAGTACATGGAAGAACAGGTGAACATTAAGTCACTGGTTACCTGAGTCATTGCAATATCCAGTGCTATAGTTATGCTTTCATCTACGTCTTTTAAATAGGAATGAATAATTTTGTCTACTAACTGGTGATCTGTAATATCTTTCATCAATCTCTTTGGAATCTCATAGGCTTTCTCCTTTGTCAATATGAAATCTGGATCCATCATATCATCAAAGAAGCTAATAAGAAGTAATCCCATTTAATCTTTTGTGACACCAATCATAAGTTGTGCTTCATTAACCGTGCTAGGTCTAAACGGAAATAGACTTTTATAATCTAAAAATTCCTCATCAAAGATGATACCCATTTGGTCATATTTGTCTGATTCATCCATAACTTGATATTCTACTTGGAGAAGCACCTCAGGGGACTTAGATCGCAAGCATTTCAAAACTTGATCAGAATTGCTGGCGAGAGAAACATCGTTTTCCAGACAACCAGAATACTTAGCTACTTTTTCAGATTTTTTAAGCAACGTATCTTTGCGCAAAAAGTAGTTAGAATTAAAAGTGGTTCCGCTTTGGATGATAGCTCTTTGGAACAGTCCTTTGCTTTTTGGTGAAGTTACGTGGGCAGAAATGGACACGCCACCAGCACTCTCGCCAAAGATGGTTATCTTCGAAGGGTCTCCGCCGAAATGGTGGATATTGTCTTTCACCCAGGTGAAGGCCAACTGCTGGTCGTACAGAGCGAGGTTGCCTGGCTCGTCGGCCGTGCCGGCAGTTAGCAGACCGAAGGACCCCACCCGGTAGTTGACAGTGACAACCACCACGTCCCCGAGCCCTGCCAGAGCCAATTCATTGTAAAATGGAAATGAGATCGAACCTGTCAAGAAGGCTCCTCCATACACCCAGATCATCACCGCTTTCTTTGTTGTTGGATCTTCACTGGTAGCTGGTCTCCATATATTAAGATAAAGACAATCTTCTTGTTTTATCATTTGAGGAAGCATGGCAGTTATTTAAAAATATTTTCCATTTTTGTAGGCACCTGTAAGCAACTTGGAGCTTGATTAGTGGCCTTTAGCTTTTTAGGAAATTCCTTAAGCGAAAGTGGTTTCTTGAATCTTGAATTCCCAACAAGAGGCTCGTCGTAAGGTATCCCAGTGAATTGATCGACTTTGCTATCTTGGATTTGAATTATTTTGCCGATGATTTCCCAATCAGGAGATGAAACAGAAAGTTTTGCCTCTTGGGCCCATGATGTGGCTGCGAAGAGGATGAAGAGGATACATCTCATTGTCTGGAACATACAAAAATCACAGATTATTTTGGATATTCGTCGAAGTTTTGTCCCTAACCCTAGTAAACCTGGTATAACAACTACAGATTAGAACCCTTTACAAATTTATAACTTGATAATGCCCCTAATGATCCAAATATTTCTGCAGACCTCCAGTAACAATATCAGCATATTTTTGCATCAATTTTGATGCGCCCTACATTTATTCAAAATATTCTCTGATATTTAATATTTATTTAAAACAGATTATTTAGATTATCATCATTCCTTTTTATTGTTTCATTCATTTTGTAATATTTTATTGTACATATATCTTGATTGGTTATTGGAGCGAGAGAGGACCCAGACTGCGGATCACGACCTACGAGGACAACGAATAAATAAACACAATAACTTTAAAAGGTAATTTATTTTTATATCATTTTCTTTATTTGCTTTGAGTATGGAAACCGGCTCGGGAAACGTGTATAACACCAAGAAGGGGGAAACCAAGGTCGACGACCCGGCAAAGCTGCAACTTGGTGCAACAATAAAACTTTAAAATATACTATAAATATATCATTCAAAATGGAAATAGTTTTACATAAGAAGTAGGTTCTTACAGTGTGAAATGAATTTTATAGGAGTACTAGGACATAGTATGAAAATATCGCAAGGTTGTAATAAATTAAAATTGGAATAAATAAAGGGTCTCTTTTTCTTATATTCATTCGAAGTAATAAAGACGCTGGATAAATAAAGAACTTTTATCTTCACTAAACGGTTTTAGTAATATTCTCTAAGTCTTTATATATACATAAGATACTTCCTCACAAATTTCTAAGTACGAACAGCCTTGATAACATTTATTTCATTAAGGCTTTATTCGTTAAACAAAGCTTGCCATATCTTAATTTAGTTAGATTGATATTTTTTATAACAACTTGTCTTTTTGAATTCCAGATTGTGCAATCTTAAGAACATCCATTAATGCAAAGACTAAAAATCTATAAATCGATCAAAAGAAATGATAGAATCAGCTTATTGGATCTTAAAGTAAAATTTAGTGCATGCCAATTTCGTTGTAATTACCAAAAAGATTTGAAATTTAAGAAGATTATCTTATTAAGTTGGATAATAGCCTGGAATAGTATATTATCAAACGAACAAAATCTTGAGGCGTAGAGTTTCTTTAAAAGGTTTTTATTATTGCAGAGTTCTCGAGCAGAGGAGACGAAATTCTAGAAAGCTCGGATGAATAAATAAAAAACCTTTACAAGAAATTCTTTGCCTCACGATCTTGTTCTTTTGATAAGGTTCTCTTTTTGAAATTTTCTGAGATGGTTTACTGCCGAATATGATTCCTATAACAATGAATGAAAATGACAGAATAACAGAAATTGACCAGAATTAGGAGATAATCGAACATCGTCATCACATAGAACTCCTATTTATCAGTAAGCCATCTAGTAATAACTCTGGATAAAGAGTTTTTAAAATATAAAAATTTTATTAAAGAAAATATAGTCGGCGTGATTATATCTAATGTCCTGAAAATTTTATTTAAAATACACGTTATTATGCTCCATATTAGTCAATATTATGAATCTATTTTCAATTTGAATGTTTATTATTTGTGAAAGTGTTTAACGAAACTGTGAAAAAGTGGCTACCAGTAATTATAGAAATTACACAAATATATTTCGACTATATCTCTTAGGAATAATGGATAGACAACAAATGTCTATGAAGAAACATTAGTAAACATAGCATATGGCACCATCTGTATATGAGAATGTAATTATTCAGCGCGTTATTATATAAAATAGTTCATATATCATTATCAAAATACACTATGTTTTCTGCTTATTGATGTTGATTAAACAGGCCATTGGGTCATTCAGAAATTTCTGCGATTTTTTCCAATAAAAAATCTGTTGTATATGATCATATTATTAAAGTTAAAAGAGAAAATATGCAAATATATTATTTAAGAAAATTTAATTTGTTTTATGAATTGAATATATGTAATTTTATTTATTGTAAGAAAAGGTTTTGAATACTTTATGTGTATATAGTTGCTTTTAGTTGAGTATAATATGAGGATGGTGATGAGACTTGAATGTGTAGGCATATGCACTGCACTGCAACAAAATCCAAGATAACATTTTGATAATGGTACAAACTTTTAATAGACAATGTATAGGCAATATTTCACTATATGGTGTAATTTTTAACCCGTGTTATCAGAAATAAAATTCTGTTTACGTATTGCCCAAATATTCTGGGCTGTCGGTATTTCTACCTTTCTTGAAATAAAAATAATTTTATTGAAAAATGGAAGCTTTTGGTTTCCATCTTAACTCTAGAGCACTAAATCAAACTAACCGTACAAAAGGTTTATACTAAAATTAATGAAAAAACAATAGAAAAAATAAAAGATAAGTGAGTCAGGTGTTGATATTAAAAATAAAGAAGGCATCTCCTGACCACGAGCACATATGCTTTTTAGAGAGATTTTGAATAACGATAATACACTCATGGACAAAACTTAAGGAAGTTTTACCTTTTAGAATGTATAGCGGGATTCAGCTAATAACTCTGAAAGATTTGACAGTGGCCTTTAATGAAGACACACGAGATAACCAAGTGTATTGTCTATCTCTCCTTTAAATAAACATATGGCCAGCGATATAAACGTTTAGTTTATTTTTGCTCCACTAGATGGCGCTCTGCCATCTAAAAAGCATATGTGCTCGTGGTCAGGAGATGCCTTCTTTATTTTTACTAAAATTAATATTAACGAGAAAACATATCAATGTATTATGATGCATTAGCCCGCCATCTGTTATGAAAATTTGAAACTTTTATAGACGCGTATGATTCTTTTTAATATTAAAGAATTTCTACTAATCTATATAGATAATACCGTAACAGAGTTTTCCATTGTAAAGTCTTGAGCTATCTCCTCCGAAGATTCTGAACTACACATAACAATCTATATACCAAAATTTTCGTTATTTTTTTCTTCGTGTCATAGGCCTGTTTTTATTTTCCTAATGTTAACAGTTATTTTTATTTTTTAATTTAATCTATTTTACAATCGTAGATTTTTTGCATTTATCATCAACGGTTCGTTTGTTTTGAAATCCGTATTTTGTTTACCTTTTACTAATTCTTATTTACTAATTTTTACTAATTTCTGCATTCATTTGATTATTTGTATTTAATTTGTAAGTACTTTGTTATAGTTTTTCATTTAAATAGAGCTCAAT
This sequence comes from Cordylochernes scorpioides, assembly GCA_030710605.1. Lineage (NCBI taxonomy): Eukaryota > Metazoa > Arthropoda > Arachnida > Pseudoscorpiones > Chernetidae > Cordylochernes > Cordylochernes scorpioides. Next base: position 39,679,964 of record CP092864.1, read on the forward strand.
TTTTGTGTATGTTTCTTATTTGCATTATCTTTCCTAATGTCTTTGGCAACGTTTTTTTTTCTCATAAATAGGCTGAGGTTATATTATTTTTCGAATTGTAGATTGAATTATTACTTTTATTCTATATTTATTTTCTTTTATAAATGTTTGTTATAGTTTTTCATTTTAATTTAGCGCAATTTTTGTATCTGGTTATCTTTTTTGGATCAATTTTTGTGTATGTTTCTTATTTGCATTATCTTTCCTAATGTCTTTGGCAACGTTTTTTTTTTTCTCATAAATAGGCTGAGGTTATATTTTTTTTCGAATTTTAGATTGAATTATTACTTTTATTCTATAGTAATTTTCTTTTATAAGTGTTTGTTATAGTTTTTCATTTTAATTTAGCACAATTTTTGTATCTGGTTATCTTTTTTGGAATCTTTTCATCTCTCTTTGGCATCTTTTTTTTTCTCATTGATAAGACCTAATCCAAATAATTTAATAGTGTATGACGTTTCAGCAACTGCATCATACAAAAGAATAAATGAACTCAAGAATAAAATCTCATTTTTTCTTTTGTCTGATGATGGTGACATTTGGATTAGATCTTTTTTTTTTTATTAATTTGTTATAGTTTTTCATTTGAATTTAGCTCCATTTTTGTGTCTTATTTAATAAATGAACTAAAGAATAAAATCTCATTTATTCTTTTGTCTGATTATTGTGTCTGATTTTCTTTTTTACAGTATCTTTCATAATGCCTGATTTGATTACTTGATATTTTATAGTTTTTCATTTAAATTTAGCTCCATTTTTGTGTCTGTTGTTTTTTTTCTTCTCATAAATAGGCTGATGGCTTTATTTGATAGGCTTTGTGTACTCAATTGTTGCTTTTTGTGTCTGGTTTCTTTTTTGCTGTATTTTTTTGGAATCCTTTTTTTTTTCATCAATTGTTTCCTCACATGCTTGGCATTTTCTTTTTATGCCTGTCCTGGCTTTCAGTTTTATAGTTTTCCACTGCTTGGTTCTTATTTTACCTTTTTTTTTTCAGCGTCTTCTGTCATGCCTCGAAAAGGCCGTGGAAGATTCACTCCCCTAACAGCTAGGGCGTGCTAATATGCCTCGCCGCAGACACAGAACCCCAATTACTATTTCTCTTGTACAACTATATTGCAGATAAGATAAGAGGACCTTATTAAAAAATAAATAAACAAACTGCAATTCGACACTATCGATAATTCGACCATTTTAAAAATGAAATTTTCAAGGTTGGTTGTTGTTTAAATACAACTTTACCGGTAAAAAGGTATTACAGAGGCGAAGGCAGCCACTTTACAATTAAACACAGGCTCTTGTAGGAAGAACCGAAATATTCAGAATGAATGGAAGTCTGAAATCTGAAGGACCAAAAGATATGAGTCATCTTTACATGTATGCTATCCAATGTTCGCACACTTTGTGTACTCAATTGTTGCTTTTTGTGTCTGGTTTCTTTTTTGCTGTATTTTTTTGGAATCCTTTTTTTTTTCATCAATTGTTTCCTCACATGCTTGAAATAGGCTGAGGTTATATTATTTTTCGAATTGTAGATTGACATTTTTTCTTTTGTCTGATGATGGTGACATTTGGATTAGATCTTTTTTTTTTTTATTAATTTGTTATAGTTTTTCATTTGAATTTAGCTCCATTTTTGTGTCTTATTTAATAAATGAACTAAAGAATAAAATCTCATTTATTCTTTTGTCTGATTATTGTGTCTGATTTTCTTTTTTACAGTATCTTTCATACTGCCTGATTTGATTACTTGATATTTTATAGTTTTTCATTTAAATTTAGCTCCATTTTTGTGTCTGTTGTTTTTTTTCTTCTCATAAATAGGCTGATGGCTTTATTTGATAGGCTTTGTGTACTCAATTGTTGCTTTTTGTGTCTGGTTTCTTTTTTGCTGTGTTTTTTTGGAATCCTTTTTTTTTTCATCAATTGTTTCCTCACATGCTTGGCATTTTCTTTTTATGCCTGTCCTGGCTTTCAGTTTTATAGTTTTCCTCTGCTTGGTTCTTATTTTACCTTTTTTTTTTTCAGCGTCTTCTGTCATGCCTCGAAAAGGCCGTGGAAGATTCACTCCCCTAACAGCTAGGCGTGCTAATATGCCTCGCCGCAGACACAGAACCCCAATTACTATTTCTCTTGTACAACTATATTGCAGATAAGATAAGAGGACCTTTTTAAAAAATAAATAAACAAACTGCAATTCGACACTATCGATAATTCGACCATTTTAAAACTGAAATTTTCAAGGTTGATTGTTGTTTAAATACAACTTTACCGGTAAAAAGGTATTACAGAGGCGAAGGCAGCCACTTTAAAATTAAACACAGGCTCTTGTAGGAAGAACCGAAATATTCAGAATGAATGGAAGTCTGAAATCTGAAGGACCAAAAGATATGGGTCATCTTTACATGTATGCTATCCAATGTTCGCACACTTGAAAAAGCCACTTAAAGTTGTCCGTGCGTAAACACAGGCTCTTGTAGCCAAGGTTTGTCCTTGCGCCTTATTTATAGTCATAGCAAAAGCCAACCTTAGTGAAAACTAATGCCTCTCTAGAATGAAGCGAAGGTTGGTATCCAAAGGGGCCAAAGATATTTCAGACACTATACAGTGTGTTCAACTTTGGGCACTGTCAGTATATGTGCTTCGAACAATACAACTATATTGCAGATAAGATAAGAGGACCTTATTATTTTACTGTAGGTGCACCACATGTCTACACATGTGAAAAGCAGTTCGACTTTGCACTTACTAATGCCAGAGCCCCGTTTGGTTACTTGCACTCGCTGGTGGGGTTGGAATTTTGCAAGAATCGGGGGCCATTGGAGCATTTTTTTTTTCTTTAAACAGAAAAAAGTGTCCAATGCGGGAATCGAACCCGGGTCCTAGTGGTCGAAAACCAAACGGTTTTAACCAGCCTTCCACCGACCCCCAGACAAAAGAATAAATGAACTAAAGAATAAAATCTCATTTTTTCTTTTGTCTGATGATGGTGACATTTGGATTAGGTCTTTTTTTTTTTTATTAATTTGTTATAGTTTTTCATTTGAATTTAGCTCCATTTTTGTGTCTTATTTAATAAATGAACTAAAGAATAAAATCTCATTTATTCTTTTGTCTGATTATTGTGTCTGATTTTCTTTTTAACAGTATCTTTCATATTGCCTGATTTGATTACTTGATCTTTTATAGTTTTTCATTTAAATTTAGCTCCATTTTTGTGTCTGTTGTTTTTTTTTTTCTTCTCATAAATAGGCTGATGCTGTATTTGTGTACTCAATTGTTGCTTTTTGTGTCTGGTTTCTTTTTTTGCTGTATTTTTTATTTTTTTTTTTTTGGAATCCTTTTTTTTTTTCATCAATTGTTTCCTCACATGCTTGGACTTTTCTTTTTATGCCTGTCCTGGCTTTCAGTTTTATAGTTTTCCTCTGCTTGGTTCTTATTTTACCTTTTTTTTTTTCAGCGTCTTCTGTCATGCCTCGAAAAGGCCGTGGAAGATTCACTCCCCTAACAGCTAGGCGTGGTAATATGACTCGCCGCAGACACAGAGAGAGAACCCCAATTACTATTTCTCTTGTTTACTTTTTTACCAATGCCTATAATTTTTCACCTGAAAGATTTTTTATTTTGTTTGTTATTCAATACGGTCCTCTTATCTTATCTGCAATATAGTTGTATTGTTCGAAGCACATATACTGACAGTGCCCAAAGTTGAACACACTGTATAGTGTCTGAAATATCTTTGGCCCCTTTGGATACCAACCTTCGCTTCATTCTAGAGAGGCATTAGTTTTCACTAAGGTTGGCTTTTGCTATGACTATAAATAAGGCTCAAGGACAAACCTTGGCTACAAGAGCCTGTGTTTACGCACGGACAACTTTAAGTGGCTTTTTCAAGTGTGCGAACATTGGATAGCATACATGTAAAGATGACCCATATCTTTTGGTCCTTCAAATTTCAGACTTCCATTCATTCTGATTATTTGGGATCTTCCTACAAGAGCCTGTGTTTAATTTTAAAGTGGCTGCCTTCGCCTCTGTAATATCTTTTTACTGGTAAAGTTGTATTTAAACAACAATCAACCTTGAAAATTTGATTTTTAAAATGGTCGAATTATCGAAAGTGTCGAATTATCGAAAGTGTCGAATTATCGATAGTGTCGAATTATCGATAGTGTCGAATTGCAGTTTATTTATTTTTTAATAAGGTACTCTTATCTTATCTGCAATATAGTTGTATTGTTCGCAGCACATATACTGACAGTGCCCAAAGTTGAACACACTGTATAGTGTCTGAAATATCTTTGGCCCCTTCAGGTACCAACCTTCGCTTCATTCTAGAGAGGCGTTAGTTTTCACTAAGGTTGGCTTTTGCTATGACTATAAATAAGGCTCAAGGACAAACCTTGGCTACAAGAGCCTGTGTTTACGCACGGACAACTTTAAGTGGCTTTTTCAAGTGTGCGAACATTGGATAGCATACATGTAAAGATGACCCATATCTTTTGGTCCTTCAGATTTCAGACTTCCATTCATTCTGAATATTTCGGTTCTTCCTACAAGAGCCTGTGTTTAATTTTAAAGTGGCTGCCTTCGCCTCTGTAATACCTTTTTACCGGTAAAGTTGTATTTAAACAACAATCAACCTTGAAAATTTGATTTTTAAAATGGTCGAATTATCGAAAGTGTCGAATTATCGATAGTGTCGAATTGCAGTTTGTTTATTTATTTTTTAATAAGGTCCTCTTTTCTTATCTGCAATATAGTTGTATTGTTCGAAATTTTATTTTCTAATTAATTTTTTTCTTTTTTTTTCACTCTAATAATATTTATTTATATCTGATAATATATATATTTTTATTTAATGCAATTTATTTAATAATTTATTCAATCCAATGTCTATAGTTTCTTCCCTGATATTGCTTACCAAACATGAGTCAGTGTTTCCTCAGTGTTAACAGTTGGAGTGTTAGAATGCGGAGAAGCAAAATAACTCCCTACTGAATTTCTCAAAAGTCTTACTCCCAGAGGAATGCATCCACACCAGTTTAACTCTAGGTTGGTGCTATTGTTATGCTTCTGAGAAGTTTTAATCCTAAGCAGGGTCTTTGAAAATGTTACACGTGTGGTGATACTGTGCATGTGCTCTCATGTCCTTAAAGTAGTGTAGTTCTGTTGTTTGCACTTTCATTTTCTGATTTGTTAAAATTTTTCTACTATAGTTTCTCACCTGCGGGTCCTTCGGGTAAACCTGGGTCGTTGCCCGGGTCACTCGGCTATTTATATCTATATATATCTATACTTTTAAAGTCTCTGCAGGCCCTTTGGGTAAACCCTGGGCGTTGCCCGGGTCACTCGGCTAGTTATTTTAAAATTGTTTAATTTTAAAAAGAATAATTCGCGTCTATAATAGTTTCGAATTTTCATATATCAATGTCTTTTCTTGAAGCATCAACTCGAAACAAACGTCCATGTTTTGAAAAACCGTAGAAAGATCTAGATGATCCAATATTTGTTTTCTAGTCTTTTGAGTTTTAGAGCTGTGCTTATTTGCGAATTTTTTAAAATTGCAGGACTCTTTTTTTTTCACATTTTCATTTAACGCCCCATCACCAACAATAAATCTTCAACTATATAAAAAAGAAGTTTGATTTATTTGTGAAAAGAAAAATTCGCGATATCTTCATTTGTTGTATATATATTTAGCATTATATTGCTTTGTATAAAAAATAAAGTACAATATAATAATTTTAAATACTTGGTAGATTGAATTAACGAAATCGCTGAGAAGGTTTACAACTGATGAACCAAGCCTTCAAAAATCTTTATTATCTTCAGATGGCTAATTGTGCGGATTAATTCTATATTGACTAAAAAGCAGTATATATATATCCATATTAAATATAGTTAAACCTGTCTATAGCGCCCCCTCTAAATAGCGCCTCCCTCTCTATAGCGACCTGTCTATAACACCCTCTCTCTATAGCACCATATTTTGGTGAGTCCCAAGAGGGGGCGCTATAGACAGGTTTAACTGTATATAGTAAAATGTGGGTGGAAATAAAAGGCAGAGCTCTGTAGGAAATATTGATAGAACTAGAGGGCTGAGGACTTACTGTTTATTGCAGGTTCAAAGCACCGGTGAGTGGATAAACCGGAACACACTATCTGAAGAGTGATATCCAGAAGTAAACAAAAAAGGAACTAACAGTCTTCCGAATCTTTTAGCTTTTTATATCTTTTTCTCTCAATTTTTTCATTCTTTCCAACCAATAAGCGTTCAAGCCTCGCCCCATTTAAAGAAACCTTTAGACCACATTTTATCCTGTCAAGTTGAATTTTAGTTACACTATTCGCATATCTTCCATAAATTATATTTTTATTTCAATAAAAATTGCCATTTATTCCTTCTTCAATGCCTTACTCTACTGAGAATAGGCCATATGGTCTCTCAATACTTCCATCGTCATTCTCTTCATCTCCTCGTAGGTGTGTCGTCCAGTCCATTGTTTTAGATCGTCTGTGTATCCCTGTCGTCTCCTTCTCCTCGACCTCTTCCCCTGGAGCTTTCCCTCCAACACTATCATCAATGAAAAATTGGCATTTACATATATATATAAAGATAAATTATTTCACAATAAGCTTCCTTTTATTAAATTTGACCGCAAACTTTTGAGTCCTCGCTCATCTACATAAAGAATGAGCATGGAAGGGAGCGATCTCTGTGACTATCGTTTTATAAGATCATCTATAGGATTGAAGCTGTTCTGGAATTTCTATTCTACCGTTGATATTGTTCTTACTTTTAACTATTAAGGATATCAATTAGTATCAACAGGGGAAAATAGAAATTTGATAACAGTTAAATTATATGGAAAATCTTATAAAACAATAGATTGTTCTTATCACCATTTGCTCGTTGTAGAACGAGATCTTTAAAACTTGCTGGTGAGTTTGATAAAACCTTATTACGAAATAATCTAACTTTTACATATAATATAATTGAAATTTCTCCCTTTTCACTATTTAATTGTGTATTTGGCCGAGTATATAAAATCACAAATGATTGTAGCGATTGAGAGTTGAGACAGCCAGTGCCGCGTAAAGCGTGTCTACGCTCAGGCTCTCTGCTTCGCTAAGACGCATTAAAAGATTTAAAAAAACTTTTGGTCCCGGGAGAAGATCGTCGACCTTTCTCTAATGGTGGAAAAGTCTTCTACTCCTAAATTGTACTGAGGTCGATCAAACATCAAAGACAACTCAACAATAACTGGCTCACTCAAACACACACACATATAAACTTTATTTTGGACTAAGTACAATATTCAAAGAGTAAGACCTTTTCACATATATATTGATTAAACATAGAAATAAATTTACATAATTGTTTTCTATATCACAAATAACATATTGACATTACTGTTCTCCGACAGCCAGAAACATTGATGGCGCCGTTTTCTAACAGGAACCCTGGGCCATGGTCCAAATATAACCCAGCAAGTCTAGAATAGTGTTTGACTAGAAACAGCAGCCAATCGGGGTGTTTGGTGAAGTTATCAGCACCCATATGGCCGGAATCCCCTGGCTATCTCTCTATTCAGGATTGTGAGACTCTCCCTTTGAAACTTTACCACTACTTATCTATTCACAAATTCTTTGCCTATAACCTTTTTGATATTGAATACATATACACTCTCTCTCTTCTCTCTCTCTCTTCATGGACAAAACTGAAGTAGTGGAAAGTCTTTTATTTCGCTGGCCATCTGTTTATTTAAAAGAGACAGAATAGAAATTCGGCTCAATCACAGACTGAGCCAGGGATGATATAGGCTCAACAGCGGCCCTTGCATCCCAGGCTTTCGCTGAAATCTAGATCCACACAGCCAGAAGGAATGATGCATTCTCCATGCACCGAGCGGCCATTGGTAGGCCCCTCGCGCCCGCCATTATGGTCTGGCTCCATGGGGTTGACCATCCACCCACAGGCGTCACCGAGAGTTCATTGGCAAGGTTGCTGACCGAGCCCTCTCGTTCGGACTTAGAAAGACCCGTCCTACGCTCCAATAGGACTCCCCCCCCCCCTTTAGCCCTCGTACCCTTATCCAGTACTCCCTGAATCTGCCGTCGAGTCAAGGACCTCTGAGGTACTGAGGTTTACACGGGGAACCGACGTGAAGGCGGGGGGGGTGGTACTGCTGTGTGCACCCCTTGGTTTTTCAACACCAGGCCTAGCCCTGGTGCAATTTTAAAAGAGACAGAGACAATTTTGTTCACACCTCGTTATTTCGTGTGTCTTCATTAAAGGTCACTGTAAAATCTTTCAGAGTTATTGTCTGAATCCCGCTATACATGCTTAAAGGTAAAACTTCCTTAAGTTTTGTCCATGAGTGTATTATTGTTATTCAAAATCTCTCTCTCTCTCTCTCTAAATTATATATTTTTTTGATTTCTTATAATATTAAAATATTCTATATATGTGTATTTATAATAATATTTTTCTATGAAAATAGACATTTCGGCCAGTAAGTGTTTTTTTTTTATTTTTCAACGTTTCGACAAAAATATTTTGTCTTCGTCAGGAGAAGT
>CP092864.1:39688682-39700919 GCA_030710605.1 Cordylochernes scorpioides
ACCAGCTGTTTCTCCAATTTAATCTACCAGACTTCTTTTTAGAACTCCAATACTGTATTGGAGATGATTCTACTTATATATTCTACAATGAAAGATGGAATCTTAAAAATGGTATTCAAGTATATTATGGAAATAAACTTTTAGGACAGAATAATTACATGTAAATACAAGTTAGTACAAATACAATTTAGAATGTAGTGCACATACAGTGAACTAAAGTAGATGAGACAAATAAACGCTAAGCATTTTAAATCTATCTATGATAAATAATGGCTAACTCCACGCTGACGAGCGCAAAAAGCGCAAAACTCGTTCGTGGATGACTTTTCTTGATTTAATCAAGAAATTGGGTTGGCAAAATATCAGGGAACAAGCTAAATTAATGTTTAGTTGATTTCTGTTCCACTAGATGGCGCTCTGCCATCTGAAAAGCACATATGCTCCTGGTCACGATATGCCTTTTTTACTTTTAAATTTTAATACACACACAATGGCTAATAATGGTTAACAATGGCTTATTTCATTATTACAGGATTGTGGATTTCAACAAACAAAAAGCATGAGATGCTGCAACTCTTTTAATTGCTTGGTTAAAAAAGCTTTCGGGCCAAATTTTCTTCAACTGCAACGTTGTTTAGTTAGCCGAAGAAGGCCTTGTGCCTTAAAGCTTCTTTAACCAAACAAATAAAAAATTGTGGCGACTTATTCATTTTTCTTGTAATGAATTATATAATAATAACATTTTAAACTTAAAACAATATCTGGATGGAGTCACTGCCATATTTTTGCTGAGATTGGCTATTTATCCTGATAATAGGTTAATTCTGAGTCAGAAGATAAGTATGATAATTACATATTGATTTTAAACTCTTATCATTATTACTACTACAACGTTGTCCCAAAAGTTTGTAAACACTTTAAAAACAAATCATAATATTTTGAGTTAAAAGGCAATCCATTAATTAAGATTATATAAAAGGGCGTACCTGGATCTGTAAAGAAAAAAAAAACAATTTTTTCTTTACAGATCCAGGTACGCCCTTTTATAAAATCATAATATGTTCACGAAATTTTAGGACAACCTTTTATTATAATTAGGAAAAATCCTTTGTTAAAACAATATTTACTGGGTAAAAATCATTCTAATAGAACTTGGGTAAAAGCTAGGTAATTAAATTAGTGGATTTTAATACAAATACATATATGAAAAACAATAAAAATAAAAAATATATAAAATTGGTCAGGTGTTGATATTGGATTGGCCAAATATCACGGAACAAGTTAAATAAACGTTTAGCTTATTTTTGTTCAACTAGATGGCGCTCTGCCATCTAGAAATGCTCATGTGAGGATATGCCTGGTCAGGATATGCCTTTTTTGTTTTTAAATATATATAGATCTTTAATTAAAAAGGAATATATTGGATCAAAATATCATTTATTTTACCAATAAAGGTTGACGTTCAGCCAACTGAAATATTGGTAAAATAAATGATATTTTGATCCAATATATGCCTTTTTAATTAAAATTTTATTTATGGATTGCTCTATTTTCAAAAATATATATAGATATACAGTAGAACCTCTCCCTGTAAAGGACACCTAATTGCAGAACCAAAATGTCCTTTAGAGAGAGGTGTCTTCATTCTGGAGAGTTGCTAAATAGTATACATGGTAATTTTGTAAATGAAAGTTGTCCTTTGTAGAGTGTCCTCTCATAGAAGTTCTACTGTATTATGAACAACACAACTAAATACATATTTATATTTATTGATTGTCGGGAATATAGCAGAGAGTGGTCTATCGAGGAGATTAACTGCAATCTTCAGAGTGACTGAAACACACCACACAGCCTTTGAGGAACCAATCGATAAATAAAATACACATTCAGAAATGTTAAACTTTTTTAAAATAAATCTTTAAATGATATAAAGATATATTGTTGCATTAATTTTATTGCGCCCTACATTTATTCAAACTATTCTATGATATTTATTATTTATTTAAAACAGATCATTTAAATTATCATCATCCCTGTTATAGTTTCATTCCTTTTGTAATATTTTATTGTACATATATCTTGATTGGTTATTGGAGCGAGAGAGGACCAAGACTGCGGATCACGACCTATGAGGACAACAAATAAATAAACACAATAACTTTATAAGGTAGTTTATTTTTATTTACTTTTCTTTATTTGCTTTGAGTATGGAAACCCGCTCGATGTATAACACCAAGAAGGAGGAAACCAAGGTCGACGACCCGGCAAAGCTGCAACTTGGTGCAACAATATAAAATAAAATTTTTAAAAATAAAAAAGGCCAGGTGTTGGTTTAAGATCTAAGAATTTGGGTGGACAGGATATGCCTTCTTTGATTTTAATAAAAGAGAATATTTTTAAAACAGATTTTTATATATTTTCACGCGGTTCATTTTGAAAATTTTGGGAAATCTACCGTGTTTTCAATATATAAAGGATACGTATACCAGTAAATTAAAAATGTATACTCTATATAAATCATTTTCTGGTTGGGAATTTGTTGAAAATGAATGTAAATAGTGTACTGGTTTTCAAATTTCTTTATTTACAGGCGTTTCGGTGACTAAATGTCATTTTCCTAAAGGAAAAAGATAGCAGAGAGTCGCTGAAACATCTGTAAATAAATAAATTTTAAAATGTTTGATGTAAAATATTTGCAGTACATAGGTTTAACTCCAAAGTAGGTTATATACATGCAAATATATCTATTATAAGATTCACAGAGGGATCCATTCATATATATTTTTAAAATATATATTGTCACGTGGAATATTAGGGAAGACAAACTTCAGAATGACACTACAATTTTTTTTGGCACAAATACACGCACTAAAATGTATAAAATACAAGATAAGCAATAAGGGAAGTATACAGAGTAGTAAGCTATAAATATGAAAATTAAGAATCTGTTCATAAAATATAAATTTTTCACTACAATATTCTAACACGTAAACAGTTGAAGCTCTTTTTTCTTTAAATATATAATTACAATGATTTTTCAGTCCTTATTATGCGATTATTAAAAATTGAAAGAGAGAAAGGCATGGCTTATCAGTGGTGATAGATTGACCATGTTGAAAAAAAGATTTATAATTTTTAATGATAGCTGTCGCTACGTTAATGATAATATTTCAGATCAAACTATATTTATGATTTTATTCTGATGAAAACATACGTATATAAGTGTTTTCCATTCTGGTTAGCAGTCCCGTAAATAAAGATATTTCCACCGTATATAGGTGTAAATCAAAATTCGAAACTTTTTTAAACACGTAAGATTCTTTTTGAAATTAAAAAATTTCTACTACTATAATGGAAAAATTAAAGGGAGGGCCTGGCTCATCAGAGATGAACCCTCCCAGCGGTTTCGCCAGTTTAATCTACCATACCGCTGTTATATTGCATTTTTGGAACTTCCTTTTATAGTGATACTGTTGCTAGACTCTTGGAATGGGTATTTTAGAAGAACTATGGACATAAGCTTTGAGGACAGTAGAATTACATACAAATATTAATATATAATATGCTTCGAGCAATCGCTCTTCCGCAAATATCAAATTGTGTCTTTTATTAGAACATTTATAATATGATGCACCAGCACGCCATCTGTTATCAAAATTCGAAACTATTTTAAACGCGCAAGATTCTTTTTGAAATTAAACCATTTCTTCTGCCCTTACTGCAATGGAAAAATTAAAGGGAGGGCCTGGCTCATCAGTAATTTCAAAAATAATATTGCGCGTTTAAAATAGTTTCGAATTTTGATAACAGATGGCACGCTGGTGCATCATATTATAGGTTTAGATGGAAATTTTGCCTGGAAGATATTGATTTATGAAAATAAAGGTTGTCTCTCCCCTCCAAAATAAACGCTAAAACTAAGCGACATCTACTGACCATCTCTGCAAACTAGTGATATCGGGTCAGTAACAAATCCACAACACCAGCTTTGGTAAATTGAGAAGCGCCTACATGGAGACTATGGTTTCAAGCAAATGACCCTTGTCAGACCAGTGAGGGCTTTGATTTTATGAGATATACAAATTAAATTTTCAAAATTTTCAAAAGGTAGTTAAGCTGGCAAAAGGCGTTTAGTTTCAGCGTCTATTTAGACGGGAGTGTTCTCCTTTATTTTTATAGATCAATTACCTCCCGGCAAAATTTCTATCTCTATTTTGAACATGGAATTGACCTAGCCACTCTACCATCTATAAACACTACTTTGGCAAATTTTGAAGATTTCATTCGATGCCTTGTGGATCTAATGAAATAAATCCGCCCTAGACTGAAGAGGGCCATTAGAGCCAAAATTGTAATAGCCTGATATTTTCTTTTGAATAATATTGTTTAGTTTAGCTTATATCTTCTCGATTTTTTTTGAAAAGTTACTTCTATAGAATGGGTTCAGGCTATCTCACACTTCAGTATAGAAGGCGAGTGATCAGCTTTAGCCAGATGTTTTGTCTCTATCATCATATCAATAGAATTATCAAAATCTGTTTGAACTGGTAAAGTGGTAATTCTGGTTCTAGATAAAATACTCTTTCAAAACATCTCTAAATGGTAGCAGAACCTGAACAAATGAAAGTTATATCCTGAAACTTATAAAGGTTGGCTTCTTGAATATCACAAGAGATATATCATGAAAATAGGCACATGGAACTTTTAAAACATGAAAATCGAAAAAGAAAACGAGCTGTATTATATGGTAACGGACTTAGGACCCTAATCAGTACAGGGGTGGCTATGAGTTATGAATACTATCAAATCTTTCTCAAAGGTATTTTAGCTAGTTACGTAGAATATTCATTTATATGGATAAGAAAAATCGATTATTCTATATAATCACTCAATATAAGTAAAAAAAACAGATGGATTGCATCGTTGATTTATGAAAGAAGAACATACCAGTGGTCTTCAGGCGCAAAGACCTCCCGCCAGGTCGTGCGGCAGATTTCAGCCACAGGAAGAGGGTAGATCTTGGCACCTGAGGCGTTTAGATCCAGTACCTGGGGTAGATCAGGGGAGTAGGAAGGCCAGCAGTAGTGACGTTTGGACTCGGGATGTCTGAAAACACCATGTCTCTACAGTAGACATTTACAGGTATTGTAAACAAACCAATTTTATTCAATCTCTCGTTATAAATGTCGTAAACTTTCTGAATTCCCTGATTGATGAAGACTCTCACAGAGGCCCAAATAATCATTTAGCTTATTTAGCCCTAAATATTCCGTTAAGGATTCTGTTAACGATTCAGTATTATTTAATGAAATTCTGGGATACGTTCATTTATCTCGATTATCATTTATAAGCTTCCCAACACACACACATATATATAGTAATTTAAACCAACAACCCTATATTGTATAATACTTATAACAAGATTGTCAAGTTGTATATAGAAACACATCTATAAATAATTATACGCATGATTGACATGTGTCATTGCATCACCATATGTAATGTACTTTGCACAAACTGAGGATGAATAAATAAAACTATGTAATAGATTAAGAGCTGAGCTAAGAAAGAGATCGAGATAGAAATCCAACAACCTTAAAAAGGAATTTGGCAGGCCGTTGCCATCAGGTCCAAAGGGTGTAGAAAATACCGCAGACACCCCACGCACTTTGCACCCGTTCAAAGTCCAAATTCTCGCATGTCTCCCCCCCCCCCCCCCCCCTCGGCAAAGATATAAAACATCTACCCTAGCCGAAATAATAGATAGACTTCACCATCGGCGTGAGTCCTCGTCGGTTGTACCCAGGACCACCTCATCGCCACGTAGAACAGTAAGGACTCTTCTATCTCCATCTTGCCTTTAGCTCGACTCCTATCGGTAGATTAAACTGGCGAAACCGCTGGGAGGGTTCACCACTGATGAGCCAGGCCCTCCCTTTAATTTTTCCATTGCAGTAAGGGCAGTAGAAATTGTTTAATTTCAAAAAGAATCTTACGCCTTTAAATTAGTTTCGAATTTTGATAACAGATGGCGCGCTAGTGCATCATATTACAAGGTTATATACTATGGTTAAAACGTATAAAAGAAACAATTTGATATTTGCAGAAGAGCGATTGTTCGAAGCATATTATATATTTATAAATGTATGTAATTCTACTGTCCTCAAAGCTTATGTCCATAGTTCTTCTAAAATACCCATTCAAAGAGTCTACCAACAGTATCACTATAAAAGGAAGTTCCAAAATGCAATATAACAGCGGTATGGTAGATTAAACTGGCGAAACCGCTGAGAGGGTTCACCACTGATGAGCCAGGCCCTCCCTTTAATTTTTCCATTGCAGTAAGGGCAGTAGAATTTGTTTAATTTCAAAAAGAATCGTACGCCTTTAAAATAATTTCGAATATAACCTTGTATCATAAACCTTTGTAGATAGTTGGAGTAAGACGTGGCGTGTAGAGTTCGCATAATGCGAATAGTGCATGCGGGGGAAATAAATTGTTGTTGATCTGGGAGCAGATCTCTTCGATGCCTTCTCAACACTGAGGACATCATTTTGATGTAGTCCTCGGACTTCCTTTCTAGATTACTTTTCAGGGATTTTGGTCTAGATCCTGCCTCCTGTGTGCGTCTTTACGACCTTGCCAACTCGTCTGCTCGCAAATCAACACACACATATATATATTGATACAAGGTTGTCCCAAAAAGTTCGTAAACACTTAAAATACCAGAATTATTCGCCGTTATGTATAATGTATTTGTATTACGTATAAAGTAATTGTATTATGTATTCGCCGTAATAATATTATTCGCAAAGTATTAAGAAAAACCTTTTTGAGAAAAACACTAACTTTAGGGACAACCTTATATAACAAAATTTCGGAAGGATGGTATTGATGTACCAAAAGTGAAACCTCTCAATTTGAGAATGCATTAAATTATCAATGCATCTAGTTTATCACTCGGTACAAACGTAATAATGGTGATAAAGAAGAAGTTAAATACCAGTTTTGGCAAATTCTGACAAACCACCAACCTGTAAACCATGGTTTCGAACTTTGGTTCTCACCATTTTAAAGTCGGCTTCATTTCATAGCATCCTACGAGGGGAGTTAGGAAATCGGTCGAATTAGATTAAAAAAGGCGTTTAAGTTGCTGAAGTGGTAAGACCACTAAAATGCAACATAAAGTTGCGGTATGATAATGTACCAAAAGTAAATGTATTAAAAGTAAATGTATTAAAACAGAGCATATTTGGTTTATCATCTTAGTACAAAACATAATAGTGGGGATAAAGAATGAGCTACGACACCAGTTTAATCAAATTCAGACTGAATGAGAAGAGGGGAAAAGCCCGAAACCATTAAATACTGTATCAAATTTTTTATTATCTGATTAAAATATTATCAATTTTGTTGTTTATATTTTGCTACTCTGTAAACTTCCTTCATTTCTTAACTTATATATTATCAATTATAGTTTGTTCTTTCTTTAAATAAATTGCTGTGCGATCCTGAAGTTTGTCTTTCCTAATTTTCCACATGGCATTCTGGTGAATGCTGGTTTAATTAAGGAAGACAAACTGAAGATCGCCGAGAACACCTTAAGGCCATGGCTGCTGGTTCCAGGAATCCACCGCCGTGTCAAAGCCGAGACTTCCTTCTGAGATAACGATGTCCCTATAGACGATACGACGACAAAGCCGCTCTTCACGCCGCAAGAAAAAGGTCGCAAAGGTACTGGGGACAAATTTCCAAGACTTCGATGGAATCCTTGACAGAAGCACGTCAAATCCATGTCAGAAACTACAATATTACAAGCTGTAGGTCATTGCTCCCATAAGGAAGGATCTATTTAGCAAAGTAGTTATTTTTTTTTATTAACATATTATCAATTTTGGTGTTTATATTTTGCTACTCTGTAAACTACCCTCATTTCCTAACTTATATTTTATCAATTATAGTTTGTTCTTGCTTTAAATAAATTGCTGTGTGATCCTGAAGTTTGTATTTCCTAATTTTCATTTCCCACGTGGCAGTATAGGTTGGATTTTTGTCTAAATTTGACAAATCTGGTGTTGTGTATCATTCTTTATCATCACCATTACGTAGAATGCTTTGAAATCCTATCGTAGGATGTTATGAATTCCAAGACGTCCTTGAAATTATGAGAACCAAAGTCCGAAACCATGGTATATACAATAGGTTAACTTTTGTCTGAATTTGACAGAACTGTTGTCATGATTCATTCTTTATCACAACCATTACGTTTTAAACGGGAGTTATAAACCAAATTATATTGTTTTAATGCATTTTTAAAGGGAGAGATGCCACTTTTTCTATACCTACATTACCCAATTTATCTCTAGCAATGTAAAATTTTTTAATGTAAGCGCACCACATGTCAATTTGCACTTACAAATGTGCCAGAGCCCCGTTTGGTCACTTGCACTCGCTGGTGGGGTTGGACTTTTGCAAGAATCGGGGATCCATTGGAGCATTTTTAATTTTTTTTTTTTTTTTTAAACAGAAAAAAAGTGTCCAATGCGGGATTCGAACCCGGGTCGTAGTGGTCGAAAACTAAACAGTTTAACCAGCCTTCCACCGACCCCCCTGTAAAATATTCAAAGAATATTATTGTTTAGAAAATAATAAATCAAACGGATAAATTAATGGAATCACATTTGAATAAAATAGTTTTTTAAAGAAATAAAATACGTTATTAATTAGATATTAGAAGCTTTATCTAGTGGTTGTACAATGTGTATGGACAAACTTAGCTGTCTGACTCCATATAATACGTTTTCATAATTTTAAAACTAAGTTAGATAAACTCAAATCACTTTTTAAGGGTTATTTGCGTTTAATTTGATTAATATTCAAATGCTACTAATAAATTTAGAAAAATAAATATGTTTTGATATTTTATATGAATATAAAACAAAATGAGTTTGAATATATAGGTTTATACAAGTAGTAGGCAAAATATAAAGGCAATTATTGATTCAGATATTTAGATATTAGCAATTCTATCAGACTGCCAAAACTTAGAATAGAATTTGAATATTTTACTTTGAATTGTGGAGACTACCAGGTGGATATAGGTTTAGGATTATATATATTAAGTTACTACATAACTAAGTGTCAATAGTTTCCAATAGCTTAATCATTATGAAGTGAACCTATGCAAAATGACTTACCCTGATTTTGCAAAGGAAGACCAGAGTTCAATGATTTCCATTGAAAAAGCCTTTTCAAGATCGCTGAAAGGACCCATTGGCATCAACAATGGAAAGCCAAAGACGTGCAGAACTTCATCGAAATGGAAGGCTCCGGTCCAATTTGCCTTTCTTTGAAGAATGTTGAAGTTGCTATGTTGTGTATAATAGTAGAAATGGATGTCGTTCTTTCTGAAGAGTTCGTTGTCAACGAAGTACATGGAAGGACAGGTGAACATTAAGTCACTGGTTATCTGAGTCATTGCAATATCCAGCGCCGTAATATTGTTTTCATCTACGTCTTTTAAATAGGAATGAATAATTTTGTCTACTAACTGGTGATCTGTAATATCTTTCATCAATCTCTTTGGAATCTCATAGGCCTTCTCCTTTGTCAATTTGAAATCTGGATCCATCATATCATCAAAAGAGTTAGAAAGAAGTGCGCCCATTTCATCTTTCGTCACACCAATCATAAGTTGTGCTTCATTAACCATTTTGGGTTGAAACGGAAATAAACTTTTATAATCTAAAAATTCCTCATCGAATATGATACCCATTTGGTCATATTTGTCTGATTCTTCCATAAATTTGTATTCTGCTTGGAGAAGTACCTCGGGATCTTTGGAGCGCAGACAATTCAAAACTTGATCGGGATGGCTGCTCAGAGAAACATCGTTTTCCAGACATCCAGAATAATTGGCTATCTGGTTGGATTTTTCTAGCACCGTATCTTTACTCTTGATGAAATTAGAGTTTAGAGTCGTTCCGCTTTGGATGATAGCTCTTTGGAACAGTCCTTTGCTTTTTGGTGAAGTTACGTGGGCAGCAATGGACATACCACCAGCACTCTCGCCAAAGATGGTTATCTTCGAAGGGTCTCCGCCGAAATGGTGGATATTGTCTTTCACCCAGGTGAAGGCCAACTGCTGGTCGTACAGAGCGAGGTTGCCTGGCTCGTCGGCCGTGGCGGCAGTTAGCAGACCGAAGGACCCCACCCGGTAGTTGACAGTGACGACCACCACGTCTCCGAGTCCTGACAGAGCCAATCCATTGTAGAATGGAAATGTTATTGATCCTGCCAAAAAGGATCCTCCATACACCCATATCATAACAGCTTTTTGTTTTGCTGGATCTACACTATTAGCCGGTCTCCAGATATTAAGAAAAAGACAATCTTCTTGTTTTGTCATTTGAGGGAACATGGAAGATATATTATAATATTTTTCCATTTTTAGGGGCACCTGAAGGCAACTTGGAGATGGATTGATGGCTTCTAGCCTTTTGGGAAATTCTCTCAGTGGAAGCGGCTTCATGAATCTTAAACTTCCAACAGGAGGCTCGGCGTAAGGTATCCCAGTGAATTGATCGACTTTATGATCTTTGAATGTCATTCTCTTGCCGATGATTTCCCAGTTTGATGTTGAAACAGAAACAGTTTCCTCCTGGGCCCATGATGTGGCTGCGAGGAAGAGGAAGAGAAAATATCTCATTATCTGGAACAAACAGAAATTCTATT
Source organism: Cordylochernes scorpioides (assembly GCA_030710605.1). Classification (NCBI taxonomy): domain Eukaryota; kingdom Metazoa; phylum Arthropoda; class Arachnida; order Pseudoscorpiones; family Chernetidae; genus Cordylochernes; species Cordylochernes scorpioides. The sequence continues at coordinate 39,699,418 of CP092864.1, forward strand.
TTATTTAAAATATTATTCAAAGCATGCTATTTTTAATATAGATTTAAATCTACCTTATCAAAACATATTTGACATATAGAGATATCGAGCCCGTCACAAACTTTAAATTTAAAAAATGGCCCTAGCCTTCCAAATAATAATTCTGGAGGCTTTCATAAACATATTAACATTAAAAATGGCATATCCTGACCAGGAGTACATGTGCCTTACAGAAGGCAGAGCGCCATCTGGTGGAACAGAAATCAACTAAACATTGATTTAGCCTGTTCCCTGATATTTAGCCAATTAAATTTCTTGATAAATCAAGAAAAGCCATCCACGAACGCGTTTCGCGCTTTTTGGCGCTCGTCAGCGTGGAGTAGGCTGAACCACTGAACAAACATATTAACGTATTGCTTTCTTACCTTGAACTATATATTGGCACTGTATAATATTTGAATATCTTTTTTTCCAATATGTGATTTTTCATATAATAATTTTAAAGTAAATAATAACCAAAATTGACAATATAAAAGAAGCTTGTTTTGACATGCAGAGTGAATAAAGTTTATATAGAAAACTGCGCTTCGCGTGATTCCTAGTACCTATTTGACAAGGAAAATCCGTGACTCTATATATATATATCCAGGACGTTAACAGTGTATCACTATCAAACTATTTATGGCAGGCTAATAGCACATGTGTCTGGCTTGAAATAAAGTTAATGGATCGATTCTGACACAAAATTATTTTTATGATAAAGATATAATTAAACTTTTCACATCTCCGAATTTTCTTGTGAAATTCTTTTTTATTTTTATATACAACAATGAATATAGTATATAAGGATATAAATCTAAGGCAATTATTTTATAATAGCAAACATTAAATAAAAGAGAATATTTTATTGAATAATATTGTGGTGTTATTGTGAGTTAAAATTAGGGCATTGAATTGTGAGTTTTGTGAGTTAAATATCCAGGGTGTGTGTTTATTTAATTCAAATATCCGATACATTTACAGTGTTGGGATAACGCATCTAAATGTGTACCACTATGTAATTAGCCGTGTTTTCCTTTGACAGGTTGTCACAACAGAGAAACAAATTTAACGGTTGACATCTATTTTTTTTTTAGAAACCCTAATAGCAATCGTGACTCATCGTGACATTTTGGTAGCCTAATTCCCTCAATCATCTGTAGGAAAGCCTTAAGACAGGGGTTGGCAAACTGCGGCTCGCGAGCCACATGCGGCTTTTTGAATGTGAAGCTGTGGCTCTTTATATATAGTTCCATACTCAAATATTATTTATGCGAGTACTATTCATTGTTGGCAAGGAAAATTTTGTGTCTTTTTAAAAACTTTGAAATTTTGAAATTTGTTATTTTTGACTCTTCCTACTGAGATATTTTCCGACCCCTGGTCTAAGATGATGGTAGTTTACTTCTTCGCCAACTTTTCAATTAGTGGCAACAATATCTAAGCGTCGCTCTTATCAAAGTTTGATAATGTAACATTATCTC
>CP092864.1:39710156-39736600 GCA_030710605.1 Cordylochernes scorpioides
AGTAAGGACAGTAGAAGTTCGTTTTATGTATAAAAGAAACATTCGCGCTTTCAAATACTTTTATTTTATATGTATAGATGGCGCGCTATTGCTTTGTGTTAATTTGAAATAAATAAACACACACACTGGATATTTAACTCGCAAAACTCACAATTCAATGCCCTAATTTTAACTCACAATAACACCACAATATTATTCAATAAAATATTCTCTTTTATTTAATTTTTGCTATTATAAAATAATTGCCTTAGATTTATATCCTTATATACTATATTCATTGTTGTATATAAAAATAAAAAAGAATTTCACAAGAAAATTCGGAGATGTGAAAGGTTTATTTATATCTTTATATCATAAAAATAATTTTGTGTCAGAATCGATCCATTAACTTTATTTCAAGCCAGACACATGTGCTATTAGCCTGCCATAAATAGTTTGATAGTGATACACTGTTAACGTCCTGGATATATATATATATAGTCACGGATTTTCCTTGTCAAATAGGTACTAGGATTCGCGCGAAGCGCAGTTTTCTATATAAACTTTATTCACTCTGCATGTCAAAACAAGCTTCTTTTATATTGTCAATTTTGGTTATTATTTACTTTAAAATTATTATATGAAAAATCACATATTGGAAAAAAAGATATTCAAATATTATACAGTGACAATATATAGTTCAAGGTAAGAAAGCAATACATTAATATGTTTGTTCAGTGGTTCAGCCTACTCCACGCTGACGAGCGCCAAAAAGCGCGAAACGCGTTCGTGGATGGCTTTTCTTGATTTATCAAGAAATTGAGTTGGCTAAATATCAGGGAACAGGCTAAATCAATGTTTAGTTGATTTCTGTTCCACCAGATGGAACAGCACATGTACTCCTGGTCAGGATATGCCATTTTTAATGTTAATATGTTTATGAAAGCCTCCAGAATTATTATTTGGAAGGCTAGGGCCATTTTTTAAATTTAAAGTTTGTGACGGGCTCGATATCTCTATTTGTCAAATATGTTTTGATAAGGTAGATTTAATTCTATATTAAAAATAGCATGCTTTGAATAATATTTTAAATAAAATAGAATTTCTGTTTGTTCCAGATAATGAGATATTTTGTCTTCCTCCTCCTCGCAGCCACATCATGGGCCCAGGAGGAAACTGTTTCTGTTTCAACATCAAACTGGGAAATCATCGGCAAGAGAATGACATTCAAAGATCTTAAAGTCGATCAATTCACTGGGATACCTTACGCCGAGCCTCCTGTTGGAAGTTTAAGATTCATGAAGCCGCTTCCACTGAGAGAATTTCCCAAAAAGCTAGAAGCCATCAATCCATCTCCAAGTTGCCTTCAGGTGCCCCTGAAAATGGAAAAATATTATAATATATCTTCCATGTTCCCTCAAATGACAAAACAAGAAGATTGTCTTTTTCTTAATATCTGGAGACCGGCTAATAGTGTAGATCCAGCAAAACAAAAAGCTGTTATGATATGGGTGTATGGAGGATCCTTTTTGGCAGGATCAATAACATTTCCATTCTACAATGGATTGGCTCTGTCAGGACTCGGAGACGTGGTGGTCGTCACTGTCAACTACCGGGTGGGGTCCTTCGGTCTGCTAACTGCCGCCACGGCCGACGAGCCAGGCAACCTCGCTCTGTACGACCAGCAGTTGGCCTTCACCTGGGTGAAAGACAATATCCACCATTTCGGCGGAGACCCTTCGAAGATAACCATCTTTGGCGAGAGTGCTGGTGGTATGTCCATTGCTGCCCACGTAACTTCACCAAAAAGCAAAGGACTGTTCCAAAGAGCTATAATCCAAAGCGGAACGACTCTAAACTCTAATTTCATCAAGAGTAAAGATACGGTGCTAGAAAAATCCAACCAGATAGCCAATTATTCTGGATGTCTGGAAAACGATGTTTCTCTGAGCAGCCATCCCGATCAAGTTTTGAATTGTCTGCGCTCCAAAGATCCCGAGGTACTTCTCCAAGCAGAATACAAATTTATGGAAGAATCAGACAAATATGACCAAATGGGTATCATATTCGATGAGGAATTTTTAGATTATAAAAGTTTATTTCCGTTTCTACCCAAAATGGTTAATGAAGCACAACTTATGATTGGTGTAACGAAAGATGAAATGGGCGCACTTCTTTCTAACTCTTTTGATGATATGATGGATCCAGATTTCAAATTGACAAAGGAGAAGGCATATGAGATTCCAAAGAGATTGATGAAAGATATTACAGATCACCAGTTAGTAGACAAAATTATTCATTCCTATTTAAAAGACGTAGATGAAAACAATATTACGGCGCTGGATATTGCAATGACTCAGATAACCAGTGACTTAATGTTCACCTGTCCTTCCATGTACTTCGTTGACAACGAACTCTTCAGAAAGAACGACATCCATTTCTACTATTATACACAACACAGCAACTTCAATATTCTTCAAAGAAAGGCAAATTGGACCGGAGCCTTCCATTTCGATGAAGTTCTGCACGTCTTTGGCTTTCCATTGTTGATGCCAATGGGTCCTTTCAGCGATCTTGAAAAGGCTTTTTCAATGGAAATCATTGAACTCTGGTCTTCCTTTGCAAAATCAGGGTAAGTCATTTTGCATAGGTTCACTTCATAATGATTAAGCTATTGGAAACTATTGACACTTAGTTATGTAGTAACTTAATATATATAATCCTAAACCTATATCCACCTGGTAGTCTCCACAATTCAAAGTAAAATATTCAAATTCTATTCTAAGTTTTGGCAGTCTGATAGAATTGCTAATATCTAAATATCTGAATCAATAAATGCCTTTATATTTTGCCTACTACTTGTATAAACCTATATATTCAAACTCATTCTGTTTCATATTCATATAAAATATCAAAACATATTTCTTTTTCTAAATTTATTAGTAGCATTTGAATATTAATCAAATTAAACGCAAATAACCCTTAAAATGTTATATGAATTTATCTAACTTAGTTTTAAAATTATGAAAACGTATTATATGGAGTCAGACAGCTAAGTGTGTCCACACACATTGTTCAGCCACTAGATAAAGCTTCTAATATCTAATTAATAACATATTTTATTTCTTTAAAAAACTATTTTATTCAAATGTGATTTCATTAATTTATCCGTTTGATTTATTATTTGTTAGACAATAATCTTTTAATATTTTGCATTACTAGAAATAAATTGGGTAATGTGTTTATAGAAAAAGTGGCATCTCTTCTTTTAAAAGGCATTAAAACAATGTAATTTGATTTATAACTTCCGTATAAAACGTAATAGTTGTGATAAATAATGAGACACAACAACAGTTCTGTCAAATGTAGACAAAAGCCAACCTATATACCATGGAGAGATTCGGACTTCTCATAATTTCAAGGACGTCTTGGAATTCATAACATCCTATGATTGTATTTCATAACATCCTAAGATAGGATTTCATAGCATTCTACGTAATGGTGATGTTAAAGAATGAGCCACAACACCAGATTTGTCAAATTCAGACAAAAGCCAACCTATATACCATGGAGAGATTCGGACTTTGGTTCTCATAATTTCAAGGACGTCTTGGAATTCATAACATCCTACGATTGTATTTCATAACATCCTAAGATAGGATTTCATAGCATTCTACGTAATGGTGATGTAAAAGAATGAGCCACAACACCAGATTTGTCAAATTCAGACAAAAAGCCAACCTGTATACCATGGAGAGATTCGGACTTTGGTTCTCATAATTTCAAGGACGTCTTGGAATTCATAACATCCTACGATTGTATTTCATAACATCCTAAGATAGGATTTCATAGCATTCTACGTAATGGTGATGATAAAGAATGAGCCACAACACCAGATTTGTCGAATTCAGACAAAAAGCCAACCTGTATACCATGGAGAGATTCGGACTTTGGTTCTCATAATTTCAAGGACGTCTTGGAATTCATAACATCCTACGATTGTATTTCATAACATCCTAAGATAGGATTTCATAGCATTCTACGTAATGGTGATGATAAAGAATGAGCCACAACACCAGATTTGTCGAATTCAGACAAAAAGCCAACCTATATACCATGGAGAGATTCGGACTTTGGTTCTCATAATTTCAAGGACGTCTTGGAATTCATAACATCCTACGATTGTATTTCATAACATCCTAAGATAGGATTTCATAGCATTCTACGTAATGGTGATGATAAAGAATGAGCCACAACACCAGATTTGTCGAATTCAGACAAAAAGCCAACCTATATTTCATGATTTTGGGCTTTGCCCCTCATCTCATTTAGTCTGAATCTGACAAAACTGGTGTTGTAGATCATTCTTTATTGCACACCGTGGTGTCATCGTGTCTCTCTAATCACCATACGTGGGCAAATAAGGCTTTTATTGCCAACACAAGAAAAGGTACAAGACTGACTTAACGTTCTACTGGACTGTCGCTCTAAAACTGACAACGGGATTTATATCTTCCAAAAGCATAACCAAGATCTATGCAAAATAAGGAAGATACAAGAAATAAATTTTCTAATACACAACACCTACCATTATGTTTTGTACTGGTATGATAAACCAAATATGCTTTATTTTAATACATTTCCTTTTAATACATTACTTATCATACATTAATATCATCATTCTGCGACTTTATGATGCATTTTAATCTGGAATCGGCTTTGCCACTTCAACAACTTAAACGCCTTTTTATTTAATTCAACCGATTTCCTAACTCCCCTCGTAGGATGTTTTGAAATCGAAGCCGACCTTAAAATGGTGAGAGCCAAAGTCCGAAACCATGGTTTACAGGTTGGTGTTTTGTCAGAATTTGCCAAAACTGGTGTTGTTTCTCCTTCTTTATCACTAATTTTACGTTTTGTGTGAATACGTTTATGACATATATATAGATTGATATTTTCCCGGAAGGATATTGATTTATAAAGATAATGGTCGCCTCTTCTGTCAAAACTAGATGCTATTTATTGACCGTCGCCGCAAACTAGTGGTCTCGGGTCGGTGACAAAGCCACAAACTTGCCTTACAACGTCCTTACAACTTTGCCAACTCGACTGCTCGCTATTCACCACACACACAAATATACATAGTTGTACCAAAAGATCGTAAACAGCTTTGGCAAACTGAGAAGTGTTCACCTAGAGACTATGGCTTCGGGCTAATGGCTCTTTAAGGGCGGACTTTATTCCATTAGATCCACAAGAGATCCAATGTAATCCTCAATGTCTGCCAAAAAGGTGTTTAGCTGGCAAAGTGACTAGGTCAAATCTATGACCAAAATATAGATGGATATTTTGCCGGGAGGATATTGATCTATAAAGATAAAGGTCGCCTCTTCCGTTAAAAGGGGAAAGCTTCTAAATGGTAATATAGATATATATAAACGTACCCCAGTATTTAATTAGATATTGCTGAATCGTTTCTAACAGAATATTTAGAATATTATATTGGTGAAATAGTTATTTGGGGTCTGTATGAGAGACCTCATCAATCAGGGAATTCAGAAGGTTTACAACATTTAAAACGAGAGATTGAATATACTTCGCTGGTTAACAATACTTTTAAATGTCTACTGTAGAGACAGGGTGTGTACAGACATCCCGAGTCCAAACGTCACTACTGCTGGCCTTCCTACTCCCCTGATCTACCCCAGGTACTGGATCTAAACGCCTCAGGTGCCAAGATCTACCCTCTTCCTGTGGCTGAAACCTGCCGTACGACCTGGCGGGAAGTCTTCGCGCCTGAAGGCCACTGGTATGCTCTACATTTTTAAACCAACAATGCAATCTATCTGTTTTTATATTTATATTGAGTGATTATATAAAAGAATCGATTTTTCTTATCCATATAAATGAATTTTCTACGTAAATAGCTAAAATACCTTTAAAGAAGATTTGATATTATTCATGACTCATAGCCACCCTTGTACTGATTAGGTCCTAAGTCTTTTACCCTAGTATACAGATTGGTTCTGTTCGAATTTTCATGTTTTGAAAATGGCATGTACCTATTTCCATGGTATCTCTCTTGTGAAATTTGATAAGTCAACCTTTATACTAAGGTTTCATGATATAACTTTCATTTGTTCAGATTCTGCTATGATTTAGAGAGGGGTTTGAAGAGTATTTTATCTAGAACCAGAATAAACATTTTGCCAGTTCAAACAGATTTTGATAATTGGATTGATATCATGATACAGACTGAATCTGATCACTTGCTCTCTATAGTGAGGAAGTCTGAATTCATTCTATAGAAGTAACTTTTCACAACAAGAAGATAAAAATATCAGGCTATTACAATTTTGGCTCTAATGGCCCTCTTCAGTCTAGGGCGAACTTTATTTCATGAGATCCACAAGGTATCAAATGAAATCTTAAAAATCTGCCAAAGTGGTGTTTAGCTGTTAGAATGGCTAGGTCAATTCTATGTCCAAAATATAGATAGAATTTTTTGACGGAAGGATATTGATCTATAAAAATAAAGGAAAACACTCCCGTCAAAATAGACGCTAAAACTAAACGCCATGTGCCAGCTTAACTACTTTTTTAAAAATATCTGAATATATAATTTGATCCCTTTTGTATATGTCATGAATTCAAAGCACCTCACTGGTCAGACAAGGGCCATTTACTCGAAACCATAGTCTTCATGTAGGCGCTTCTCAATATACCAAAGCTGGTGTTGTGGCTTTGTTACCGACCCGATATCGCTTGTTTGCAGAGATGGTCAATAGATGGCACTTAGTTTTAGCGTCTAGTTTGACGGAAGACACAACCTTTATTTTCATAAATCAATATCTTCCCGGCAAAATTTCCATCTACACCTATATACGGTGAAATATCTTTATTTATGGGTCTGCTAACCAGGATGGGGAAAAACACCTATACACATATGTTTGCATCAGAATAAAATCATAAATATAGTTTGATCTGAAATATTATCATTAACGTAGCGACAGTTAAAAATTATAAACCTTTTTTCAACATGGTAAACCCTCTCCCCACTGATGAGCCACGCCTTCTCTCTTTCAATTTTTAATAATCGCAGAATAAGGGATGTAAAAATCATTGTAATTATATGTTTAAAGAAAAAAGAGCTTCAACTGTTTACGTGAAAGAATATTGTAGTGAAATATTTATATTTTCTGAACAGATTCTTAATTTTCATATTTATAGCTTACTACTCTGTATACTTCCCTTATTACTTATCTTGTATTTTATTAATTTTAGTTGGTGCCTGTGCCTCAAGAAAATTGCTATTATCCTGAAGTTTGCCTTTAATCATTTTCCACATGACAATATATAAATCCCTCTGTGTATGTGAACCTTATAATAGACATATATAAACTACTTTGGAGGTAAACCTATGTAATGTATATATTTTATATCAACCATTTTTAAAAAAATGTATTTATTACCAGATAATTTTCCAGTGACTCACTGCCACCTTCTTCCTTTGAGGAAAGTGGCATTTAGTCACAGAAACGTCTGGAAATAAAGAAATTTAAAACCCATTAAACTATCTACATTTAATTCAAATTTTAAACCAAAAATGATTTTTACAAAGTACATTTTTTTATTATCATTTACAAAGCACGCGATATCCGTCTTGGATATTTGCATGCATACACAAGTTTGGGAGCTTATTTACAGTAATTATTAATATGATTTTAGTTATTATAATAGAAATTATTAACATATTTGTCAGTTAGTTAACGATTTAATTACCCTATAATGAATATTAGTGAACATCACAGATAAGAACAGAAATTTAGAGCTATTTACAGCATATAACTATATACCAGTTATTACAGCCTAGGCTATCTATTACTGAAAAACATTCTACAAAATCTATTAAAATTTATATACATATATCTATTATTAACTATTTGATTTAAACAAATTATATTTATTTGATTTTTGACTCTCAAGTCCTCTACAAGTCGACAGTCCGTTAGAATATGTACAGGATTTTCTTCTTCTGCACCACATGAGCATTTAGGCGAATCCGTCTTTCTGACTTTGTACAAATATGATCTAAAGTTACCGTGTCCAGTAAAAAATTGTACACTGTAAAAATTTGGCTTGACATATTTTGGTATTTGGGAGTCAGTGAAGAAGGACTTGAAAATGGTATTAGTCTTCTCATAGTATTTCTGCAATTTTTCCCTTATATAATTAGAAATTATATTCCTACTTGAAGAGTCAAATCGGTTGTAATTTATTTCGGTTTTCAACATGTTAGATTCAATATAATCAGTAAGTTTGGGAACTTGTGCAAGTATGTGTGTACAGTCCGATGATGTTGTACTGTAGGCCTGTATACAATGTTTTAATATTTTATATTGAAGAGAATTTAGTTTGTCCTTAGACTTTTTGTTTATGAATGGATACCATATTGGATAACCATAAGTAATTGTACTTCGATATAATGTCTTATACAATATCATTCTTCGTCTAAAACATAGTTTAATTTTATTGGTGTATGTATCCTAAATATTAAAAAAAAAACACGATGGATTTCCCATAATTTTAAAAATGAATTGTAAAGATATTCAAATCTAACGAATGAAGACATTAAGACGCGAATTGTTATTGTTTGCAGAAGAGAATTGCTCAATGCAAATATTTAAATTCAATTCTACTGTCATAAAAGCATTTGTCCAATTTACTTAAATACCATTTCTAAGATTCCACTTTTCAGTGTAGAATATAAAAGCAGAATGATTCAATACAGTATTAGAGCTCTAAAGAAGTGATCTGGTAGATTAAATTGGCGAAACCGCTGAGAAAGTTCATCACTGATGAGCCAAGCCCTCCCAATATTTTTTCATCTCAGTAAGTACAGTAGAAGTTTGATTTATTTGTGAAAAGAAACATTCGTGTCTTAATGTCTTCATTCGGTATATAAAGATGGCGTGTTATTGCTTTGTATTAATATTCAAATGTGTTTCAAAAAATCATTTTAAAGATTTATTATAAAAAGTGTAACATTTCTGAATGTGTATTTTATTTATCTATTAACTCCTCAAAGACTCTGTGGTGTGTTTCAGTCACTCTGAAGATTGCAGTTAATCTCCTCGATAGACCACTCTGCTATATTCCCGACAATCAATAAATATAAATATTGTTTTTTCATATATGTATTTGTATTAAAATCTACTAATTTAATTACTTAGCTTTTACTCAAGTTCTATTAGAATGAATTTTTGTCCAGTAAATATTGTTTTAACAAAGGATTTTTCCTAATTATAATAAAAGTTCGTCCCAAAAGTTCGTAAACATATTATGATTTTATAAAAGGGCGTACCTGGATCTGTAAAGAAAAAAAAAAAACATTTTTTTCTCAAAATATTTCGAGAGATTGCTCCCTCTTTATCAATTTATTGCAATAAATTGATAAAGAGGGAGCAATCTCTCGAAATATTTTGAGAAAAAAATGTTTTTTTTTTTTCTTTACAGATCCAGGTACGCCCTTTTATATAATCTTAATTAATGGATCGCCTTTTGATTCTGTTAAAATGGCAATTCTCTCGGATTTCATGATATAATTATTTTGACCAGTGACCTGTTACTCTGTGGTGTGTTGCAGTGTATATATAAATGGAATATCTTTGTTAGTTTAGTTAGTTGTGTTATCTTACCGTGACCGGTTCAATAAAATCCTCCGGTGTTCAGTGCCCTCTCCTATCTTCCTCCTTTTTCAACAGGTTATTGGCCCAGGATTACTTTAAAGAAATTGTAGCATCAAGAAATTATTCAAAATGTCAAGCCTTTATCAAATAGAAAAATTGAATTCTGAAAATTTTGAAACATGGAAGATGCAAATGAAAATGATTCTTATCCATTCCGACCTTTGGGAATATGCAAATAGCATAAGAATCAAGCCTGAAACCGAGGTAGAATCTAACGAATGGGAGAAGAACGACCAGAAGGCGCTGGCTAGTATAGTCCTAAGTTTGAGCCCTCCAGAAATAATACATGTTAAAAAATGCACAACTTCTGCAGAAGCATGGAAAAATTTAAATAAAGTGCATCAGCCAAAAGGGCCTGCAACTAAGGTTTTCCTTACGAAACAGTTGATCCTCTTGAAGATGAATCCTAATGAAAGGCTGTGTGTGTGCAGGACTACCTTAACAAGTTTACCAGTTTAGCTGACAGACTGAGTGAAATGGATGCTCAAGTCCCAGAGGACTTCCTTTCTATCCTTTTATTATGTAGCCTTCCAGAGAGTTATGAAGGATTTAGAACAGCGATAGAAACTAGGGACGAACTGCCTAGCTTTGAAACTTTAAAAGTGAAAATGCTGGAGGAGGAAATTAGACAAACTCAATTGAACGGCACAACTAATACCGAACAAGCTTTCCTTGGAAACCCAGAAAGAAAGAATTTGCCCAGCACATCAAAACCAAAGCCAAAGGGATTCCCATTTAGCTGCCACTTCTGTGGAAAAAAGGGGCATAAAGCTGCCGACTGCAGAAAAAGAAAGTCCAGGAACCCTAAAAATGAAATGGTTGCGTCCTTTGGGACAAAATATTTGAGCAAACTTGGCGCAAATGAATGGTGTCTGGATAGTGGCGCAACTGCCCACATGTGCAGCTCAAGAGACTCATTCGATCATTTTGAGGAGACTGCACCAGTGAAAATTACACTGGCCAATGGTGGATTCATTGAAGCTCTGGGAAAGGGGAAGGTAAAATTGGAATGTTCGGGTAAAAACGGACCTGTAACCTTATCCTTGGAAGACGTATTATTTGTTCCTGAATTAAACGGCAATTTGTTTTCCATCAGTAGGTGTACGGGCAAATATAATATTGTAAATTTCAAGTACAGAAAGGCTGAAATAGTGAATTTGCATACAAAAATTTGCATACAGGCCTATGAAAGGAATGGACTTTACATCATAAGTCAAATCAATTGTCCTAAGGCATTGGCGACAACAGAAATTTGCATAGCTGGAGAGAAAAATTACGAAAAATGGCATAGTAGATTTGGCCATTTAAATTTGCAAGATCTCAAAAAGCTAAAATGCAAAATATTGTTTACGGCCTGCCAAATTTTGATGTTAGAAATTTTACCTGTGAAGTTTGTTTGAAAGATAAACAAACAAGGCTACCTTTTCAGAAAGAGTCTTTTACAAGATCAAGGGAACCACTGGAGCTGGTTCTTACTGACATTTGTGGTCCCATGAGAACAAAATCATTGGGTGGCGCCCTTTATTTTTCAACATTTATTGATGACTTCTCAGGATTTATCTTCACATTTATAATGAAATCAAGAAGTGAAGTATTTAAAGGATTTAGAATATTCAAAAATTATGCTGAGAAGCAAACCGGAAAAAAGTTGAAATGTATTAGAAATGATAATGCGCCTGAATACCTTAGCAGAGAATTCAAGGATTATCTAGAAGGAGAAGGTATAGGACGTCAGCTCTCTGTCGAATATACACCTCAACAGAACGGTGTCGCTGAGAGAGCGAATAGAACTCTAGTAGATATGACAAGGTGCTTTATGATTGAAGGTAATTTACCTGAAACTTTATGGGCTGAACTAATACACACGGCAACTTATATCAGAAATAGATGCCCGAGAAATAACGATTGTAAAACTCCACATGAGTCATTTACCAAAAGAAAACCTGTAGTTTCTCATTTAAAAATTATAGGAAGTAAATCCTTTGCCGTGAATAATAGGCCGAATAGATCTAAATTCGCACCTCGCAGTGAGGAATACAAATTGATAGGCTATTTCACAGAATCTAAGGCATACAGACTTTGGAAGCCTGGTACACGTACAATTATAAAAAGTAGAGATGTACGTTTTATTGAACCAGAATTATCAAGAATTCGGAATGAAGTCATTGAAATTGATGTTAGTCCACAAAAAGATCCTTTTGTCAAGGAAATTCCTCTAGTTGAAGAAAAGGGAAGCACGTCCGAAGTTGAATCACGAACTGAAATTGAAAGTGAATCGGATCTAGAGATGTCTGATTTAGTGGACGAGCCGTCAGAAAGTGAAGTGGTCATTTCAAGAAGAGGAAGAGGACGACCAAGATATATTAGAACAGGAAAACCTGGCCGACCAAGAAAGGAGTACCCTACAGCCAATTTGTCAACGGAAGAACTTCTAGAGGCGAAATACTTGCCAGATCCAAAAGACGCTGAGGAAGCGCTGTCAGGAAGGGCTTCTTATTTCTGGAAGAAAGCAATGGAGGAAGAGTTTGATTCCTTGATTGAGAACAAAACTTGGGAATTGGTTGATCCCCCTAAGAATCGAAACATCATAGGAACCAAATGGGTATTCAAAACGAAATGCAATAGTGATGGTTCTGTTGAGCGCCATAAGGCTCGCCTGGTAGCAAAAGGCTATTCACAGCAGTACGGAATAGACTACGAGGAAACTTTTGCCCCAGTAGTGCGCCAGAGTACTATTAGAATGTTTTTAGCCTTGGCTGTTGAATACAACTTGATACTCCATCAGATGGACGTTCAATCTGCTTATTTGAATGGAGAAATTAAAGAAGAAATTTATATGACACAGCCGGAAAACTTCGTCTCAAGAAAATATCCAGAGAGAGTATGTCGACTCAAAAAGGCAATTTATGGGCTGAAACAAGCTGGAATAGTTTGGCATGAAAGGCTCGACAATGAATTAAAATATTTGGGACTGAAGCAAATTCAATCTGACAACTGTGTCTACATCAAACATCATGAAGGCATTCTTCTGGTGGCAATCTTTGTTGATGATCTGATAATTGCGGCTGAAAGAGAAGACACGTTGAAATCCTTTAAAGAAAGTATGAAAAGGATATTCAAAATAAAGGATCTTGGAGGGATAAATTGTTGCCTGGGTATAAGGATACAAATGAAAGAGGATGGTTCAATATCCATAGATCAAGAGAGATATATTGAAGAACTTCTGGCGAAATATAGGATGAAAGAGGCAAAGCCTATTTCAACACCCATGGACTCGAACTCCAAGTTAACAAAAATTTCATCTATAGAAGGTGAGAATGAGCCAGTGAAAAAGGTAGAATACCAATCACTGATTGGATCATTGATATATCTCTCAGTGTCGACAAGGCCCGATATAGCTTATGCAGTTAGTGCTTTGGGACAGTTCAGTAATGATCCTAGGAGACAGCACTGGAATGCTGCCAAGCGTGTCCTCCGCTATTTGAAAGGCACCTCATGTTTGAGGATTACCTACAGGAAATCTAATGAGGCTCTTCATGGTTATGTCGACGCTGATTGGGGTGGAAACCTCGTGGATAGAAAATCTCATACGGGAATTGTTTACTTCTTGGCAAGAGGTCCAATAGCCTGGGAATCGAAGAAGCAGCAGACTGTCACTCTTTCGAGCACAGAATCTGAGTACATCGCACTTTGTGAAGCAGGAAAGGAGGCAGTCTATCTTAGAGCGCTGTTGGATGAGATGGGATTTGGTGAATTGCTGAATGGACCGACTGTTCTGAAGACGGATAACCAGGGTGCTCAACAGCTGGCGAGAAATCCGGTTTATCATGCCAGAACTAAACATATTGACATCAAATGGCATTTCATCAGAAGCATTTGCAGCGATGGACTTGTCGAGGTCGTCCACACACCAACCCAAGAAAATGTTGCCGACATCCTTACTAAAGGCCTACCAAGGTTTTTGTATGAAAAACACGTCACTGGATTTGGAATGTAGAAATCTGATGAATTGAGAGGAAGTGTTAAAATGGCAATTCTCTCGGATTTCATGATATAATTATTTTGACCAGTGACCTGTTACTCTGTGGTGTGTTGCAGTGTATATATAAATGGAATATCTTTGTTAGTTTAGTTAGTTGTGTTATCTTACCGTGACCGGTTCAATAAAATCCTCCGGTGTTCAGTGCCCTCTCCTATCTTCCTCCTTTTTCAACAGATTCAAAATATTATGATTTGTTATTAAAGTGTTTACAAACTTTTGGGACAACGTTGTAGTAGTAATAATGATAGGAATTTAAATCAATATGTAATTATCATACTTATCTTCTAACTCAGAATTAACCCATTATAAGGATAAATAGCCAACCTCAGGGAAAATATGGCAGTGACTCCATCCAGACATTGTTTTATTTTTTAAATATTTTTATATTAGCATGAAAAAGGCATAAGTCGTCACAATTTTTTTATTTGTTTGGTTAAAGAAGCTTTAAGGCACAAGTCCTTCTTCGGCTATTTAATCAACGATGCAGTTAAAGAAAATTTGGCCCGAAAGCTTCTTTAACCAAGCAATTAAAAGAGTGCCACCATCTTATGCTTTTTTGTAATTTGTTGAAATACACAATCCTGTGATAATGAAATAAGCCATTGTTAACCATTATTAGCCATTATGTGTGTATTAAAAATTAAAAGTAAAAAAGGCATACCTTGACCAGGAGCACTTGTGCTTTTCAGATGGCAGAGCGCCATCTAGTGGAACAGAAATCAACTAAACATTAATTTAGCCTGTTCCCTGATATTTTGCCAACCCAATTTCTTGATAAATCAAGAAAAGTCATCCACGAACGCGTTTTGCGCTTTTAGCGCATCATCAGCGTGGAGTTAGTCATTATCTATCATAGATAGATTAAAAATATGCTTAGCGTTTATTTGTCTCATCTACTTTAGTTCACTGTATGTGCACTGCACACTAATTGTATTTGTACTAACTTGTATTTATATGTAATTCTACTGTTCTAAAATTTTATTTCCATAGTCTACTTGAATACCATTTCCAAGATTCCACCTTTCATTGTAGAATATATAGGTAGAATCATCTCCAATACAACATTAGAGTTCTAAAAAACAGTCTGATGTGTTAAATTGGCGAAACCGCTAGGAGACCATTGATGAGCCACAAATCCTCCTAAATATTTTTTTTATTTCAGAAAGGATATTAAAAATTTGATTTATGGGTAAAAAGAAACTTCAATGCTTAAATAAAAAAAAAGGCATCTCCTTATCGTGCAACTGGAAGTTGCTGATGGCTTGCGCCATCTATCGGAATAAATTTCAACTATTCTCGTTGATTTTTAATTACTCCAGAATTGGCCAAATACCCATTCTTGATTAATCAAGAAAAGCTATGCACCTTATCCCAGTACAATATTACATTTGTACTATTTTGTTCACATTCCATGCTTAAATTGCTTTATTTTCTTATCTATACTAACTGTATATGTACCTTGGGAAAATATATAGTTACATCAAACAATCTTACATATAGTTCCCGATGTTTCAGTGACTCGGTGTCATTCTCCTCAGGGTTATGATTAATTTTAAATCGTTTTAACTATTTGCTTAATTATATTCTCACTTGAAGTGTGGACCTTTATCCTCTCAGACAGGCAGATTTATCCCAATTGTTTTAACGTTTAATATTGCCTGCTCTTGGAAAAGGGATAGGTTAAAATGAAATGGCCAAATCAAACTGAAAACCTACACTCAAGAAGATATAAGAATATTAGGTATTAGATAATACATCAGAACCTAAGGAACCTGCGGATGAATAAACTTCGCCCACCCTCCATCTACAAGAAGACTGAGACCAAGAGAGACTTTGAAA
Source organism: Cordylochernes scorpioides (assembly GCA_030710605.1). Lineage (NCBI taxonomy): Eukaryota > Metazoa > Arthropoda > Arachnida > Pseudoscorpiones > Chernetidae > Cordylochernes > Cordylochernes scorpioides. Next base: position 39,725,766 of record CP092864.1, read on the forward strand.
TTGCCTATAAGATATAGACTTTAGTAAGGGGGGAGGGATGTTATGTATTCATAAAGTTAATATAAATATTAATTTAATTGTGTAAATAATCAGAGTAACATCCTCACTGATTATAGTATTCATTATATCATTATTAATATGTAAATAGTAGAATTTAAAAATACTATGCAGATTGATACAATAAAATTAAATCTTTAATATAGGACCAACGAGCAAACAATTCCTTCTCTTCACATAAAAAATTTAAAAATTGTATACTCTCTCTCTATCTCACTCTATTCTATCATATATGTAAATATATTTGAATTATTTTCTAATAATGAATGTGAGCAATAGTTACGCAGAAATTTTTCCTTTTTCAAATAATAATGAATAATGGAGAGAGATACTCATTTAGCGGACCATCGATGATTGTATTAGTCCGCGATTGGCCTACTTGAGGTAAAAAAATATAGTTCCATTTCTAAATCAACCTATCCTAAGCTAAAATAACCTAACTAAACTTAACCCGGGTTATTATCTACACCTTATATAAGAATACTATTGCATTTATACTCTTACTAAAAAAGACATCGAGTTACATTTGCGTCAAACTATTTAATTCTATTATTAATGAAATTAGAAAGTTTTCAGAGAATCTCCCTAATCTATTGTTATTGTGTCCAATGAAGAGCCTCAGACGTTTCCATGCATCTCTATCAGAGCAGCCGCTATGTTCTCTATCTTGGAATAGTAAAAGCTGCTGTTCTGGGTCCATGTCAATTTTCTGCAAGGCTGCGGACATTGTTGAGCATGAGAATATGTGGGTAGGTGTTAGTTCCACACCAGGATAATTGTTGCATGTTTGTGCATTGTTGCATCTATTATGAAATTTAGAAAACAAACTGTCACCTTCTGAATCTTTCAGTATTTATGTAAGGAAGATACAGATCTGTCTTAGATGATATTGATTATAATCAGGAATTAACTTATAACTCAAAATCGCAATTAGCACAATTGAAATTCATCTATTTTTGATATTTCTTGAATTTTATATATACATCTCCTAAATATCCCCCGCATGATCATCTATATTTCAGTTTTATTTCCATTTTTAATGTAAATTATTGACAAGAAGTCAATAAAATTCGTTTCAATTGTCAATTTTTATCTCCTAAATATAATGATTTTAAGGATACAACTTGAGGATATCTTGAGGTCCAACTGTTTATTAGATTCAAATTTTCAAATGATTAATTATTATATATATATATATATATATTTACGAAAATCTTCTCTAAAAATATATACCTATTCCATATAAGCCTAAGAAGATATCTAAGTCGCGTCATAGAAGCTAAAATCATCCTCTTCAAGTATTATCGTAAGGAATAAATTGTTATACTTTACATGAATAAAAAATGATACTAAATATATAAATGCTGCCTTTACCACCGAAATATAAGTAAATACAGTACAACACATCCATCTGCACCATCTGTCTATGAAATACACAATACTATTTTGACAAATTCATTAAAGTCCACCAGGGGAACATTGTATTGGGCTTTGGCCCTCGTCCGTACAGGGAGGATATTATCAATTTCACAAGGGATATATCAAATCCGAGGACTATAACAAAGTGGAGCTAAACTTATAAAGTTGGAAGGCCAATTCTATGGCTAAAATAATAAAATTTTAAATTGGCCAAATCTGGTGTTGTTACTTTGTTTCTAACCCTAGAGTCTGCTAGTTTATAGAGACTTTCAAAAGATAGCGCACATAGTTTTTTTTTTTGCTGTTTATTTTCACGAGAGAAGTATGTATTTTCTTTATTTATGCTACTCGTTCAAATTGAATTAAAAAAAGAAATATATAAAAAAAGAAAAGACACATCTACCGACCAAATAAGACAATATCTTATCAACACAGATTGCTCGGTCAGGAATCTCGGGAGATTGGTGGACTTTGCTTGCCTGATATGGAGGCCCATATAGGACCGTTATCTTGAACAGCAAGACTGCGTGCAGAGTTAAAAACAGAACAATAAATGTCCTAAAACAACGAACCAGAATATTGGCCTTTCGCCCCCCCCCCTCCCTCCTTTTTATCCGAAATGTCACCACCTTCTAAGGGTAATAACTAACCCTTGATTATGAAATAAACGCTCTTCCCATGTTTTGAATTCAATAAAATCCGTAAAGTATCCATAGCTAAGTTTTTTTTCACAATTTTATTATTCTAGCTTGTGGGTTAACATGCTCTTCAACAGGAGTAACCAGGAATATAACTTCTAGTTAACTATACACGCCAAAAAATTAGTTTCTCCTGTTGAAGGGGGGGGGGGGGCTATGTTAGCCCGAAATCTAGAGAAATAAAATTATGAAAGAAATGTATTCTTTGAGATGCTATATTGATTTTATTAAATTACTAACCCTGTCAGTAATGCAAAACCTTCCAAAGAAGAAACCTGCCCGAAATCATATCATATGAATTACACCTTCGCTAGTATTGTAAAAAAAAATAAACAGACTGGCTGAAATTTAACCCATGGCATAAGTACATTGGAACTGATACTATTGTCAGGTTAATATGTTCTATCAGAAATGTTATATTTAATCATATAAAGGGGGAAATAATAATAATAATAATATATATTTATATTATCTCTTGTATAAAAAGTAAATATTTATCTCGTAATTCTAGAACCTCGCCCTTAAAATAATTAATTGAAATAGATTGCGATACAACTAAAAGCAACTAATAATATTAATCATGAATGTACAGACTATATACATATATAAGTAAAATATAATAAATTAATATTTTAAGATTTTGAATATAACATTGAGTCAGAACAGCAAGTTAATTCTGTATCGAATAATACCTTTAGGAGAATTTCAAAATTTATAAATTTGTTGTTTAATTAAAAGATAGGAGGTTTGTTTTATCTATATATATAAAAATGAATGTATGTGTGTGTGTCTGTCTGTCCTTTATGCCTGACCAAACCACTCATTGGAACGCCATGAAACTTTGGGAAATTATTTAGTATAGTACTGGTAAGGTTTCTGAAAAATAAGTTCTTGAATATCTTGAATATCCTTAGAGTTATTTGCCGATTTGTAGATTTAACTCGCAAGCAGCGCCACCTTGCGACGGAGATAGGCTTAGGTTTTGGCAGAAAGTCCTCCGCCCGTAGAGCGTGGGAATTTTGCGCACAAGTCAAAGTTAGTTTTATCATTTATCGACACGGCAATTTATTTGAGACAAGAATAATGATACAATTCCAAGGCAAAGATACTATTCCTTTAACTTCCATTTACCGAGGGAACCAATTAATATTGATTTTATTCAACTTATCGAGTATTTTTCAAGGGACCGGGAAAAAATGTTCACTAGATAAAACGATGATTTTGTAATGTAGAAAATTAGGAAAGACAAAATTCAGGAAGACACGGCAATTTTTTAAGACAAGAATAATGATACAATTCCAAGGCAAAGATACTATTACTTTAACTTCCAATTACCGAGGGAACCTATTAATATTGATTTTATTCAACTTATCGAGTATTTTTCAAGGAACCGGGAAAAATGTTCACTAGATAAAACGATGATTTTGTAATGTAGAAAATTAGGAAAGACAAAATTCAGGATGACACGGCACACAGGGACCGGGAAAAAATGTTCACTTTATCGAGAGATTCAAATTTACGAGTTTCAAATTATCGAAATATATCTATTATTTTTTAAATAAGTTTCTAGAGAATTGTCTTAACAAATGTTCGTTAGACAAACCTTTACTCGGGTAAAACCCGGGCGAAGCCGGGTACGTCCGCTAGTATATAATAAATAGATAGCATATAATAGTAAAAAGGTTAAAAAAGAACTCCAGCAAAGTTCCGTCAGTTAGACGTCATAGGCTGGTCAGAAAGAAAGAATAAGCGAAAAGATAGGTTTATAGAAAAGAGTTTATAGACAGAACCATAATAATAATTTTCCAAATATTAAAATTAAGCTAAGTAGAATAATATAAGTCCCACCCCCCCCCCCCCCCCCCCCCCCATATCTTCTCTCTTAACGGAAAAAAAAATATATATATGTGATATTAGGTTGGGATCCTATTCTGTTCTGTGATTAGGGATCCTGTCGACTAGCTGTAATAATGCGTTGAGGTTCTGGTTGGCCTGTTGTAGAACCTCGTCGACTCTCGCTATAAGTTGTGGCAACCGAGGGTCAAACCTGTAGTAACCGCGAGGGACAGTCAGGGGTGGAGAGTTTTCCCGTACCTCTCTGCACCTTGTAGGATCTTTAACAGTTCTCACAGGGTACAGGCAGTCGTGGTCAAGGCAGAGTGGAAAACTGGGAATGTCCACACACACAAAAAACGAAGCGACACGTTGAAAGAAAGTTTCTTGAATAGATAAAAAGCGAGCCAAGAGCAAAGATGGAGATAGAAGATTCCTTACTGTTTTACATCGTCGATGAGTTGGTGACAACCGGCGACAAGGGGTGACGCTGACCGGGACTGACTGGACTGAAAATGGCTGTTGCTACGTGGGGTCCTATTTAAACAACTTTTTTGGACTAGGAAGTGGACCTAGGAAATGGACCAGGAAGTATTGCCTTTCTGCACGTGTGCAACTCGACTCTGGCACCAGTCTGAGCTTCCATCTATCTTTAGAAGTTACTTTGTAAATCTCTCTCTTTGGCTCTTAACTCAGTTTTTAATCTATTATATATTTTTATTTATTCATCCTCAGTACATTACATATGGTTATGCAAGGAGACGTGTCAATTATGCGTATAATTAGTTATATTATAATTAGTTCTATATACAACATGACAATCTTGTTATAAAGATTATAATATATAGGGTTGTTGGTTTAAATTATCATAGATGGGCCCCGTGAGTGAAAGGGTTTATCCGGGTTTAAGCGGGTAAAGCCTCTCTAACACAGGTAAGTAATTAGAATTTATTTTAATTAATTAAAACTGTGAGGGAAAAGGGCTATAACAAGATGTTTATTTGAATATATCTGAAAATTATCAAAATAAAACTTATGTTTAATTTAAAAGTTATGATATTCATTATAAAAGAGAACTGTAGATAAAACCTTTGTTTGCTAAAAAAAATAATGATGATAACAAATGATGTTCTAAAAGATTGTTGGCGGGCGTTGGAAAGGGTTAGGGGTTGAAGAATATGCAATTGTAAGTGTTGCACAGACAATCAAATACTGAGATCCAGGTGCAAAGCGAGGATATAGACTTGTGCGTCTTCCTAGGCAATGTTTCACCTGTGATCCTGTATAAGGTTACAGTGCTTTGTCACAATTGTAGGGTTATTGGGTTGAAAAGTTGTTGAAGAAAAAGACTTAATATGATTGAAAGGGGTGGTAGAGCCATGCGATAAGTAGAATTGTTGTAGCGACAGTAAGTTGTCTGACTTGACTTGAAATCAAAGGTTGATTGTGGTCCGCTAGAGCTGAAAAAAATTGAAAATTGAAAAATGTGAACGCTTTGTGCATGCGTTGGTGATGTGCTCTGCGGATGATTGAAATAAACTTTTGAAACGTGTTCAGACCAAAAAGTCGAGACTTGTACTTCTGGGGAACGGTGTTCAAAGAGTTTGTTGAATTACGAAATCAAAAGAAAATTTGTCAAGCAGTGCTGTCGTTTCTACTATCGTTCGAAGCAATGGCTGAAATAGGTAGTGAGAAAGTATAGGGAATTAGTTAGTAAGTAGGATTATTGAAAAACGATTGTTGTAGATGCCCGATAGTTGATGATAAACATTGTCATATAATAAAGTTATTTAAACAAAAATATAGTGAATAAAAAGATAAAAATATGATTGCGGATAAAAAAAGTATAAGTGGATAAGATCAAACATGTACTATATGAAAGATATAATAATGAATTAGTAAAATATAAAAGATATAATAATGAGAATTAGTAATATATAAAAGATATAATAATGAATTAAAAATGATTATTGAAAGAATTAAATGTTTTGCTATTGTTAAAATAAAGTTGTTAAAATAATGTTGGAATAAAAATTTGATTATAATTGAAAAGTAAAAAAAAAATAAAAATAAAAATAATTATTCAAGATTTTATACAAAAAAAAAATAATATAATTAAAGGTTATTAATGATTAGATAAACAAATGGAGCAAAAATGTCTCTTTTGAAGAAAAGTTAAAAGAAAACAAAAAATATTCGTTCCTGAAAAAAAAAGAAAGGAACATATTCACACAAGGTCTAGGTGTAGGTCCAAGATTATTGGTGTCTTTAGTTTGACCTATGGGGAGGCAATGTGGCCCTATGTCGCTTTGGTCCGGTCTGAGAAGTTGGTCTTTGCCAGATCTTCCCGATTATATTATGTGAGACCAGACGGGGAGCGATCTTGATCCCTAAAAATGATGTAGTGTAGTGGAAGATGTGGACTTTGGATACATGAAGTGTATAGTGCATGTCTTAGGCGCTAAAAAGATTGCAGAGCGTTTGATACCGTTTGGTCTGCAAAATTTTTAGGTGAGCCTACCCAAACGCCGGCTTGTTACGCTTGGGAAAAAATCATTTAAACTATTAATTTAACAGATCTTTTTTCCATGTAACATTGCGTTACCTAAGGAGAAATGAGAGGTTAAATCCCTTTTTATTCCTAACGAATGAGCCGGTAATGTTGTGTTTGTTCATATTAAAAGCGTACCCAAAAGTCATATAATTGAATGATTGACAGTGAAGAGTGTTGAAGATTGGAACATTGTCGTGGCGATGGGCGCCAGTTTGGGGATTTAATCGTCTTTTTACGATGGTATAATATGGCGTCTCATATGATGTCATTTAAAGAATCGACAACCTTATAAAAATAAGTTTTGCTATAAAAGGAATTTTATATAACTTTCCTATCCGTTTTAATCTGGTATGTTATTTGGACACTAAAATCTAGCATTCTGCTGTGTCAAAGGTACAGGCCTACTGAAATTGGAGGTGTCATGTTAACCTGATGCCGCTGCAACCGGTGTCATTTTAACATGGCCGCGGTGGCTTTGATGCCGATATCCTTTGATGCTGACCGACATAGCTGGGTTGTTTATTTACGTAGGCGGTCCTTTGTTGCCGACCCTTTGTTACCGACTGTCACATGATCCCATGTCTGGCCTACGTCCCGAGTTTAGTTTCGACGATGTTACGGACTTATAAAAAAAATGTTATTCAATGATGTCAGGTTAGATGTGCGTAAAAGTGCGACTTCAACGTAGACACGCTTTTGGTGAGGTGTCACAGGCATGAAGGCGTCTTGGGCCTGTTAAGTGAGAAAAATTGTTGTGATGCGCTGTCACACTAATAAGTGAATTGTATGGAAAGGTATCACATGAAGTCTTCGTTTTTGGGTACAGCATCTAACTTGTTTCCGAAAAATAACAAATTTATTAGTCATGGGTGGTGGTTGTACAAAACACATCGAGAATTTTCAGATTGTTATAGAGGTGGCATGTTTATTGCGAAATCTTTGTGTTCGCGACGATATGGAGCTCGTGTGGCTCGAAATTGGCTGTTGTTAAATCGCGCGTTAAAATTTGCTGCCAATAGGAAAAAGTGATGTGGGAATGTGTTGAAGTTCGTTCCGAGAGATGTGTGAATTATTAATAATTATGCATGTCAAAAGAAAAGGACGAGGGAGTGTAGCTATGCTGGAATTTTTAACTTGTTTTGGGGAAGGACAGTTACATTTCTAGTTGTGCTTTTGAAGATAGTGTATCTTTCGATTTTTGTATTTTTTAAAAAATGCGTTTTCACCTATGTTTATTAAAATTTGAATATATTTTTTAAATCGTTGCTTATGTTAGTGCGAAAATTATACTTGTAAAAGGGCAATGGCATGATAGTGACTTATAATTTGAATGGGGCGTGTACATAAAATAGTGAACATAACAATGATTTTTTGCAAAGTTTTGTGTATTTAATTAAGACATTGGTGTTTTTGGTATAAAAATAAGGTATTAAGAGAAACACACAAATAAGTTTAGAAAAATAGGATTCGAGTAATTTAAATATAATATGATTTTTTTTTAAACTGTAAGATTGCAAGTAATGAATTAAAATTTATAAGTTGCTTAAAATAAAGTAAAAATTGATAAATGAGGGTGTACAATATTTAAAATTTGAATTGAAATGCTATAAAAATGGTAAAATTTGATTTTAAAATAATTACAGTAAAAATAAACATTATATTTATGGAAAATCAAGTTGTTAGCATGTAGAAAGAGTTAAGTAGATTTTTTAAAAACTCACAGTTTTTATGTTTGTTCAGTCAGGAGACTTGGTCTTTGGTTGTTGTCCTGATGACGTGGAAGGCGTCCCATGTAGAGCTTGTAGAAGCTTGTGACTTCTGTTTGGCGATGGTGGCATGTCGTCTGGATGGTAGCGTTGTAAGGTCGAAGGTGGGTAACTTCTCACCGGCTTATTTTGCGGGATGTTCGGCTGTGTCGTTGAGGGGAAGATTGTTTGGTCGTTTCGTTGGATTGGCGTGCTTGTTCCTCCATCTTTGCTTCTTGGCTCTTCTATCTATCTGGACAGTCTTTACCTTCTTCGTTGTGGTCTCCTTCGTTGTGGTAATCCTGTCGACTATCTGTGATATTAGGTTGGGATCCTATTCTGTTCTGTGATTAGGGATCCTGTCGACTAGCTGTAATAATGCGTTGAGGTTCTGGTTGGCCTGTTGTAGAACCTCGTCGACTCTCGCTATAAGTTGTGGCAACCGAGGGTCAAACCTGTAGTAACCGCGAGGGACAGTCAGGGGTGGAGAGTTTTCCCGTACCTCTCTGCACCTTGTAGGATCTTTAACAGTTCTCACAGGGTACAGGCAGTCGTGGTCAAGGCAGAGTGGAAAACTGGGAATGTCCACACACACAAAAAACGAAGCGACACGTTGAAAGAAAGTTTCTTGAATAGATAAAAAGCGAGCCAAGAGCAAAGATGGAGATAGAAGATTCCTTACTGTTTTACATCGTCGATGAGTTGGTGACAACCGGCGACAAGGGGTGACGCTGACCGGGACTGACTGGACTGAAAATGGCTGTTGCTACGTGGGGTCCTATTTAAACAACTTTTTTGGACTAGGAAGTGGACCTAGGAAATGGACCAGGAAGTATTGCCTTTCTGCACGTGTGCAACTCGACTCTGGCACCAGTCTGAGCTTCCATCTATCTTTAGAAGTTACTTTGTAAATCTCTCTCTTTGGCTCTTAACTCAGTTTTTAATCTATTATATATTTTTATTTATTCATCCTCAGTACATTACATATGGTTATGCAAGGAGACGTGTCAATTATGCGTATAATTAGTTATATTATAATTAGTTCTATATACAACATGACAATCTTGTTATAAAGATTATAATATATAGGGTTGTTGGTTTAAATTATCATAGATGTATATATATATATTGAGACGTTACAAAACAATTTTTAATTGTACATAATTTCCTTTAAAATGTTATTTTAATTTTTCATGCGTTTATTTTCATTTTTATTTTCCATTCATTAAAAGTCAATGATGTACATACTAAATTAGTAAAAACTCAATAAAAACGATATGTAAAAATATACATAAACAAATGGCTTGTAAAAGAAAGCAGCAATAAATGAGTTTAGGCAAAATGTCTATTTCATTAACAAACATTTCACTTTTAAAATAATAAACTTTAAAAATAAAGTTTTACTAAACTAAAATTAGCGTTTTAAAAATAAAAACGTGGCATTTGGCGCAGTCGACAGGATACGGAAAGAAAATGGCGGAAAATCCAAACAACCGGTTGCAAAAATTCAACGGCTCAAAGTCGGCAATTAGGCCTGAGTCATGGATCAAATTATATGATTTTGAAAATAATTCTTTAAAAGAAGATGAAAAAATCAAAAATCTTATGTACTACTTGACGGATTCAGCACTTGAATGGTATGCAGACGAGATTATTTCAAATCCTGCAATAAAAAGATGGGAAGTTGTAAAGGAAAAGTTGATTCAAAGATTTGGTTCATACAACGCAAATCCAATTGTCTCAGCATCACATCGAAGATTAAAACGAGAAGAATCAATAGAAAATTATTTTCAAGATAAAATTCGCCTGTTAAATCAAACCCATCTAACGAAGGAGGAAAAAATTCATTTATTAACAGACGGACTTCCAAATTATTGGAAAGATTTAATTGTGGCTGCACAGCCAACTGACGCCACAAAATGGTTTCATATCGCAGCTTCAATTGAACAAAATAGGGCTTCAATTCAGTTTAAGCCTAAAAACAAAATACATCTCGCGACAAAAAATAATGATAATAGAAAAAATGTTTGCCCATTCTGGTGTCCAATATGTTCGAAAAAGGGAATAAAAATTAAACATTGGGTCACAGATTGTGAGGATTATGATCCTAATTATAAAAAGGATAGGCCTAATCAAAACACTTCAGTGAAACAAGTATGCGGAGCCCCGGAATTGTTGAATGTAAGTACTTTGACAAATACCCATACACAAGGAGCTTTCAAGCTTATCAACATAAGTGTTGAAGTAAATGGAATTCCTGCGCAAGCATTTGTGGATACTGGAGCAACAGTATCAATAATCAATTGGCGATTGTTCAAGCGAACCCGTCTTCAACTTCAACCAAATTCAGACATTCACATCAGCCAAGCGGATGGTGTTACCAGGACATGTGGAAGCCTTCAGACCAAGGTAAGAATAGATAAACTAATTAAACCTGTAACTCTCCATGTAATGAAGAACTTTAAATATCCACTCTTGATCGGATTAGATGTTGCATCTCTTTTAATCTTTTAATAGATGTCAGAGACA
>CP092864.1:39736700-39929539 GCA_030710605.1 Cordylochernes scorpioides
AGAGTTGATCACTGATGAGCCAAAAGCCATCCTAAAATATTTTCATTGCTGTAAGGATAGTAAAAATTTGATTTATGGGTAAAAAGAAACTTCCATGCTTAAATAAAAAAAAGGCATCTCCTTATCGTGCAACTGGAAGTTGCTGATGGCTTGCGCCATCTATCGGAATAAATTTCAACTATTCTCGTTGATTTTTAATTATTCCAGCATTGGCCAAATACCCATTCTTGATTAATCAAGAAAAGCTATGCACCTTATCCCAGTACAATATTACATGTGTACTATTTTTTCACATTCCATGCTTAAATTGCTTTATTTACTTATTTATACTAACTGTATATATACCTTGGAAAAATATATAGTTACATCAAACTATTTTACATTTAGTTGCTGATGTTTCAGTGACTCGGTGTCATTCTCCTCAGGGTTATGATTAATTTTAAATCGTTTTAACTATTTGCTTAATTATATTCTCACTTGAAGTGTGGACCTTTATCCTCTCAGACAGGCGGATTTATCCCAATTGTTTTAGCGTTTAATATTGCCTGCTCTTGGAAGAGGGATAGGTTAAAATGAAATGGCCAAATCAAACTGAAAACCTACACTCAAAAAAGATATAAGAATTTTAGGTATTAGACAATACATCAGGACCTCAGGAACCTGCGGATGAATAAACTTCGCCCACCCTCCATCTCCAAGAAGACTGAGACAAAGAGAGACTTTGAAATTGCCTATAAGACATAGACTTTAGTAAGGGGGGAGGGATGTTATGTATTCATAAAGTTAATATAAATATTCTCTTAATTTAATTGTGTAAATAAGCAGAGTAACATCCTCACTGATTATATTATTCATTATATCATTATTAATATGTAAATTGTAGAATTTAAAAAGACTATGCAGATTGATACAATAAAATTAAATCTTCAATATAGGACCAACGAGCAAACAATTCCTTCTCTTCACATAAAAAAAATAAAAAATTGTATACTCTCTCTCTATCTCACTCTATTTTATCATATATGTAAATATATTTGTATTATTTTCTAATAATGAATGTGAGCAATAGTTACGCAGAAATTTTTTCTTTTTCAAATAATTAATATATACAGTTATCAGAGTCATCAAGCAACAATTCTTAATAATCAATTCTGTCACCGTTTGCTTTTGTGAATGGAATAAATACCCAAATATGGCAATTTCTCATAACCATCGGTGGTAGTGGTAGAATGCTCGCCTGCCACGCGGGCGGCCCGGGTTCGATTCCCGGCCGATGCATTTTTTTTTTTTACAATTTTTAAAACTCATTTATATATTATACAAGAATGACATCCACGGCGCCAATTTATAATTGTAACGAATAGTATTTGAATAAAAGCATTTAATCGGGTAAAACCCGGGCGTTGCCCGGGTCATTCGGCTAGTAATGAATAATGGTGAGAGAGAGATACTCATTTAGCGGACCATCGATGATTGTACTAGTCTGCGATTAGCCTACTATATAGGCCTATATAGTTCCATTTCTAAATCAAGCTATCCTAAGCTAAAATAACCTAACTAAACCTAACCTGGGTTATTATATACGTCTTATATATGCATACTATTGCATTTATCCTCTAACTAAAGAAGACATCGAGTTACATTTCGCCACAAACTATTTAATTCTATTATAAATTCTATTATGAAATTAGAAAGTTTTCAGAGAATCTCCCTAATATATTGTTGTTATCGTGTCCAATGAAGAGTCTCAGATGTCTCCATACATCTCTATCACAGCAGCCGCAATGTTCTCTATATTGAATGTGTAAAAGCTGCTGTTCTGGGTTCATGTCAATTTTCTCCAAGGCTGCGGCCATTGTTGGGCATGAGAATATGTGGGTAGGTGTTAGTTCCACACTAGGATAATTGTTGCATGTTGTGCATTGTTGCATCTATTATGAAATTTAGAAAGCCAACTGTTACCTGAATCTTTCAGTATTTATATAAGGAAGATACAGATCAATCTTAGATGATATGGATTATAATCAGGAATCAACTTGCAAAAATGCAATTACACAATTGACATATATATATTTTTGATATTTTTTAATTTTATATACACATCTCCTAAATATCCCCTGCATGATCATTTATATTTTAGTTTTATTTCCATTTTTAATGTAAATTATTGACAAGAAGTCAATAAAATTCGTTTCAATTGTCAATTTTTATCTCCTAAATATAATGATTTTAGGGATACAACTTGAGGATATCGTGAGGTCCAACTTTTTATTAGATTCAAATTTTCAAATGATTAATTATTATATATATATATATTTACAAAAATATTCTCTAAAAATATATACCTATTCCATATAAGCCTAAGAAGATATTTAAGTTTTCATAGAAGCTAAAATCATCCTCTTCAAGTATTATCGTAAGGAATAAATTGTTATACGATTATTTTATAATTTACACGAATAAAAAAGGATACTAAATATATAAATGCTGCCTTTACCACCGAAATATAAGTAAATACAGTACAACACATCCATCTGCACCATCTGTCTATGAAATACACAATACTATTTTGACAAATTCATTAAAGTCCACCAGGGGAACATTGTATTGGGCTTTGGCCCTCGTCCGTACAGGGAGGATATTATCAATTCCACAAGGGATATATCAAATCCGAGGACTATAACAAAATGGAGCTTAACTTATAAAGTTGGAAGGCCAATTCTATGGCTGAAATAATGATATTTGAATTTTCTAAATCTGGTGTTGTTGGTTTGTTTCTAGTTTATAGACTTTCAAAAGATATCGCATAGTTTTTTTGCTATTTAATTTCACGAGAGAAGTATATATTTTCGCTATATTTATACTACTCGTTCAATTTGATTTTAAAAAAAGAAATATATAAAAAATAAAAGACACATCTACCGACCAAATAAGACAATATCTTATCAACACAGATTGCTCGGTCAAGAATCTCGGAAGATTGGTGGACTTTGCTTGCCTGATATGGAGGCCCATATAGGACCGTTATCTTGAACAGCAAGACGGCGTGCAGAGTTAAAAACAGAACAATAAATGTCTTAAAACAGTGAACAGGAATATTGGCCTTTTTCACCTTTTTTTATCTGAAATGTCACTACTTTTCTAAGGGTAATAACTAACCCTTGAGTTGAAATAAACGCTCTTCTCATGTTTTATAATTGAATAAAATCAGTAAAGTATCTAAGGCTAAGTTTCTTGTATAATTTTATTGATATTTCTCTATCTTGCGGGATAACATGCCCTTCAACAGGAGCAACTAGGAGAATAACTTCTAGCTAACTATACACCCCGAAAATTTAGCTGCTTCTGTTGAAGGGAATGTTAGCCTGTAAGCTAGAGAAATAAAATTGTTGTGGGTGGTGTTTTAAAAGAATAGAAAAATAAGTGAATTTATAAATAAATGTTTAATTATAACTATACATATTAAGGATATAATAACAACCACACACAGCAGTAAATACAAAGGCAGTCTAAAGGTATAAACAAGGAAGAAGACTGACGGTTGAGGTGGGCCATTCCCATTGGTCAGTTCATTTTCATGCAGCGCTTCCAAGCGGTGCCCGCGTCCTCGCTTCTCTCTATCAAAATTTATGAAAGAAATTTATTCTTTAAGATGCTATATTGATTTTGTTATATTACTAACCCTGTCAGTAATGCAAAACCTTCCAAAGAAGAAACCTGCCCGAAATCATTTCTTATAAATTACACCTTTGCTAGTATTGTAAACAGACTGACTTATATTAACCCATGGCATATGTACATCGGAACTGACACTATTGTCAGGTTTATATGTTTTATAATAAATGTTATATTTTATCATATAAAGAGGGGAATAATAAAAGATATATATTTTCTCTTGTGCATAAGGCAAATATTTTTCTCGTAATTCTCGAACCTGTACCTTTAAATAATTAATTAAAATAGATTGAGATACAACTAAAAATAATTAGTAAAACTTAGCATGAATGTACAGGCTATATAAATATATATATAAGTAAAATATAATAAATTAAGATTTTGAATATAACATTGAGTCAGAACAGCAAGTTAATTCTGTATCGAATAATACCGTTAAGAGAATTTCAAAATTTATAAATTTGTTGTTAAATTTAAAGATAGGTAGTTTGGTTCATATATAATAAATAAGTAGATAGCATATAATAGTAAACAAGTAAAAAAAATCCAGCAAAGCTTCGGCAGTTCGCGTCGAGGCTGGGCAGAAAAAAAGAATAAGCGAAAAGATAAATTTATAGAAAAGAGCAAATAAATTGAAAAGAGCAAATAAATAAAATGAAATAAATTTTCAAATATTAAAATTAAGCTAAGTAGAGAAAGAGAAGTTTTTTTCCTACAATCTTCTCTCTTGACCAAAATATATATTTTACGTGAAAAATTAGGGAAGACAAACTTCAGGTTGACACAGCAATTTATTTAAGGCAAGAAACAACTATGAATGATCAGCAAAAGATAAGCAATGGGGGAAGTTTACAGAGTAGCAAAATATAAACATAAAAAATGATACTCTATTAATAAAATAATAAATACTTTGTTACAATATTATATAGCGCGCATATAATATAATATATTTAATAATATAATTAATAAAATATTAAGACGCTATATTTTTGCCTTCAAATGGTTCAAACCCAATCATACCTAATATCAAAATGGCTACCCAAAATAAATGTCACAAGTGTCAACAGCGCTAGAGGAAGTTATCGAACAATTTGATGTCCTTGAATTCAGTTTGCTGCGGCGCTATCGGCCGGTAGGTGGTCACTCTTCAGTCTCGTATGTTTCTTACATAACACAGGCAAATACTTACAATTGGTCTTCAAATTAAAGATACTTCGGCCAATAAACCTTTTTATTACCTGACATTTCGACGAAATTCTTTTGTTCTCGTCAGGAGTGAACAAAAATTAAAACATTTGGCAAGGTGTTAAAAATTATTCTAATGACCTTGCAGCCTTAAAATAATTTTAAACACCTTGCGAAATGTTTTTATTTTTGTTCGCTCCTGACGAGGACAAAAGATTTTGTCGAAACCTCGAGATGATAAAAAGATTTACAGGCCGAAGTATCTTTATTATATAAGAACTATGAATACCGGCCAGGCACACAGCCTCTATCTTACTATTGTTGTTGAACAAACATTTATAGCTGTAAGCTAACATATATGTAATGTTTTTTCAATGATTTCCAGCTATAGTAATATAATTATAAGATCACAGTGTTATATCACAGTTATTATCCTATATATACTAGTTATCACAAAAAAAGATATTGGATAAATTTTATCCTATTTTCAGACTAATATATTTTAAAGAGAGATTGAGATTGAAACTTGTTTTTACATTGTTCATATAGGGTTATATATGGTTTAAAATACAAATTTGAATATAAATAAGATTAAATAATGATAAATATATGAATAAATAATAAAATAATTGATAAATATACATATATTAATAAATTATATATGTAGTAATGTAGTTTATGCTGTTGGATGAATGCAGTGTGGATGTTGGTTAGAAGCAGTCGTGGTTGTTGAGCGATGGGTGGTAAGGACACACAGGAGACAGGATCCAGAGGCAAAAACCCGTGAGGAAATAGATCAGGGAGGAAAGATGGCAGGTCCCAGAAGAACCCCTAGAACAACTGGCGTCGAGACCACCTCGGTGAGAAATGAACCTTGATCATCCCGTCTAGCCGCTTTTAAGCCGCTTTAAATAAGATAAGTCCCCTAGGGAAAAATGAAGTCGTGATACTTGTTAACCAAGGGGGTTGTTTGTTAACCTGGCTATCTTCCCTCTTTCCTTGTACTCCCACACAGGCCATTTTATTTTACGTATTTCCAAATATTATTATATATATAAAGTATTCATTGGTAGCGCCCACCGCGGGAAAGATTCCGCCACCGATGGACTGCGAGAGTTCTTTCCTACAAAATGGGCAGGTCGAGTTGATGGCAGGCCTTACCCCCTTCAACACCAAGATGGTACTTTTTAGAGAGATAGGGGCAATTATAGTCAAATATACAGAATATTGTTTTCAAAAAATTTTGGAGACACTTTTCAAATGTTTAGTTGGAAATAGTTATTAAGGATATATAGGTTTACATGAAGAACATTGTAGAATAATAAATGAAACGGCTTCCTAGGATAAATTTCTTGTTTTATTATACAACAACAACAACAAAAAGGCTTTTATTAGGGCCCATTGCCCTGTATGGATTCGCCATACAACAACAAAATAATACAGTAATATTTTCCTCCCTTTCCCCATGTGCACGTGAGCTTTTGTTTAAAAAGGGATTTATTTACACATCTGTTCTAAAACTTTCCTCACTACCTCTTTTGTGGATAAATCTATTTACAATTAATCTATAGAAATTATAGAGTTCTATTGCTATATTTTTCTTTTCTGAAATAGTTCTCAGCGTCTTCAGTGGGTTGCTAAATCTCCAGAAGGTGTTTTTAAGAGTTTTTTCTCTTTTTGTTTTATTATATATATTCTTCTTAAGATTTCGGGTTTTATAAACCTTTCTACAGGAGAATATGTTTTAATATTCTTAAACTCCTGTAGAGGGCTTGTAAAACTCTAAAGCTTAGAAAAAAAACTTTATTTATTATTATTCATTTTATGTACTTCTGAAGAAGGGCAGAGATTCCCGAAAGCTTGAAATTACATTAATAAAATTAAAAGAAACTCATTTCCAGAAACCTTTTGTATTATTTTAGGATCGTAAAGATAGATGCTGCCTGGCCGGCATTCATATTTATATAAAAAATAGACACTTCGGCCAGTTGATGTACTAAATTCGAAAAATCACGTGAGAACGCCCTCAGAACAATTTTTAACGCCTTGCCAAATGCTTTATTTTTATTTGCTTCTCCTGACGAAGAGAAAAGATTTTTGTCGAAACGTTGAGAAAATAAAAAAAACTCCAACTTGCCGAGGTGTCTATTTTTTATATAAATATTTTAAGATGGTTTACTGCCAAATAGGTATCCAGACTGATAGCAGCATCCGTTTTTTCTCTTCTCTTATTCTGATCAGTTTCTATTTTTCCATAATTATCATCATAGAATACTATGTGGTACAGTGAACAATCTCTGAAAAAATTGAATGTACCCTGTTAAAGTTCAAATCCCTTTACTAATAACAATAAAATTGACATGCAAACTCCTACTTTTAACTCTGAATCTTGTATCATTTGTTTTAATCATTCTAACCATATTTATATGTTTATGAATGTTCTTAAGATTGTACAGCTTGTGATTCAAGTGACAAAAATGTTATATAAAAGTATTTCCACGTTGAAAATTAGAAAAGACAAATTTCGGGATGACACAGCAATTTATTTAAGGCAAGAACAAACTATGAATGATAAACAAAAGATCAGTAATGAGGGAAGTTTACAGAGTAGCAAAATATAAATATAAAAAATGATTCTTTGTTAATAAAATAATAAATACTCTCTTTGCTACAATATAATTCTAATTCTATCAAGAAATGGCAAAGAGGTTTAAAGGATAAGAACTTAGTAGAATAAAAAAGTGTTATCAACATCGCTTTCATGATAACGTTGCGATTGAATGTCAGGCTTGAAATGAAAGGTTAATGGGTGATTCAGGCACTAAGCAATTTGTTCGTTGAATATTTTCAATAAACAACAAATAATATAGTAAATAATGATATGACTTACCTATGCAGTAAATAGCTTGCGATTCTCCATATATGTTATTTCGTTCAGATTTCGAACATTTATTGGTTATCTTATTAAATAAGATGCAACTTCTAGTTGCTTATAAAAGCTGAACCAACAGCATCTCTCTCTTTATTTTAAAAAGATAGATCTATTTTTAATGGCAGGCTACAATATATTTTATTTGGAATAGGAACTCTTCCAAGACAAAGAAAAGAAGTTGGAGTTCTTGAAAGCGACTTTCCTTTTGCTTGATCATTTATATGCCAATGTAAGAGTGACACTGAAATGACATCGCGAAAAAGCATATTTGTGTATTATACAGGAGAGCAGGATATGGATGAAACGCAGTTAGAATATTACAGTGCTTTAAATGTACATGAGCATTTGAACATATGAGTTGCACCATATCAATTAGCTCCTTTTACTGGCGTCTTGCTTTGCGCGAAACTTCACTTTTTAGAAAAATAACGATAAGAAATCCTTTCTATCAACACGGTATCAAAATAGCGAAAGTTGTTTCTAGATGTTCTGTTGACCCACTAAGAGACTACTATAACCGGGACAAAAATCGGCCACTTCAGCATCGAGATTGGAGCAATAAAAGTGGGTCGCTGGATGTACGAGCGTGAAGGATGGTTTTGAGGTCACTGACTTCTGGCAATGGGGAACTTTACAACCAATAACGTAATGATAGAGCTATGAACTCTGCAAAAGTGCAACGCTGCGATAATGCAGCCACTAATTGGAAGTGTTTGGAGAAGTGAATCAGTATCTTCTGAGACGAATGGTGTTTGTACTGTTGCAATATGGCTAATGCACCTATTTTATTTTAATTTCTAATATTATTTTTCATATATTTTAAATTCAAATTTATATTTTTATATTTATTTATTTTATTAAACAGAATATATATATATATATTATAAAAAGATTTATGTATTATAAAAATCACCATTTGTATTTTGGTATACTGTGTGACTTCACTGCTCTCTTTGATGTGAGATATAACCAAATTATTCGGGAGGCTACTTAAAGTGGAGTTATCTCATTATTCCCTTATCTAACCTTGTAGGATGGTTGAAACACGCTCTGGTAAGATGCAAGACCCGGCACAGGAGAGAATCAAGGTTGAAGAGTCTGCCAAGCCGTAACCTGGTGCAACAGTACAGATGTCTGAAAGAATTAGGATCCTGAGTGCCATTTGGTAGTTTCGCAGTTACCAGAAATAAATATCGTCTGTTGAGAGTTAAATTTGCTTCTCTATCGTCCCAAACTTTCAGAAAAAAAAAGGATTCGTTATATGGTTAGTACATTTAGCTGCGAGATATCCAACACCGTGGAGTTGATGAAGTTTCAGAATGAATTAAAAAATATCGTTCACACACAAATCAGGTAAAACTAAAAAAAAATTGCATTTTTATATATCATAAAATATATATTTTTAATCATTTTACTATTATAAGTAGATTTCTTTTATGTTATGTTTATATATATTCTTATATACTATATTCATTTATGTTCATTAAAAAATAGTAATGTGTCAGATCGAACCATTACCTTTTTTATTTGGAACCTGACACACACACACACACACACACACACAACACTTGTACTATTAGCCCCGTCATAAATAGTTCGGTAGCGATACACTGATATAACGGCTTGGGTATAGGCTAAAAAGGTACGAGTAATACGTTGAATTTGTCGATTAAAGTCTACAGAATTTGTATTTGGAGGGCTATATAGATATTTTTCAAATTAAAATTTGTGTGGTGCCCTTCCATTAAAGCCCTCAAATTGTAGTAAGGACAGTAGAAAATTGTTTAATTTTAAAAAGAATCATACAGGTCTAAAATAGTTTCATTTCTTATAACATATGGCGCGGTATCATACTTAATTTCTCTATATGCCATAAGGGGTTTTCTAAATCTAGAGTCAAACTGATTTAAAAATAGTATGTGACTTTGAATAATATTCCAAGTAAGATGTGATTTCTGTTTGTTCCAGACAATGAGATATTTTCTCTTCCTCTTCCTCGCAGCCACATCATGGGCCCAGGAGGAAACTGTTTCTGTTTCATCTCCAAACTGGGAAATCATCGGCAAGAGAATGACATTCAAAGATCATAAAGTCGATCAATTCACTGGGATACCCTATGCTGAGCCTCCTGTTGGAAGTTTGAGATTCAAGAAGCCGCTGCCACTGAAGGAGTTTCCCAAAAAGATAGAAGCCCTTAATCCATCTCCAAGTTGTTTACAGGTGTCTCTAAAACTGGAAAAATATCTGGATATATCTACCCTGTTTCCTCAAATGAAAAAGCAAGAAGATTGTCTTTATCTTAATATCTGGAGACCAGCTAACATTGAAGATACAGCGACAAAGAAAGCTGTGATGATCTGGGTGTATGGAGGAGCCTTCTTGACAGGTTCGATCTCATTTCCGTTCTATAATGGATTGGCTCTGGCAGGGCTCGGGGACGTGGTGGTTGTTGCTGTCAACTACCGGGTGGGGTCCTTCGGTCTGCTAACTGCCGCCACGGCCGACGAGCCAGGCAACCTCGCTCTGTACGACCAGCAGTTGGCCTTCACCTGGGTGAAAGACAATATCCACCATTTCGGCGGAGACCCTTCGAAGATAACCATCTTTGGCGAGAGTGCTGGTGGCATCTCCATCTCTGCCCACGTAACTTCACCAAAAAGCAAAGGACTGTTCCAAAGAGCTATCATCCAAAGCGGGACCACCCTTATGCCTAATATAATTCTGAACAAAGATTCTATGCTAGAAAAATCCAACAAGATAGCCGAGTATTCTGGATGTCTGGAAAACGATGTTTCTCTGAGAAGCCATCCCGATCAAGTTTTGAATTGCATGCGTTCCAAGGATCCCGAGGTACTTCTTCAAGCAGAATTCAAATTTATGGAAGAATCATACAAATATGATCAATTGGGAATTATTTTTGATGAGGAATTTTTAGATTACAAATCCATATATCCATTTCAACCCAGCACTGTTAATGAAGCACAAATTATGATTGGTGCAACAAAAGACGAAATGGGCTCACTTCTTCCTACCTTATTTGACGATTTACTGAATCCAGATTTCGTATTAACAAAAGAGAAAGCCTTTGAGATTCCAAAAAGATTGATGAAGGATATTCATCTTTCTAATCAACATTCAGTTGACAAAATTATCAATTCCTATTTAAAAGACATTGATGAAAGCGATACAATGGCGCTGGATATTGCAATGACTCAGGTAACCAGTGACCTAATGTTTACCTGTCCTTCCATGTACTTCGTGGACAACGAACTCTTCAGAGAGAGCGACATCCACTTCTACTATTATACACATCACAGCAGCTTCAGTATTCTTCCTAGAAGGGCAAATTGGACCGGAGCCTTCCATTTTGATGAAGTTCTACACGTCTTTGGCCTTCCATTGATGATGCCAATGGCTCCTTACAGTGATCTTGAAAAAGCCTTTTCAATGGAACTTATGGAACTCTGGTCTTCCTTTGCAAAATCAGGGTAAGTCATTTTGTGATATAACTCCAAAAATATTTCAAATGGAAGGTATAACTATTGAAACTTAGCTATTTTTTAATATATATGGAAATAAAGATAACAAATCAATTAAGATATCTAATTCCATCTCTAGATTAACCTGGTAAACCCTAAAATCAGTGAAAAAGATAAAAGTAAAAGATATTTACATAAAAATAATATAAATTATATATCTGGGGAATTGAAGATATCCTCGTTTATATTTTTCGTGTTCTTGATTTTATACTTAGTTTTGAGCCAGTTTGATCAAATTATTACTATCTTAAAATCATATTTTGCTGACTACGGAATTAATAAATAATTTTTAAGTATCTAAATATATGTATTGGGGATATTTTATCGATACCTATTTATAACGGAGCCAGTATAAAACAATATAATCCTTTCTTATTCTTAGCTTCATCCTCGTTAAAAATATCACTTTCAAGATTTAATTATCTATGTATATTTATTTTAGCAGCTTTTGAGACTATTAATTGAATTGGTTGCTAATTATATTTTCAAAATTGGTTTAAGCTAATCTAAGTCACAGTTTTTTAAATAGTTAAAAAAATATCCAAAAATCTTTGATTGTATTGATATTCAATTCAAACAGCGAGGATGTCCATTGTATAACTACTAGATAGGAGCTCAAGCACATTTCAAACAAACGGATACAAATGAAGTATAGTGTCTTAAAATATCTTAACGATAATACCGGCCAGACAACCTCAATATTTACGAATATCAAGACCAATTTGGGTCCCGATGTATTCAAAATGGCAAGGCAACTAGAGAAGACCATTGTCGCGGAGATAAATAAAGCAAGGGCAAGTTTGTGAATAATTAATTTATTATAAGGGGTATTTATAGGGAGAGAGAGAGAGAGTACAACTTACCCCAAGTTAAAGATAATCCTAATGAACGGCGTCAGCCACCGTCCCGTTTTCCTTATTTACACATCAGCTTTCGAGAACCCCTTACACCTGTGGTCCCCCTCGGGGTCCAGGGATGATTGACAGGTGTCCCATCTGTATGGAGCTTCTTGACACTATGATCAAGTAAACCTCTAACTGGCCGAAGTGACTATTTTCCATAGAACTATGAATGCCGACCAGGCAGCCACTATATTTACGATATTTGATATCGTTAAAAGTTCTTTTTATATTAACATATTTTTGAACGTTTATATTAATTTATATATGTTCTCTCTATATATAATATTTTCTAATAAAATGTCTTTTTTGAAATAAATCAAATTCCAAACAAAGGGATAAATGGGATACCTTGCAAGTTGATATGCACGTGTATCGTGGATATGCACGTTAAATTTATATATAAATCTTATTTCAAACTAGTTGGATTATTGTTTCATTAATTCCTGTAGAAGGGCGTATGTGCCCGAAAGCTCGTATATATTTGTTCTAATAAAGATACGCAGCCCTTGATGCTTTGTTTTATTCATTTATAAATCGTACAGGGCTTTTTTAATTGATAAATCAACATGTTTCTGTAGATGAGTTTATTTCTATTAGTGCATTCTCAAGCTTCCGAGAATTTTCGCCCCTCTATAGGAGTAAAATGTACTTTAATATTTTTTTAAAATATACATTGTTGAATATAATGCCTTTTTAATAGGATTTTATTACAGTATTTCTGATTTTTCTGTCTTTCTCTACAACTATAATATATTCTATGTGGTATGTAATAGTTTATAAGTTTAATAAACTGGCTTGGATCAATTCCTTTAAATATATATTTTAAAATTGTTTTTAATACAGATCTAGAGAGAGAAAGAGGTGTTCTTTTATAAATCTTTGTATCAAAAGGTATATGTTTTTTCTATGAAAAATAGACACTTCGGTTTGATAGAGTTTTTTTATTTTCTAAACGTTTCGACAAATATCTTTTGTCTTCGTCAGGAGAAGCAAATAAAAATAAAACATTTGGCAAGGCGTTAAAAATCTTTATTTTACTTACTGGCCAAAGTGTATATTTTTCATAGAACTATGAATGCCAGCCTATATCTTTACGATAAAAGATATATGTTTATTTTTAAATGAAATATGTTCGTTTCAACTGTGAATTGAGGCCAGAGGGTAATTTTCCTATTGATCTGCGACTCCTGTTAGTTGTTTATAACTTATTTACAATGTGAATGTCTACTGTAGAGACATGGTGTGTACAGACATCCCGAGTCCAAACGTCACTACTGCTGGCCTTCCTACTCCCCTGAACTACCCCAGGTATTGGATCTACACGCCTCAGGTGCCAAGATCTACCCTCTTCCTGCGGCTGAAATCTGTCGCACGACCTGGCGGGAAGTCTTCGCGCCTGAAGGCCACTGGTATGTTCTTCTTTCTTAAACCAACCACTACATACAATCTGCTTTAGTAAAATTATGTTTATATTGAGTGAATACACTATTCAATAGATTACGCATATTGACATCAATTAATTTTTCACTTTAATTACTAGAATACCTGTTGGAAATATATTTTAGAATTCATAACTCATAGCCATCCTTGTAATGATAAGAGCCACAGTCCGTGACCCTAGATACAGGTTATTCTAATTAACGAAATAATTAATTAATTAATAAAAAATAATTAATTTGGCGAAACCGCTGAGAGGGTTCACTACTGATGAGCCAAGCCCTCTCATTCAATAACTCATATCATTGCAATAAGGTCTGTAGAGATAATATTTGATGATACTTAAAAGAAACGCATTGCCAGTGATTTATTTGTGTAAAATTTTAACGATAGATGGCAATTAAATTTAATTTACTAATATATAATGATTGGTTTATTCATTCATATAAATCTACAATATTTGAATATATCAGATCAAGAAAATACATTTTCTTTTAAATTTGAAATACATATTCACGACGCTCATGTTCAATTTTCACAAATATATTTATCTTAAAACGACATTCGAAAATTATCCCGCATGTGTTTCTTTTGGACGAAAAATCAAGATTTATTTTAAAGAGAAATAACGACTATTTCTAACCTTAGGGATAAAGCATGAAAGGATGAATTGTGAAGAGTAATGATCCATGGACACTTTTATTTTCCATTTATCATTACTCTTCACAATACATCCTTTCATACTTCATCCCTAAGGTTAGAAATAGTCGTTATTTCTCTTTAAAATAAATTTTGATTTTTCGTTCAAAAGAAACACATGCGGGATAATTTTCGAATGTCGTTCTACAATCATAAGCCGCATTATATTGTATTATATTTATTTTAATTTATTCCTATTATTTTTATGATATCTTTATTATTCTAATATTTGTTTTTTTAATGTTTCATTTGTATAATAAGTATAAATCCTCTCTCAACCATACTGTGATGTGTTTCAGCTACTCCGAAGATTGCAGCTAAGCTCATCTTTAAACTACTCTACTTTATAGAATTTTCCTCCCTGAAAATCAATAAATATCCGTTATTTGTTTTGTATTTTTGTTCTTAATAATATAAATATTTTATTTTTGAAATTTACTGAAATAAAAAGACCTGTCTTCGCCCAAATTTAATCCGAATACAATTTCCCCAGTTAATGTTGTTTTAACAAAGCCATCAACTTCTTAGAGAATATAACAATATATAGAAATGATCCTAAATATGATAATTTCAAGGATACAACAAAACCTCTATACGTGGAGGTCAGACTGGGTGTTAGATTCACACGCACAATTTACATTATGTTTTTATATCTCTACAAACATTTGAAAGATAGTTTCTCTTAATCCATTAGTGAGTGAGGATAGATCATATTCCTTAGAGAAAAAAATAATTCAACATTTTCAATAATTATTATAAGTAAAATAATTGCTTTATATATATAAATGAAAAATCGTAAAGATAGCGGCTGCCTGGCCGGAATTGATAGTTCTTCAAATAAAAGATACTTCGGCCAGTAAACCTTTTTATTACCTCGACGTTTCAACAAAAATCTTTTGTCCTCGTCAGGAGCGAACAAAAATTAAAATAATTTCTAACGCTTTGCCAAATGTCTTAATATTTGTTCGCTCCTGACGAGAACAAAATATTTTGGTCGAAGCGTCGAGACAATAAAAAGATATCCTGGCCGATGTATCTTTTATTAGAAGGACTATAAATGAAAAAGGCTACAACATATATAGGCTAGCTCTTCCATCACAATATAGACAAAACTGTGCACCATCTATTGATTATCTCTGGAATTAAGAATACTCGGGTAGGTAATATATTTTTGACATTTTTGACAAACCCAGAAACATCCACCTGGAGACTATGTTGTTTGGGTTTCCCCCCTCGTCATTCCTTGCCAAGCTTTGATTTTATGGGATTCACAAGGGATTCGTGAAATATTCAGCATATGACAAAGATATGTTTATCTTGTAAAGTAGATAGACCAATTCAATGGTTAAAATATAAGTGGAAAATATTTTAGCTACCATCAACAAGGAATATCTTTCCAGTCTCTAAAGATACGAAGAAATTTTCTGCCAGTAAAATATCCATCTATATTTTGGTAATACATTTGTCCAAGCTAAATTGAAAAATATTGAAGATTCAATTAATTCTTTGTTTATCTCATGATATCTAAGCTCTTTCTGGAATAACGAGGAGAATAATCCAAAACTATGATCTTCAGTTAGATGTTTTGAATTTTCCAAAGCTGGTGTTATGGCTTTGTCACCGAACCTCTAATTATACTAGAATGCAGAGACCATTTAATATATTTTAACCGGTGAATTGTAATTTATTAATTAATTTATATATACTGTAAAACGATATATCAATCGAAATAATTGCAAAAGTTTTCTTTATTCAAACCATATTAGCCATTTTTATTGAATGAAAAAACCTTTTGTAATTTTTTCGATTGATATATCGTTTTAAATCCTTTGCGATCATTTCACAATCTAAGTTATATATACTGTATTCTTGCAATATAAATGAGACAAATAATAAACTTATATAAAGAAAAGCACATCTACCGACCAAAAAAGTTATAATCTTATCAACACAGATTGCTCGGCCAGAAATCTCGAGAGATTGGCGGACATCTTCTACCCGACATGGAGGCCCATCGAGGACCTTTATCATTGAACAGGTCGAGTTTCAAACAGAACACTAAATGTTCTAAAATGGTAACATTGAGACTAGACTACTGGTTTATATATATATTTTTTTGTCCATCAAACACTAGAACTTAGTGATCACTATCCTTGTCAATGAGAAAAAAAACCTACCAAAGAAGAAACCTGCACAAAACCACCTTATAAATAACACCTTCGCTGATAATGCATAAAACTGGCCAAATGAAATTTAGCCCACGATATCTGTACTTGGATCTTATATCTGCTGTTAGGTTGCTTTATTTTTAAATAGAAAATAATTTAATTATTACTTTATTGTTTTTGCACTCATATACATTAATGATATAGAAAGTGTTACACCACCTAAGGAACTGGTAAAATATAATAAAACTTGAAATGAATGTACGGGTCATCACAAAGACTAAACAATTTTCTATAAGGATTTGATATTTTTTAAATATTAGTTTAAAAATTAGGAAGAGAAGAGGTATCGAGGGGCTTAAAAATTGTGGGATGGGCGCCCAAGATACCTTCCTACAGCTGAGCTGGGTTTAGAAGCAAAACTGGTGGAAATTCTGGAGTTTTCATTAGCGATGCTTGGCAAAACTGCCTCGTCACTCACCTTGACAATGGTAAGTACATCTGGCTGGGACAATGACAATTGCATCGGAACATGGGGTATCTTCTTGATGTCTAAACATGGGCATTGCACGTTGGGGTAGCTTTCAAGATGTCATGGCTGCTATAGTTGTGTGCGATAATATTTTATGTGTTATAGATATTAATGTGGACACAGTTTAACTCAAATATTATCATTAAAAACTTTAACGCCATCTTTTGATGAAAATCGTGACTATTTCGACTTTTGAAAAATATATGATTATAAAATCTATTTCCACAAACCTTATACTGCGATGAATAAAAAGGAAGGCGTGGTTCACCAGTGGTGAATCTTCTCCAATAAAATGGCGAAACCTTGGGGATAGTTCATCACTGATGATTCATGCCCTACTTTTTTTTCAATTTATATTTTTCATTACAATATAAAATCAGTTGAAATAGTTTTTAATTATATATTTTAAAATAGCGTTAAAATTTTAGTAACATTTCAACTCGAGAATATTTGCGCCAATTTCAAGACATTAAATATTGGTATTATGTCAAGTGCGTGATGTCATTGTAATCTGTCGCATCTTTCAAGCCTTGGTAAACTTTGTTAACTCTTGCCTTGCCTCGCATTTAGATGAATATTCTAAGTGTCCATGTATTCTGAGTTTAAGCAGCATTAAAATTGTTCAGTCGTTCAACTATTGAAATATTGGAATCTTTTATATTCAATATTAAAGAGCACCATAAGGTGTGATGCCTTGAGTGGATTTATTTTCATCCTGCGAGAGCAGGATTCTATAAAAAGGATCACTATTAGCTGATACAAGCATGATAGCGACAATGAAGAATGAAAAATTATCTTTCTATAGAAAAAAAAATTAGAATGCATTAGAATATCAGCGATGAAAATAGTGTATTCTCAAATCTGGCTTTGTGACTTTTTGAATGATCTGAATTTTTCAAAACTGGCTCTGTCACTTATTGAATTATCTAAATTTGTCAAACTGGTTAGTGGCTTATTGAGTGATCTGCAATACAAGTCTTGTATGTCAAACTCTGGCTTAGTGGCTTATTGAGGGATCTGCATATGTCAAAACTGGCTTAGTGTTTATTGAGGGATCTGCATATGTCAAAACTGGCTTAGTGACTTATTGAGGGATCTGCATATGTCAAACTATGGCTTAGTGGCTCATTGAATGATCTGAATTTGTCAAAACTGGTTTTGTGTCTTATTGAATGATCTGAATTTGTCAAAACTGACTTTGAGACTTATTGAATTACCTGTGTGTGTGAATTTTTCAATACTGGCTTTGTGGCCTATTGAATGATCTAAATTTGTCAAACTGGCTTCCTGACTTATTGAATTACCTGAATTTTACAAAACTGGCTTTGTGGCTTATTGAATTACCTGAATTTTACAAAACTGGCTTTGTGGCTTATTGAATTATCTAAATTTGTCAAACTGTCAAATTCGCTTAGAACATATTATTTATATATAGAATAGTATACACTTAAATAGCAATATAATATTATAATTGAACTCACCTTTAAGACGATCAAATTCTATATTACAAACCATATTAGCTGCATTGAGGACGTTGGTTGACTTAGAGAAGTCAACTTCGGTAAAAATCGATAGTTCCCAGATGAAAGTAGACACTTTGTGGAGAATGGTAGTTTTATATTGGATCATCTTAGAAATAATGATTGTAAATATTATATAATTTTATTTAAAAAAAAAAGGAAAAAATAGATCACCTCTGAGGAAAAACAGAGTTCCACCCTCATTTGTTGATAAAGGGCTGAGTTAAGGTGAAGGTCACAAGTTGTGACGTTGTCGCAGCCAATTGTCCTTGGAGTCTCCATTCTGGCGCGCAGATAACGACCGGTGAGTGTCTCTCCATTCTCTGCTGCCTTAAACGTTTCTGTTTTTTAAATCAAAACTATGTTTTTGGTCATCAATTTATAGCTGTAAACTAGCTTATGTATTTCTATTCTAGAATTTAAATGGTTATCTTCAACTTCACAAATCTAAAGGATTTTAAAAATTTATATACACAATAGACATGTTCAAATTATTATTATTTGAAAAATAAAGACCACTACTTCTATCAAAATAGACGCAAAAGGTATGCTGACATTTGATTACAAGGCCACAATATCGGCTTTGGAAAATTCAGAGGCTATGGTCTTCGTCAGTCCAGAGGTCAGGCTTTTATTTCATGAGATCCACAAGCAATTCATGAAATCTTCAGAATTTGACAAAAAATGTGTTAGCTGGTAAAGTGGCTGAGCCAAATCAATGGCCATTTTATACCAGTTAAACTCCTCTTTATTATGAAAATTCTTTAAATCCTTTGGTAGGTCATTGCGCTCAAAATAAAGAATAGAAAACTGACAAATGACGAGAAGGAAATTTTTCGTTAAGATAAATGAAGTTTTGAACATCTATGGGTATAAGTAATGATAAAATATTTATTTCATGAAAAATAAAGAAAATAAACAAATTGAGAGAGAGAAGTTATAATAATTAGAAAGAAAATTTGCTATATGTTGTAAACCCGGGTAAGCCGGCAAGTGAGTTGGAAGCAGTCGGGGTTGAGTGGCAAGACGTGCAGAGTGAGATTTCTGCAAGGGACAGTAAGGACAAAGTTTGGGATCAAAAGGCGCTCTCCCAGGACAACTTAAGTGGCACCAGGACCGGAAGGAAGTCGAGGACTACCAGAGGAAGGCTCGGCGTCCGGTCCGGAGCCGCGAGTTCAGGGGAGCCAGCCAAGATGGCGACCGTGAGATTGAGACCTAATACTGAGCGTGCCTGTCCGAAATCCGAACTGTAAGCTGTCTTTTTCCGGCAAACCATCCTTTTTATCCCGTATCCCCGGAGATTGATTCTGATTGGTCAGTGACTTATGCAAGCCATCTTCCCCCCCCCCCCCCCCCCCCCAGTAATAGAGTGGCTAAATACACTTTATAATATTATAATTTATATAGATTTATATATATACTATTTTAAAACTATGGCCAATCTTATGGTAAAAAAATAAAAAAGATTTAAGTCATATTAATAAAGTTATAATTAATCACATGAAGTATTTGGTGGTAGCAGAAAGGGATAGATGTAATGGTGATTAATATGGTACATGCTTAAATAAGGATTATTAACTTATATAGCTATAAAAACTTAAAACTCTTCCGGTGTACAGCTTATGAAAAAACGTATCATTAAATGGAAGATAGGTATCTTTTATTTGTAAACGTTACGAGCTTTCGGGCAAACGCCCTTCTACAGGTTTGACAGAAAATTAAGGCGAGAGACCGACCTATATACAAGGGATGATTTACATAATAAACAATTTTTATAACTTAGCAGTAAGAATTTTTAATTTTAATAAGAAGTAACTATTGTATTGATATGGTAATAAGATGTTGTATACTAGATTTTTAACTATGTAAAAAAAGGAATAGATTAACTTGAAACAAAGATATCATAAATTTCAGGAATTTCTATTTTTCTATTTATGCTTTTAAGTTTGGTGGATACTATGGATTCTAACATTAATCTTTGGTGTAGGTTGGGTATGTTACGGTAATGGATAGTGGGGTGGTTGGTATTAAAAGAGTGGCCAGTGGATGCAACATGCTGATAGATGAGGGAACGTGGGTCGTTGTTATTAATGTTGCGGGTGTGTTCTGACATTCTAATGGCGACGGTTCTACCTGTCTCACCCACATAAGTGGCGGAACAATGTTCGCATGAGACAGAGTAGACCGCCCCAGAAGAATCCAGAGGACTGAGTTGTGTACCAGTTTTTGTGATGGGGTGTCGGAGAAGTGAGTGGATA
Source organism: Cordylochernes scorpioides (assembly GCA_030710605.1). Classification (NCBI taxonomy): domain Eukaryota; kingdom Metazoa; phylum Arthropoda; class Arachnida; order Pseudoscorpiones; family Chernetidae; genus Cordylochernes; species Cordylochernes scorpioides. The sequence continues at coordinate 39,757,545 of CP092864.1, forward strand.
CTGGGGGTATTAATGAAAAAGGTGCGAATGCCAAATGGCCTGATGAGACGGGAGATACTAACTGTTAAAGGAGAATAGGGCAACATGCAGGTAGTCCTGAAGACTGGGGGAGGATTGGAGGGGGCGGGAGAATAGGTATGTTTATTAATGAATGTTAGTGGATAGGAGGCGGCGGTGAGATGGGAGATGATACGGGCTTTTTCTGTGGTTTTAAAGATGGGTAGAGAGCAGTGTGTGTGAAGGCGCCTGGTGAGTGTTTTAACGATGTTAATTTTGTGTACTATGGGGCAGAAGGAGTATAAATGGGTGTAGGTGGGGGTACTGCTATTCTTGTAGTATACTGTGGTGTGGAATGATGCCGGGGTACGTATGATTAAGATGTCTAGGAAGGGAATGATGTGTCCCTGTTCTTTTTCCATGGTGAACGAGAGGTTAGGGTTGTAACTGTTGAGGGTGGACAGGATGGTTTCTTCAAGGTCGGTTTTACATATGCAAAGGATATCATCGACATATCGTCGCCAGAAAAGAATGTCATCACAATGGAGGTTGCAGACCCATTTATCTATTCTGGTCATAACCAGCTCAGCAGCTATGGAGGAGAGGGGGCTTCCCATAGGCGATCCCCTTATCTGTTTGAAATGGATACGGTCAAAGGTAAAGGTGCTCATGTTTAAGCATATCTGTGAGAGGGATGTGATAGAGTTGGTCTTGACGGGATCTGTGTTGATGGAAACCAAAAATTGGTTGAGGCTGTCAATTATCAGGTGATGGGGGAGACTGAGGTATAGGGATGAAACGTCAAATGAACACATGGTGAAGTTTTGGGGGGGGTGTAGGCCGGTTATTTCTTGAATGAGTGTGGGGGTGCTGGAAACTGTGAGATTACTTCTATTGTTGTTTAAAAGAGGTGAGAGATAATTCCCAAACTGAATCCAAGGCCCTCCGCAGACTAATGAAACAACGTTCAATTGTCATCAGCAGATCAGATAAGGGCACTGACACCGTAATCCTAGACCGATCTTCGTACCACACCAAAATCTTGGAAATATTGCAGGACACAGCCACTTTTTCTCAAATTTCCGCACAAGAGAGCACAATAGCACTAAAAACTTTCAAGTCCTCTCTCAACCGAATGAAAAGAACCAGTCTCATCTCAACGGAGGAACACAAATCCTTTACCACTAATCTCCCCAATAGTACCTACATCTACGGCCTTCCCAAGGTCCACAAACCTTCTGTCCCTCTGCGCCCTATCATTGCGTATCACCTCTCTCCCGCCTACCCCCTAGCTAAGTACCTCTCAAATTATCTCTCACCTCTTTTAAACAACAATAGAAGTAATCTCACAGTTTCCAGCACCCCCACACTCATTCAAGAAATAACCGGCCTACACCCCCCCCAAAACTTCACCATGTGTTCATTTGACGTTTCATCCCTATACCTCAGTCTCCCCCATCACCTGATAATTGACAGCCTCAACCAATTTTTGGTTTCCATCAACACAGATCCCGTCAAGACCAACTCTATCACATCCCTCTCACAGATATGCTTAAACATGAGCACCTTTACCTTTGACCGTATCCATTTCAAACAGATAAGGGGATCGCCTATGGGAAGCCCCCTCTCCTCCATAGCTGCTGAGCTGGTTATGACCAGAATAGATAAATGGGTCTGCAACCTCCATTGTGATGACATTCTTTTCTGGCGACGATATGTCGATGATATCCTTTGCATATGTAAAACCGACCTTGAAGAAACCATCCTGTCCACCCTCAACAGTTACAACCCTAACCTCTCGTTCACCATGGAAAAAGAACAGGGACACATCATTCCCTTCCTAGACATCTTAATCATACGTACCCCGGCATCATTCCACACCACAGTATACTACAAGAATAGCAGTACCCCCACCTACACCCATTTCTACTCCTTCTGCCCCATAGTACACAAAATTAACATCGTTAAAACACTCACCAGGCGCCTTCACACACACTGCTCTCTACCCATCTTTAAAACCACAGAAAAAGCCCGTATCATCTCCCATCTCACCGCCGCCTCCTATCCACTAACATTCATTAATAAACATACCTATTCTCCCGCCCCCTCCAATCCTCCCCCAGTCTTCAGGACTACCTGCATGTTGCCCTATTCTCCTTTAACAGTTAGTATCTCCCGTCTCATCAGGCCATTTGGCATTCGCACCTTTTTCATTAATACCCCCAGTATCCACTCACTTCTCCGACACCCCATCACAAAAACTGGTACACAACTCAGTCCTCTGGATTCTTCTGGGGCGGTCTACTCTGTCTCATGCGAACATTGTTCCGCCACTTATGTGGGTGAGACAGGTAGAACCGTCGCCATTAGAATGTCAGAACACACCCGCAACATTAATAACAACGACCCACGTTCCCTCATCTATCAGCATGTTGCATCCACTGGCCACTCTTTTAATACCAACCACCCCACTATCCATTACCGTAACATACCCAACCTACACCAAAGATTAATGTTAGAATCCATAGTATCCACCAAACTTAAAAGCATAAATAGAAAAATAGAAATTCCTGAAATTTATGATATCTTTGTTTCAAGTTAATCTATTCCTTTTTTACATAGTTAAAAATCTAGTATACAACATCTTATTACCATATCAATACAATAGTTACTTCTTATTAAAATTAAAAATTCTTACTGCTAAGTTATAAAAATTGTTTATTATGTAAATCATCCCTTGTATATAGGTCGGTCTCTCGCCTTAATTTTCTGTCAAACCTGTAGAAGGGCGTTTGCCCGAAAGCTCGTAACGTTTACAAATAAAAGATACCTATCTTCCATTTAATGATACGTTTTTTTATATAGCTATGTTTAAATCATGATATACCCTACATGAACCTTTATATTTTATATATACATGTGGAAATTTAAGAATTATAAACACCTGTGTAAATACTCATCACCTCTTCTTACACCCCCTAATATAATATGGACTTTTAATCATTGTACCCAATCCTCCTTTAATCAATTTAACTTTGTATGTATCGTTTTTGAGTGTTCAATTAAATAAAGAGGTACATCTAGAGGGAACGTAGAAACCAAAAGGGCTTACCCCGCAAACATGAGGTCAACCGTCGCGACACTGCGACGCCAGACGTCCGATGACGTAACAGGACTTACCCGCAGCCAAATAAGGTCAATCGTCCCGACGACACGCGGCGCCAGACGTCCGGTGACGTAACACTTGAGCATATAAAAAGGGCTTGCCCCGCAGCCAAGTCAGTCAGTTCAGTGGATGCAAGATAGCAGACAGCAGCAGCAGACAGATCGTTAGTAAGTCTTTGTGAACGGGGTGGATGGCCCGCCGGCCGCAACTTGGTCTCTGCGTTCCCTCTCTCTGATGCCTCGGATTCCCCTGTGATTCGTCTCTGTGTGCTTTACCACTCACCACCATCACGACTGCGCAATCATCATCTTTCCCCACGACTCAATACAACAGACCAGACTACCGAAATACCACAGCTAAAGAAGAAAGTCGACAGGATTCGACATACATATATTTTATAAGTTGTATATACACTGTTGTGCATAGAAATACCACATTTAAAACGAATTGTAATCTAATTAGGCTCAATTTATATTTTATTTATAATATTTTCAAACGTTTTCTTTATTCCAATCAAAATTCCGCCAAACGATTTGCCAGTTTTATAGCAGCGAGTGGCCAAATATTCATTATGGTTAATTCTTGAAGGTTAATTTGCATATTGCGATCGCACCAAGTTTCTGACAATGCAAAAATTGATTCTGTTTTGCATATTCGATTAAAGAATCCATTTATATTCCAGTAGAGTATTTCGATATTATTTTTCCACTTTCTAGGGTTTCTGGAAGTTTTATCTACAATCATTTCATTATTTACATTTAGAGTATCTCTTAGTTTGTCTGGTTACTCTAATTTCTGCCCTTTAGGATTGACAATTTTATCGTCCACTACTTGGTAGAATGTGCCTTCACTAGTAATTTGTATCTCTCAGCTTTGATCTAATACCTCTCTCGAGCAATATCGTCAACAAAGGATTTCTACTATAATATTCTTCTTAGTAGGATTTAGACGACAAGACGGAATAAAAGAAGAAGAGTTTCTTTAATAGACATATATCGAAGCAAGCTTTCGGGCGAAAAACCCTTCAACAGGCGTGATTACAGTAACAAACGTGGTACTATAATACCACGTTATAGTACCACGTTTGTTACTGTAATCACGCCTGTTGAAGGGTTTTTCGCCCGAAAGCTTGCTTCGATATATGTCTATTAAAGAAACTCTTCTTCTTTTATTCCGTCTTGTCGTCTAAAGGATTTCTACGTTAATCTCTAGCTTTATTTTAATAGTCTTTGTAAATAAAAATTTTCCTTTCTATATTAGTTTAATCGCATTTTTCAAAAAAAAAATAAGATTTCTGTTATGTGTCGAGAATTTCAACAAAAATATACGAAGTGTCTTTCCTAGATAGTCCGAGAGACATCTTGTCATATTGATATCTTGACTGAATGCATATTTTTTTTCAGAATGGTTTTCACCTTAAGTAAACACTGATCATTGTCTTCATTAACATCCCTTTTTATTCCACAAATTAATAATTTTTTCCTTTAATTTTCGTCTCAAGGAATTCTCCTTTCTCTTCCAGTTCTCTCAGTCTCTCTCTCCATTCTCTTGTCCTTTCCTTCAGTATGGCCTCGATCCTGGCTATTTAATTCTCCCAACTTGACATACATTCCTTCTATCGATATCAGTCTACTTTCTTTACGATTTCCTAAACATTTAAGTTCAGAGGACATTTGAAAAATGAGTTCAGTTCAATATCTTCAACTTTCTGATCCGCAGTAGATGGATTTGGTGTTAACGTACTTTGCTTTTCTGTATGCGGGCCTGATTCTACACCACCATCAGTATAAAAATTATCATAACTTTAATAAAATTTATTTTTGGGAATTATCTATTTGTTAAATGTGAATTGATCATACGTTTTTCATACAAGATTTAATTCTGTTTCTTGGCTTGAACTAGGACCAATTCACAGGGATCAAACAAGACTATTGTGAGGAGCATGAGTAAAGTAACATTTTTTAGTTCAAAAATACTTCCAAATTTGTACTTAAAATTATTTTTCACTTTAAGTCTATATATCTTTGAAAAACTACGAAATGTGAAGAGTTAATGATTAATACTTTACAACCAATACTTTGCCAGATAGAAACGGTAACCTAAGAAGATATTAAAACAAAATTATAAAAAATTATTGAATGCAATGTACTTATCTGTCGGAGACTATGCGTAGCGCGTCCGTCTACCTTTGCCACCTGACGTGGAGAATGATATATAATTAAACTATTTAACTCGCAGGTGGATTTTTGAGTAATGTATTGACACATCATGGCTAAGGAGATAATTGCCTCTCCTATGTACAACAAGGGAATCATAGTAATATTTGCATTATATTGCAATAAATTATAGTGTTTGTACATCATACTATTGTGCTCATCATAGTACAATGTGCATCAAAATGTCGTGCTATCCATGTTTGTACTTTGGCACCGTTTAGGTTAGAATACTTGGGGTATAAAAGTACCGAATGTATCAAATATACCTTGTGTGTATGAAAGTATTCTATGCTTCAAAGTATCGAATACATATTAAAGTACCTCGTGAAATAAAGTATTTTATGTGTTAAAGTACCGTATGTATCAAAGTACCTCGTGGATGAAAGTATTTTGTGTATCAAAGTACCGTATGTATCAAAGTACCTCGTGGATGAAAGTATTTTGTGTATCAAAGTACCGTATGTATCAAAGTACCTCGTGGATGAAAGTATTTTGTGTATCAAATTACCGTATGTATCAAAGTACCTCGTGGATGAAAGTATTTTGTGTATCAAAGTATTTTGGGTAACAAAGTACTTCGTGGATGAAAGTATTTTGTGTATCAAAGTATTTTGGGTATCAAAGTACCGTATGTACCAATGTGCCATATGTACCAAAGTACCTCGTGTATGAAAGTATTTTATGTATCAAAGTACCATATGTACCAAAGTACCTCGTGTATGAAAGTATTTTATGTATCAATGTACCATATGTACCAAAGTACCTCGTGTATGAAAGTATTTTATGTATCAATGTACCATATGTACCAAAGTACCTCGTGTATGAAAGTATTTAATGTATCAAAGTACCATATGTACCAAAGTACCTCGTGTATGAAAGTATTTTATGTATCAATGTACCATATGTACCAAAGTACCTCGTGTATGAAAGTATTTTATGTATCAATGTACCATATGTACCAAAGTACCTCGTGTATGTAAGTATTTTATGTATCAAAGTACTATATGCATTAAAGTAAAGTATGCATCAAATAACCATCTCAAAGAGTGTCTTAAACAACAAATATATTAGGAAGAGCTCTATATAACGCACTTTGTATAATTGAATTAAATAAATTTTAAAATATATGCAAAGTTTCTTTATTCAGAGATTGGGGGCAAGGTTTCGCGCGTTTACGCTTCATCAGGCCACTGGCTCCGAAAGCTTGTCCCCAATATCAGAATAAAGAAAATTTGCAAATATTTTTGAATTTATTTAATTCAATTATAAATTTATTTGCATCTATATATCAAGCACTTTGTATAGTAAGAATGTTTCAGCGCTATTTCTTTTAATTATATATGGGGCGAATTTTATAATTAGTGGAGTTGAAAAATATTTGTGAAGTTTTGGCTAATCAGTGGTGAACCTTCCCGGCGATTTCCCAAACCTAGTCCACCAGATCTATTGTATTATAATATGGAGTAGAGGTGACACAAACTACAATTTTCCTTATTAAAAAATAACTGCATCATTTTTTTCTTTTTATACTTATCAAATCCTCCGAAAACCTCATAATCATATTCAAAAAAACTACTGTTGAAGGACTGAGAAGTCTGAAAGCTTGAAAATAAAATGTTGAACAAGAAACTTAGCCCTGGAAGCTTTATATATTTAATAATATTCGAATATTGTTTTATTCTTTCCTGGAGAGGCTATTGAGTTCTGCGCTGCCTGGAGTATAGGAGCTCCATCTATGCTTCCTTCCTGTAGTAAATCTGTATAAGACCGGTGGTCTTAATAAAGCTCTATTCTTTCTGCTGCCATAGTCTGCAATGGAAGGGTCAATATGGTGGTGATGGCGCTTAGCAAAACTATGGAATGAGGCTACTCTGTAACCGTTGAAATTTCATAAATATTTTTGCTTCGAGCATAACTTTGCCGCCTAGTGAACATGATAGCAAATAATAAATGAAACATTAATAATCAAAATATAGCTTACCCTTTATGTTGAATATGGAATTATTCAGTGATGTTTTTTTAATTATATAGGATGAAAAATATAATTAATTTATGAAAGTACTAAATATATCATAATTATCTTGTACTATACATTTGAGTAGAGTTTTGAAAATAGAGCAATCCATAAATAAATCTTCAATTAAAAAGGCATATATTGGATTAAAAACTATTTATTTTACAAATATTTCAGTTGGCTGATAAAGGTTGGCGTTCAGCCAACTGAAATATTGGTAGAAGTAGAGTATGTATCACACAAATTATCATCAGCATCAAAGTATTGTTTGCATCAAAGTACTGTATGCATCATAGCATCTGTAATATAAGAGAAATTATAGAATAGAATTTTTAATTAAAAAGGCATATATTGGATCAAAATATCATTTATTTTACCAATATTTCAGTTGGCTGAACGCCAACCTTTATCAAGGTGTTATAACATTTTAAAATGTGTCAATTTTAAAGTTGTTGTTGACACACTTTGAAATGTTATAACACCTTGATAAAGGTTGGCGTTCAGCTAACTTAAATATTTGTAAAATAAATGATATTCTGATCCAATTTATGCCTTTTTAATTAAAGATTTATTTATGGATTGCTCTATTTTCGAAATAGAATAGAATATATTCAGCCACATTTGTAAATAGCAGAATGTAAAAAAAATCACAATTAAAATCCTTAATAGCAACAACTATAATTCTAAATAAATAAATAAATACTTATATAAACAAATTATTATGATGTTATTGTTTATTATTTAAAACAAATAATATATTACCGCATTTATTCATTAATATTACATTGTAAATCCAAGTGTTTTGTGTATAGCAAGTCTGCATCAAAGTACTTTACATTTTACTTCAGAGTTTTCTACGCGCTCATAAACTTAAATCATATTGCTAACATAGTATATTTGATCACTCTATACTCAGACTCCTGGATCAAAGGTTATTTATTTATTTACATAGGATAATTGCATTTTATTTATTATATTACATATTCCTCCTGTAGAAAATGTATATCTATAATTAGATAAATATTTTATAATATAGGATTTTTTACCAAAGAGCCTAGGAAGTGGATATTTGTATATAGACTGTGTTCACAAAAGCAAAATATAAACCTTTCTTGGTATATACGTCCATTTAAAAAAAAAGATTTGAAACAAATATTTACATACTCAATATTTAATAAGTTTAATTCTCTTAAAAAATATTATTAAAGTTGTTCGAACTGGTGTACGAAATGTTGAAGTTTTAATATTTGAAAAAAAATAACCTAAACGTTTTGTTGCTATTTTGGTTGTTGTTGTGTGCAAATACTTGAAATAGTTGAATATTTTAAAACTCCATTTTTTCATTACACACCTAGCTATTATTATAAAGAACGTGTAGTTTTTTTCTGTGTGTATTCTAACTAATTTACGATATTTGTATGTTCCAGACGATGAGAATTTTTCTCTTTCTTCTCCTCGCAGCCACATCATGGGCCCAAGAGGAAAGAGTTTCGGTTTCATCTCTTATTTGGGAAATCATCGGCAAAAGAATGCAATTCCAAGATCGCATCGTTGATCAATTCACTGGGATACCTTACGCCGAGCCTCCTGTTGGAAGTTTGAGATTCAAGAAGCCGCTTCCACTGAAGGAATTTCCCAAAAAAATTGATGCTTCAAATCAGGCTCCAAGTTGCTTCCAAGTTCCATTAAAAATGGAAAAATATGTAAAGACTTCCTCTTTCTTACCTCCATTGACAAAGAAAGAAGATTGCCTATATCTTAATATATGGAGACCGGTTGATAGAGCGGATTCATCAACAGACAAGGCTGTGATGATCTGGGTTTATGGAGGAGGCTTCTTAACAGGATCCATCGAATTTCCGTTCTACAATGGATTGGCTCTGGCAGGGCTCGGGGACGTGGTGGTCGTCACTGTCAACTACCGGTTGGGATCATTCGGTCTGTTAACTGCCGGCACGGCCGACGAGCCAGGCAACCTCGCTCTGTACGACCAGCAGTTGGCCTTCACCTGGGTGAAAGACAATATCCACCATTTCGGCGGAGACCCTTCAAGGATCACCATCTTCGGCGAGAGTGCTGGTGGCATCTCCATCTCTGCGCATGTCACTTCACCAAAAAGTAAAGGACTGTTCCAAAGAGCTATCATCCAAAGTGGAACAACTCTGGCCCCTACCATAGTTCTGAGCAAAGATTCGATGATAAAAAGATCTGACAAAGTAGCCAAAAATGCTGGATGTTTAGAAGAAGGAATTTCTCTAAAAAGCCATCCAGATCAAGTTTTGAGTTGTTTGCGCTCCAAGTCTCCTGAGTTGCTTCTCCAAGCGGAATACCAGTTTAATGATGAGTTTGAAGAACATACCCAGTTGGGGATCATCTATGACGAAGAAATATTGGATTACAAAAGCCTTCTGCCATTCCAACCCAGCATAGTTAATGATGTACAACTTATGATTGGTGTCACAAAAGATGAAATGGGCGTACTTCTTCCAAGCTTTTTTGACGACATGAACGCACCAGATTTCGTATTGACAAAGGAGAAGGCCTACGAAATTCCGTTGCGGTTTATGAAAGATATCCCTAACAAAAAGCTACTAGATAAAATCATACATTCTTATTTGAAAGACATAGATGAAAGCAATACTACGGCGCTGGATATTGCCATGACTAAGGTAGCCAGTGACTTAATGTTCACCTGTCCTTCCATGTACTTCGTGGACAATGAACTCTTCAGACAAATAGACATCCACTTCTACTATTATACACATCACAGCAGCTTCAATCTTTTCCCTAATAAGTCAAATTGGACCGGAGCCTACCATTTCAATGATGTTTTCTATGTCTTCGGCCTTCCACTGATAATGCCATCGATGCCTTTCAATGACCTTGAAAAGGCCTTTTCAGTGGACATTATTGATCTCTGGACTTCATTCGCAAAATCGGGGTGAGTAATTTTGTGAGATTATCTTATCATAACTAACTAATAAAAAGTAAATTATTAGTTATTAATAATAATTATAAAATAATAATTAATAACGTCAGAGCTCTTCTTAATTTCTGACATTTTAGCGACTCCCTGTCACCAATTTCATAAGGAAAACCCATTTCCATTATGTTTAGATTTTAATAAATTGCCAATAACTAAAGGTGAGGTAGTTAATCGAAAATATGTAAAAAGAGGATATTTTGATAAAATGTATATAATACAGAATCCTGATGCTGGGTCTGTTGCTCGTATAAGCACACGAGCTAAGGGTACATTTCAAATGAGAACTGGGTTCATGTAAAATATTTTAAATTTTTATGATTTCGCATAATTATTAATTCAATTTAAAATACAAACTATTGTTATATGATACTTGTATATTTGTTTATATAATGAAAATTTACTAATAAATATATCTTTTTAAATGCGTTCTTTTTATCTTTCCGAGTTTAAAAACTCTTTATCAGAAGTAAAAATAATGTAATGGATTAATTTATATTGAAATACGATATATCAATTCTGTTAACTATAACATTTTATATATTTGAAAACATTCCGTAAACTCGTACGTAATTTCTTCAACCATACAATTTAAGAACAACTATTGATAAGATTATGTGATTAAATTAAGAAAAAAATAAACATTTCCTGATCGTGTATTTTTCAGTTGTTTTTACGGTCGAGCTTGTGTGTCTGCGTGTGTACACGAGTGCGTTTAAGTGTGTTTGTGTGCGTGCGCACGTGGCAAAGTAGCTACGCCAATTTAATAGTCGGAATATGTGTGCACGTACGATCGTGTGGGTCTACGAGTGTATACGAGTGCGTTTACGTGTGTTTATGTGCGTCCGCACGTGGAAAATTATCTACGTCAATTTAATGGCCGAGATAAGTGTGGGCGGACGACCTCCACGCCACTTGTGCCGTAAATACCTTGAGATTGAAGTTCATCACTGGATTCAGAGAGACAAGCAATGTTTATAGCGAGATGTCTTCTAGTGTACATATATTCCTAACATACGGTGTGCAGACATCCCGAATCCAAACGTCACTACTGCTGGCCTTCCTACTCCCCTGATTTACCCCAGGTACTGGATCTACACGCCTCAGGTGCCAAGATCTACCCTCTTCCTGTGGCTGAAATCTGCCGCACGACCTGGCGGGAAGTCTTCGCGCCTGAAGCCTACTGGTATGTTCTTTCTTTAGATAATCTCTGAAAAATGTCATATTTATTCATATTATTTCAAGTCGATGTCTACATTTAGAAATATGTAACTTCTCAATTCATTCAAGTTCTGACATAAAATATGAAATTTCACACAACACCTCTTTTTTTAACAAGGGAATCATACCACCCACTTATATACCGTGAGTTCAGGCTATGACAGTTATGGTTGTGTATCATTTCGTGATATATGCAACGAGTTTTCTTCTAGAATCGTAACATTCCTCTACCAGCTAAAACATCATCTGGAAGAATCGGTTGCTTTGGTTCACAAAATTGTAGTCCTGCCTTTACTTCTAACTTCATATCTTGAACCTATGATGCCACAATTATCTATTATCATTCTTTGTCGCAATTATACCTGATATTTATATTTGAGCATTCAAAAACCAATAATTATATATTTTTAAAACCTTTGTTCTCCGCACACAAAATAAGTATATATGAGATTAGATATAAAACAGCATTGCCTGATCAAAAGCGTTGCAAACATTCTATCTCTCAGGATAAGTATTCTAACGACTATAAAGCTTCGGCATCGCGGTGGTAGTAAGCAGGGTCAGTTCGATCATATGTGTTCATCCCCAAGAATAGCTATGGGGAGTACGACGGAGTAGTCAAGAAGGAAGACGTCCATCTGTGGTGGCCAGGAGTGAAGTCGTCATCTCTGTTGTTGACTGTTGGATGATGCTCTCTGTATGTTACTTACTTTATTATCCCTGAATGCACGAAGGTAAATGAAGATGAGTCAAACAGAGATCCTTATAGTTCCCGCGTGCCCATTTGCCCATCCTTGACAGCCGTGGCAGCAGTGGCGCAACAATTGGTGACAGAAGTGGCGGTCTCTGTTTGTGAAGGCAATTGTATAGAATTCAGTGAAACACCAGAAAATATCGGCAGAAAAATCAGACCTTATTCAAACTCTCCTATCAGCAATAAAAGGGTTAAGTGAAATTTGTGGTAAGAGCGAGCAGCGATATGGCAGGACACTGAAAAGGCCGTGCTTGGAAAGATGGAGAACGCCCTAGGGAAAATAGATGGTGTGATAGAGCTCGCAATAAATGGTGGCATGGAGTAGGAAATTATCAAAGCCGTTTGTGTAGTGAAGGAGAGAAAATAAATCGAACCCGACAACGGCACGAGTAGTTTGAACCAAGTCATGCGGAAGGACGGAGAATTTCCTCCCTGATGTGCCGTTCGGAAATCCTACTCCCGGAATCCCATCTGGAAATATCCTAGAATCATCAGCGATCATGGTGAGCTGCAATACGACGGCGTAACAGACTGCTGCAACGACGCCATACTGTCTGAAACTACAGAGGAAATCCAACTGGGAGTGATGGAGCTGGTCGCTTTGTGGAAGTTTGAATAAACTGAATGGTCGAAGAACCATGGAGACCGGCGCCTATGGCGCTTAAGAAAAGTCCGACGACAATGTCTGCGACCAGGATGTCCGATTTAATGTGTCAGCGCGGCCATCTGCATTCTACTCTGAGGTAGGCCCCGGACCTTTGCTCGCCATCTTATCTCTTTCGTCCGACAAATGAAAGAAATACAGCCATAATCTAGAAATAGTTATGCTGTAATTGAGACTACCAAGCAGCTCGACGTCGCCAACAGTTTTGAAGAGTCTATAGTCCAGTGCATAGTTTACGACATCATTGAAAAGAGTGATCCATTGTTGGCATTATGTGGAGAAGTGCCGCCTTGTGATAGGACGGTCGCCCGACAGCAAGGCGTCGACATTGATTGAGAGTAGAAAGATGGCCCGACTTGGAAGATGGTGCAACAGAAAAGGATGCCACTAATTCAGGCGTTACGTTTTAAGACTGCAGACAATCATAATGAGACATTCAGTAGTTTAAAAGGGCTCCTGATGACTGTAGAGGAGGATTGCACTGTTTGGATCAAACAGTTTTTTTTTAAGAAGAGAGTAGTGTTACGACGAGAAAGCTTTGACATCGCCCTGGTGGCAAGCAGGGTCAGTTCGATCACATGTGTTCATCCCCAAGAATATCTGAGGGAGACCGACGGAGCAGTCAAGCAGGAAGAAGCCCATCTGTGGTGGCCAGGAGAGAAGTCGTCCTCCCTGTTGTTGACGGCGGCTGTTGGATGATGCTCCCTGCATGTAACTTTCTTTATTATCCCTGAATGCACGAAGGTAAATAAATAAGAGTCGAACAGAGAGATCCTTACTGATCCCGCGTGCCCATTCTTTAAACGGGGATAACACTGGCGCAACAGTATAAACATACAATAGATGTTTTTAACAAATTTCCCACAAATTCATATTCTTCAATTTCTCTGTTCTTGAGCAGGTCCCGGTCTCCAGTGGCACTATGCTTTTCCTAATCATATGAATATCTGAATTTTATTGTGTTCGAGATTCAAACTGTATTTTCTAAAATGAACTATAACAAAATGTTCACATTCTCTCTCCAGCCACAACATCATCATCAGACTGTGTTTGTGTGTTCCAGCTACTCCGAAGAAGGCTGCAGCTAGTTCCGTTGTGTATCACTGCATGTCATATATATATTTATGAACATTGTATGTGTTGTTATCTACAATTGACAGATTCTACAAATAAATTTCATGGAACTCTATTATTGATTCATTCTTTTATCTTATAATCATGTGGTACAGCTTGCTCCACGCTGAAGAGCGTCAACAGCGCGAAACGCGTTCGTGGATGGCTTTTCTTGACTTATCTTGATTTATTATGGGTTGGCCAAATATCACGGAGCAAGTTAAATAAACGTTTAGTTTATTTTTGCTCCATTAGATGGCGCTCTGCCATATAAAAGCACATGTGCTTTTGGTCAGGATATGCTTTCATTATTTTTAATATCAACACCTGACCTTTTTAATTTTTGTTCTATTGTTTTCTCATATATAAGTACATATTAGAACTATTTGAACTATTTTTGACGCATATGATTATTTTTAAACAAAGTAATTTTCTACTGCCCTTACTGCAATGATAAAAATAATTAAAGAGCATGACTCATCAGTGGTGAATCCTCCCACCAATTTCGCCAGTTTATTTACCATACTGCTCATTATTGTATTTTTCTGTTTTTATTTCATACTGATACGGAAGATATATACTTTCTTGGAAACGGTATTTTACACAAATTATGGACATATTTACTTGTACTTCTACTTTCCTCAAAACCTATGTCCATAGTCTAAAATACTATTTCTGAGAGTTATCTTTCAGTTCACTATTGATTTATTAAAGGTTGAGTCATGAGTGTTCAACATTTATTAAGATTGTCGCTCCTCGAATTATTTTCATATGATATCATTTAAATTTTTAATTAAAAATGTATATATTGGATCAAAATATCATTTATTTTACCAATATTTCAGTTGGCCGAACGCCAATTCATTGCCTTTTTAATAGAAAATTCATTTATGGATTGTTCTATTTTCAAAATAATTCAAATTATATATTAATAAAATAAACAGATGGCGCGCTAGTGCATCATAAAATAAAAAATGTATATACCATAATCTCAGTTGCATTTTCAAGCATTATATATAGCCTAATTGTTGCTGGTGTTGTTTAATGAATGTTGAATTAATTTTAAAACAGTTTTACGATTATTCATAAAAGGTTTTCTAATGGTTCATGTGTGTTGTGGATATGTGTAATAGGGGGAGTTAACCACTGATAATCAAGGCAATTTCAGTCGTTGTATAGCTTATATATTAATCGATATATTCAGGTTCCTATATGCAAACTTTTCAGTAACAAACATCAATTTATATTGACAAGTATAAATTTTATAAATTCAGTAGGGAGTGGATGCTTTCTAGAAAATGTTGTTCTAACAAATGTTCGTTATGCAAGCTTTCACTCGGATAAAACCGGGTGAAGACGGGTTCATTTGCTAGTATATATTTGTCAATAACTAACGAGATGATAAACAATTTCTCCTTGATATAAATTTTGATTTTTCATTCAAAAGAAACACATGCGGAATAATTTTAAAATGTTGTTTTACAATCACAAGCCGCATTATATTATATTGCATGATAAACAATGTAGTTACATTTTTGCCAACCAACTCTTTGTAATTTCACACTTGGTTCGGAATGTGGATCCAGTTCACAAGAGGATAAAGAACTGCCAATGACTGGAGGTTTTATCATTTTCACATATATCTCAGTAGTCTATTTGTCTAGTAAAACAATTCCAAGATTCTACCATGTGGTCAGTTCACTTTTCCCCCCCATTTGAACCAACCAGCCCAATATCCATAGTTTTTAAACTGATTTGTTGGCAACTTCCTTAGGTTAACTTATATATGAGCCAATTATTATTTTCTAAAGAGCGTTGCCTTAAATCGTGCTTCAGCTTATTCAGGTAATTGCAGCGAATCCATTCATCTTCTGACATTTAGTTTCCAAAAGAACTAGAATTTACATGAGGCTTTTCAAGAATATTGGCAGAGTTAATAACAATAAAGTTTAGAACTATACTTTTGTGAAAGTCTAAAATTTTTTATCTCGATATTCTAATTTTTATCGAGTTTTATAACTAACAGGCTTGTAGCGGACGTTCTAGAAGTATAAACTTTAAACATAATTATTTATTTAATAGTTGATAATTTTTCTTATTTTCTACAGTTAAGAAATTGGGTTGGCCAAATATCAGGAAACAGGCTAAATCAATGATTAGTAGATTTCTGTTCCACCAGATGGCGCTCTGCCTTCTGAAAAGCACATGTGCTCCTGGTCAGGATATGTTTTTTTTTTATTTTTAATATATTTTATATTCAAATAATTATAACTCTAAAATATATTTTCAATAATTCTTTTAAAAAGTAAACTAGGCAGAATATAAATACAAATATAAATAATAAAGTCAGCACTTATATATATAGGATAAAATACTTTAAATATTCGGGCAGTTGGCGTTTCTTGCGCTCCAAGAGCCTGGGTTATCCTTATTTCTCTCTCTCTCTCTCTCTCTTTAAATATTATTATTACAAAACTAACCTAGTATTTTAATAAATGATAACTTTTAATTAGACAATTTTAATTTATATTTAGACATTTTTCAATTTTAATATAGACATTTTTGATAGAAAAGTCCATTTGTCTAAATTAAAATGAAAAATGTCTGAATATATATTAAAATTGTCTAATTAAAAGTTAAAAACCTATATACAATTACTTATTTATCAGTTTAAAATTTATATTTATAGAGTACGCTACAGGTTCGCTAAATGTAATGGAGTTTAGATGTGAGCAATGGTTTTTAGCCACCATGATCTTTTGACTTGAAATCTCAGAGAAGCTAAAACTGAATCAATATAACAACAGGCTAGTAGAAATCGAAAACGAGAAAGACGCGCTGGCTCAATATTCTAACTTGTTCTAATATATATGATATTAATTACATATTCTCTCTTTACCTTTTAAACTATTATTAATTTAGTAATTTTATTATTAAATATATATATAAAGAAATAAGAATAAATTTTTATGACACACACAGAGAAATAAAACTAAATTTCCAAAATTTATGATTTTCCAATTTAAAAATTGGCTTTTATCTCACTTTTAGCTGTTTTTCGAATTTTTTTCTTTTGTATTTATTCAGGCTACCTCATAACGAGAGTATTGACATCAACACTTCTTTGTGACACATTTACTTATAAAAATAAATATATATTTTAACCCTGTTATTTTGTAGTTTATTTAACACATAAATATACTACAAATTAAGATAATATCTTATTTTATTATCTTTAAAAGGAAAACAAACATATTATAATTAGAGAATTACTTACAACTTACTAAAAGGTAAACATTAGGGCTAATACACATTCCTTTTTTCTGTACTGCCAGGGTTGCTGAAACACATTTATTTTAACACCCCCCCCTCAATTGGCATTTTCACAAATGTCAATTGCACAATTTTCACCCCATGTTGGAAAGTTTCATGAATTTGTTCAACATGTCCTTACATAAGGGTTTGGTTAACATGTCTGCTATGTTTCTGCATCCCTCAATGTAGTCTATTTTGATTATGTCTTTGGCCAATAAATCCTTTATGTAGTGAGTTCTTATATCAATGTGTTTACTTCTTTTGGAGTTTTCAAAAGTTTTGGCCATACAGATAGCACTCTTGTTGTCCACTAGCAAAGTTGTGTCCTCAAATGATGAAAAGTCCTTATTTATTTCCTTCAGATGAACTAGGTCTTGTATAGAAGCAGCAGCTGCTACATATTCTGCTTCTGCAGTCGAAAGAGAAACACATCCCTGTTTCTTAGAAAACCAAGACACTGCATTTGATCCATGTAGTACTATGTTTCCACTTGTACCTTTTCTGTCAATTTTATCTCTGGCCCAGTCAGAGTCTGAATATGAAATCAAATTGTTGGATGATACTGTATATATCAGTCCAATATCTTTGGTTGCCATCAAATATCTCACTATTCGTTTCGCAGCTTTCCAAGTTGCTTGAGTGGGTTTATCCAGAGTTCTACTCAAGTACGACACTGGGAACATTATGTCTGGTCTTGTGATAGTTGCTACATATAATAGACTTCCGATCAATTGACGATAAGGAACTTTTATGTCTTCTTGATTTTGTTCAGCTTGAAAGTTTAGTTCCATAGGTGTATCCACTCTTTTGCATTCTGTCATATTGAACTTTTCTAAAATTTTGTTAATGAACTTTGTTTGTTTGATCATTAACTTGCCACTTTCTCTTGATATTTCCATTCCCAAGAAATTTGTCACTTTTCCAAGATCTTTTGCATTAAATTCTTGTTTGAATATTTTTATTACTTTATCAATATTGTCTCTTTTTCCAGTAATCAGTAGATCATCTACATACAACACTATCCATGTATTATCATTTATATATAAACATGAGTCATTTAGAGATCTTGTGAAGTTGTATTTACTAGCTATTTCATTGAATTTATTGTTCCAAGTTTTTGGTGATTCTCTTAATCCATATAGAGATTTATTTAGTTTGAATATTTTTCCATTTTCTTGATTCACTCCTTGTGGTGCTTTGATGTAAATGTCTGATTCAATATTTCCATTTAAAAATGCTGTTGGAATGTCCATTTGATTCACTTCCCAGTTTTTGTTTGTTGCATGAGAGAGTAACATTCTTATTGTTGACATTCTAGCTACTGGAGCGTACATAATATCAGATGATTCTTCCATTTGGAATCCTTTTGCTACTAAGCGAGCCTTTTTGGTTCCATCCTCTTTGGTTCTGAAAATCCATTTTGTATCAATTGGTTTGATATTTGATTTTTCTCCTAATTTTATTGAAGACCATGTTTTCAATTCTTCATGAGATCGAATTTCTTTATCAATAGCTTCTTTCCATTCTTTTTGCCTAATAGCTTGATTGTAAGAAATTGGATCTTCACCATTTGTAAACAAGCAATATACTGAATATAGTTCATAATCTTCTTGATACCTTGGTGGTTTGATTATTCGACCCGATCTTGTAGTTACACTTTCTTCTTTGTCTGATTGTTCTGATGTTTGTGGGTTTTCTTCCTCATCTTGAGATTCAGTTATTATTCTTTTAGGTTCTGTTTGGTCTGAGATGATTTCCTTATCAAATTTAGTTAATGTTTCATCAAATGTTACATCTGTTGAAATCATCACTTTATCAGTTTCCGGATCCCAGATGCGATATCCGCTTCCACTGTATCCAACCATGATTGATGATTTTGCTCTAGCATCTAGTTTTCTTGGTTTGGGTAGAATTAGTCTCCAAGCTCTTGAGCCAAAAACCTTAAGTTTGGATAGGTCATTTGTTTATACCATATGCTAGCCGGAGGTATTCCTTTGTTCGCACTTGTTGGACTTCTGTTTAATTCGTATGCTGAGCAGTAAATGGCTTCTCCCCAGAGATATTTTGGTAGATTTGTTTCTGCCAACTTTGTTCTCACTTTATCAATCAATGTTCGGTTCATTCTTTCAGAAGTGCCATTTTGTTGTGGTGTGTAAGGTGAGGTATATTCTATTTGAATTCCTTTTGTTCTGCAAAACTGCTTGAAGTTCCCAGATGAAAATTCCTTACCATTATCTACTCTAATTTTTCTTGTTTTCTTGTTATGTTGAGTTTTTATCAACTTGATAAAATCAATTATGTTTTGTTCGGCTTCATTTTTTGATTTGAGAAGTCTCACTACTACAAAGTGTGAGTAGTCATCTATTAGTACCTGAAAATATATTTCTCCATCATATGTTGGTGGATCAATTGGTCCTGATAAGTCTGAATGTATCAGCTCTCCAATTTCCTTAGTTGTCTTCCAGGTCTTCTCAAATGATCTTCTTGTGCTTTTTCCTTTGATACAGGTTTCACATTTCTCTTGTGAACTTGGTAGCCCTAATTTCTTTAAGCTGTATCTATTCAGATGTCCCAATCTTCTGTGCCACAATGTGTCATCAGTTTTGACTGCATGCGCTGTAACACTTTCAGGGTTACTGTCTATATTTATTTTAAGTGAGTATATATATACAAGTTTCTATAATTATTACACTTAAAATTATGGTTTCTTGTAATTGTAATTACTTCATCTTGTTTAAATATCACTTGGTGGCCCTGTTGTGTAATTTTTCCTACTGACAATAAGTTATGTTTAATACCATCAACTATTAGTCCATGGATTGCTATTGGGATATTATTGATTTTTACATTTAAAGTTCCACTTTTATTAGCTGACATCTTTTCACCATTTGCCATATGAATTTCAACCTTATGTTCTAAAATCTTCACATCTGTCATATATTTTTCTAATTCACTTTTGATCAGGTTCTGTGTTGCTCCTGAGTCTAAAATAAAATGATCATTTTCATAGCAATCTATAGCATTCATTGCTACAAATGATAGTTTGCCATCCATCTGATAGGCTTGTTGTCTAGGTTTACTCTCTCTTTGTCTTTCATTGCTCTCTTTTTGTTTGATTCTTTTCTCTTTTGAAAAATTTCTTTTTATTTCTACATTATGTAGCCTTGTGACCTTTCTTGCCACAATTATAACATGTAAATGTGAATGATCCAAATGTCATTTCTTCATTCCTAGGTTCCCCTTGTTTATTTTTTCTTTTGAGTTCTTCATCCAGCAATCTTGCCTTAACAAATTCCATTTTGATTTCAGTATTTATTGTTTCTATTGCTGTGATTACATTTTCATACTCTTCATTCAATGACAATAACAGATGACATATTTTGTCAGATTCATCCATTTTGGAACCTATATTATCCAATTCACGAATTATAGAATCAAATTTAAGAAAATGGTCCTCTAATTTTTCATTATGTTTGCATTTTAAAGTCAACAACTTTCTTTTTAGTGTTAGTTTTGTAAACACGCTTTTTCTTTCAAATATATTTTCGAGCGCTTTCATCATTTCTTTAGCTGTTTTTGCATCTTTAATTATGTCTAGATGTTTATCAGTTAAACATTGAACAAGCGTAGATTTTGCCTTTGCATCTTTAATTGCAAATAACTCGCGTTCATTTTCATCGACAAAATCATTAATTTCCTTTTCTAATGTTAGATGTATTTGTTTTTCTTCTAACAATAGTTTAACTCTAAATTTCCAGCTGTTGAAATTTGTACCAGTCAAAATTGGCAAATTAGAATTAATTACGCTCATTTTAAAATATATTCAAAGTTGTACTTACTAAACACGTTCTTGGTATTTCTTTGTTATTATTTAAACTTCAGTCTCATAATCTGTTATTTTGTAGTTTATTTAACACATAAATATACTGCAAATTAAGATAATATCTTATTTTATTATCTTTAAAAGGAAAACAAACATATTATAATTAGAGAATTACTTACAACTTACTAAAAGGTAAACATTAGGGCTAATACACATTCCTTTTTTCTGTACTGCCAGGGTTGCTGAAACACATTTATTTTAACAAACCCACTCAACATTTTCATTTGCATGACCTAAATTATTATGATATTCCTTTACATCTAGTATGTATGTTTCACAAAATTTGTGGATGTGATGTCAAAATGTAAAAAAACGACACATTTTGAATTCCTTAAAATGGCAACATTTTATTAGAGATTTACTACTCCATAACAAATCAATGTTTATAATTTTTGGTTTTATACTTCCTGCTTTCCCCTGTGTGTATAAGTGTAGCTATAATATATATCAAGACATTATTTTTTAAAAATTAATTTACTGCACTTAATCTTTATTGCGAAAAAAAAAAGCTATTTGAAAATATTATTTTTCCAGACTTTCTATATCTTACATGGAATGTTTACATAAGCATCGTTTGATTGAATTACATTGTAATCTCTGTTGGCAAGTTAAAATTTAATTTTTAGATTAATATACAGTTTATTTTTAATATCAATTTAGCTTTTAAAATGTTATTAGAGTTTTTATCTTGAATAAAATGGAACCATTTTATTACGACAAAGGACAGAGGGGGGGAATTATTTTTTAAAATTAATAAATAAATTAACATTTATAAGTTAAAATAAATTTCTAAATCAATATTTTCATTGAAATTTTAAGCAGACTAAATTTACATACATATATACATTTGAAAATATATTGACAAAAATTTGTTTTTTTACTATATAATCATTCTTTAAGTAATTTTAAAATTCTTGTTTGACATTTGACACAAATTACGATATCACATTTAATTGCGGGATTTAGTTGCACAATATTTTTGAATCGATATTAATATGATAAAAATTTGACATACTCAAGTCATATTTCGTAACACAAATTAAAATGCGTATATAATTAAACACATTGTAAAAATATATTGATATACATTTTTTTAAATTAACAAACTCCTTTTAATGATTTTTTCCACATAAAAATGAAAATATTAATAGTCATCAAATTCAATAAATCAGATCTTTTGGCCATATTTTTTGAAAATTAATCTTCCAATATATATTTATGATTATCAATTTTAGTTGATTTTTTAAAAATACTTTCCTCATCTCTAGTAAGTATTTAAATATATTTTTAGAATTTTTATATTTCTTTGTTTAAAAAATGCTTTAAATATTTTCGTAAATAATCCTATTTTATAAATTTATTTGAAATTATTAATTAAAATGATATTTGAACCGATATTTTTTTATATTTTAAAAACTTCAATTCGATACAAATTAAATATCGAAATATTTTCCACATTTTATATATTAAATAATAAAAATTAAAACGATATAATAAGAATTGGAAGACATTAATAGAGAGAGAGATAGACGCGCATTAAATATGTGATAAAATATGTGTGTTGATCGTAAAACTAGCACATTAGAAGGGAGATTATATATCATAGGAATATTTAGATATGGAAGTAAAGTGAAAACTAATACGAGATTAAATGGATATATTTCTTTCTCTTTTCTAAAAATATTGCAGCAGACGATTGTAGAGAGTATTTAGTCAACAGCTGAAACAAAAATATGCGCTGCTAGATAGCCACACATAAATACTGAGATTGTTATGAAAATAAATGCTAGATACAATAGCCTAAACAATAAAATATAAATACAGGTATTTTAGACGTAAGTAGATAACAATCTAAATAATAAATAAATAGGAAAAATGATTCAAACAAAAATTAGACTTTGGTTGGAGAAGTGAGGAAATCCGTTTTGAGGGGTTCACACTTGGCACCTCTGCGCACACAAGCATTATGTGTTGTTAATTTTCGATTGAAGAGTTGGAGCATTTCGATATGAAATATATTTATTGGCTTATATACTTAGCACAACATTATAAAAGTAAGAAATGATTAAATGCAAAATATTATATATCCAAATACAAAAGGTTATTTAAAAATTAAAGATCATCCTTTGTTCTTCATGTCAAAACAATCTTTTTTATTCTTCATGATTTTTATTGATATTCCTTTTTTCACAGACATTATACCTTCATTATGAATATTAAAGATTATTTGCATATCTAGAATAAATAACGATTCAATATAATAAATTAAAATTAAATAATAACATTGAAATAAAGACATGTATTTTAAACCAATTAAAATAATTCAGCGCCTTTTTTTTTCATCAAGTATTCTATGAGTCGTTATTTTAAACAATCGAATTTTTACTACAAATATATTTTATATGAATAATAAATATATTAGGAGATAATACTAAAGACATAGTTAAAAGAAATTTGATATTCATGATATTTAATTTGTGAATTTTCTATATTAAGAGAGAGATTCGCTTTTGATGAATTTGCTCTCAAGAAATTCGTAGAATGTGGGAAAGGGACTGATGATTAATTCTAGAAAGGGGACGATTTCGTATTCATTTTTTTTTTCTTGATGATTGAATGCTTATTATCAGGAGAATATCCATTTATGGATTGCTGTCCCAAAAGATGAAATTGCTTTTTCATATAATTTCTTTTCAAATTTATATTTCATAGCTCACACAACACACAAAAATGAAAAACTAACAATTTGGTCCAAAACCTTTTTATTTTGAATTATAAATAAGTCGCTTTTTATTATGCCTAAAATATTTTGAGGTCTAAAGAGATTAATTGTGAAAAAGAAAGATCGAGAAAATAGACATAACTCGAAATAAATATATAGGCAATACATTTAATATTTGTTTGGTTGATTAAAATCCACCTGCCTTTGGAATAATCAAGAATTGAGAAACCAACTTCTCGGGAAAATTAGTTTATTGATAGAGAAGCTATACATATATTTCATAATTTGTATAATTCCCAAGAGATATAATTTATTTTCACCATAATTAGAATGTTAAAATGTAAATACAAATTCACCATCTATAAATCTGTACAAGATAAACGTGGGAGCCAGCGAATGCTACGGCACGCCGCCGCGTGCGCGCGCTCACGAATGTGGAACAAGTTTTTTTTCGAAGCTTACATGCACAACGGTCGCGCCCTTCCATTCGACTACGAGAGCTACGACATATATATATCTTGTCTTGTATACTTTATATAAATGATTCAACCAAGATACAGAAAACCTTATGAGCATAGTTTGAAAGAAGTCATTACATAAAATATATTTTTTGGAATTTTAAATGTAGCTATATAATTTGGTAGTTTTAGAATACTTTCTCTCATTATTCTATTAAGAGTATATGTCAAATATAGCTTGTCTTTCTTCTATTTATATTTATATGATATAAAGAAAATATTGAGAGATTTTCTTCTTGAATTTAGATCATATGTTGAGGATTATGGTAATGGTGATGCAGTCGTGGGAATAATAAAATAATTTTGATCAGAGATTTCTTTATTTGAGCTGAGGAATATATAAAAGAACATAATTTTATAAAAGTAATGCCTGGCTTAAGGCGAGTAGAATAAGGAAAACAAAATATTGTTTACATAATGTACAAAAGTTTTGAGCCGGCCAACGGGAAAGAACAACAATGAGTATTTATAGGGAAAGCGTGACCTCTGGCAGTCGATTTAACAGAGTCTTTGGATCTATGAAATATAATTTTAAATAGAATAATATTTTAATATAACATATATATGATATACAAAATAAATATGAGAAATAATCCATACGTTGCCTCAAGATTAGCTTCCTATCATTTGATGTATATGTGACTTAGGTTAAATCAGGGTGGGAGTTTTTTAAGGTCAGGTGTTTTAGGTCAGAAGCCTCTCTAACGTCATCAAATGTAAAAAATCTAATCTGAGGGAAGCATCTGTCCAATTACTGAACAGTTCAAGCAAATATTAAAAGATGTAACTTTACAGATAATGATAAATGTAATGAAATGTTAATAAGGTATTTGACTAATACTATTTTTGTAATGAAACATTCTAAATATCTTGTTTATTTTGTATACACAAGATATCAAGAACATAGAAAGTTGTAAAATTATTTTTTAAAAATAGATCAGAGTTGTAAAATGAGGAAAAATATTCCCCTGAGTCTGTAACTGACGTTGCAGATGATGTGTGCATTATGTTGATGCACAAAGAGTAACATCCAGTTTCAACTTCAGTAGAATGTTTCCCCATCAATATGGCTGGCCAATCTCACAAATATCTTAAAATTAAAATTAGAACATTAAGCCTCCCCCCCCATGGAAAAGTTTCCTTTAATTTTTTTTATTTAAAAATACTTAAAAAGAAACTTTTCCCTGTAGGCTTAATGTTTTTATTTTAATTTGGGGGGGGGGGGGGGGGGGGTCGGTGGAAGGCTGGTTAAACCGTTTGGTTTCGACCACTACGACCCGGGTTCGATTCCCGCATCGGACACTTTTTTCTGATTTAAAAAATGCTCCAATGGCCCCCGATTCTTGCAAAAGTCCAACCCCACCAGCGAGTGCAAGTAACCAAACGGGGCTCTGGCACATTTGTAAGTGCAAAGTCGAACTGCTTTTCACATGTGTAGACATGTGGTGCGCTTACAGTAAAAGCAGTCGCTAACTACCCACCATGATTATCATGACCTGTACCACGTGTACGGTGAATAATTAAAAAAAAATAATAATATTGATTCAAGGGATTATTTTATCGAACTTACAAATATCTGTTGAGGTCCTCAATGTCCACCAACATGGAGTCTTGCTCCATATGTAGATCGTCTCGTTCCACCAGCAGCTCCACCAATTCCTCATTCAGACCTGCAACCAAGTCAATACTTTCATCATTCCCATAATGTATGCTACACACAGGTATAGAAACAGCAAAATTTGTAAATATAGAAGATGTGATACAGTCTTGGCAAGCTAGTGGTATTACTATGCCAATAACATTCATAGTTATTCAAGTTAAAGATACTTCAGCCAGTAGATATTTTTTATATAAAAAAATAAAAAATAAAAATAATATATTTACTGGCCGAAATATCTTTAATTTGAAGAACTATGAATTCCGGCCAGGCAGCCTCTATCATTACGATAATAACACTCATGTAATGTCGATTCCAAATCACAAAAAGGAGAATGCCAAAAATGGAGAATTGTCCATCGTGATGACAACTTATTTACATATAATAGCCGAGAGAAACAAAGTAGGAAAGATTATGATCTAACAGCAAAGACAATATTATATTAATAGAAGGAGAGAGAGAGGATAGTGGTCTTGAGAGCGTAGTTAATGATTGTTTAGTTGAGAGTGCTGTTGATTAGGTTATTTTATCAAGAGTTTTATTGATAAGATTGTGTGTAGATAGTTCTGTTGAAGATATTATGTTTTGTTGAGAGAGTCGTTGATTAGATTATTTTCTAAGAAACAAAGAGAGTTGTTGATGAGATTGGTTCATTTAGAAGGGTTGTTGGTAAGATAGAAGTTTGTAAAGAGTGTTGTTGAAGATTTTATGCTTTTTTTAGTATATCGTTGATGATTCTTCGTCAAGAGACCGGCTATAATAGCAATTCGCCTTATGTTTTAATGGCAAAAGTCGTAAAATCCAGACCCTTTGCATTCGCTTTTTATAAATACTGGAAATCAGCTCAATCAAAATGTTTAGCACAGACACCGGATCCAACTCTATAATTGGTCGAGGTCAATACCCAATATTTGTATATAACTATGATGCTAATCTGTTATTTATTTATTTTGTCCTACCGGGAGAATCCTGTATGGCACGTGTGCCCAATAAAGGCTATTGTTGTTGTATATCGTTGATGATTTTGTTTTATTGAGAGCGTTGTAAACGAGTTGAATTTTCTGAGAGAGCATTGTAGATCATATTGATTTGTTGAAGATATTTTGAGGGACTGTTGCTGATTAGATATCTTTCATTCTATTAAGGATGTTATTGATTGCACATTTCTAAACATTGGAATTCCCATCTTCTGACCTTCGATGTCGAAGAAACCCACGATTTCTTCATTCTTACCGCTGCGATTCAGCAACATTTACTTATCCAGTGATGAGACGAGTAGCAAATTCTCTCATCAACTTACTCTCGATCTGGGAATGGAGATCGTTCACAATGACCTGGAGCTGAGCCAGATTCATGTCATTCATACGGCCACGGGTGAGATGGTGGGTCTCGGCTGAGGGGAAGCCCACCTGAAACCACAACACGGTCAGCAGATGTCGTGCCAGATGACAATGGACATTGGTCAGGTGACTCTCAGTGACCTTGATGTAGAGCACCACTCAAGACATAAATAGACTCTGAAACTCAATTATTGAGAATGCTTTCAAATAGAATAAGTTCCTTGATGCATGAAATAATGATCATCGTGTGATTTATAAATGGAAAAATTTGCCTTCTGAAAAAATTATGTCAACAAAAATATCTCACTGCAGCAATAAACTTGAAGAAAAAAAAAGAATACAAATCCAAATGCTCTTTTATTTTTTTTTCCTTTCAGGAACGGAAAATTCCTAGATCTATTCGTATTGACAAAATATTTTTGCTTGAAGTTTCTATTTTGATTTTCTCCAAATTCCAATTTGGATACCGCTTATAAGAATATATAAAATTGAGTCTCTAGACCACATCCATGTGTCCTCCTGCCGCGCTTGACAGATTCCTTCTTACATAAAACCGCGATAAAGGAAAAAGAAGAATCACGCATACAGCGAACTTCATTTTAAGACAGGTGTTTCAATATATATTTAGAGCTTAAAACCCCAAAATATTCGTCCTTATTTCCAGTACTTTTCTTTTTGAGACTCCACTGGAAGTATTTATAAATTGAGTCAAGGGAAACCATTATCATTATATTTCTAAAGGCTTTCATTGATATTTATCTCAATAGCAGAAATTTCCAGCTAAATGATTTAAAGCTTTAAAACAGAAGTGACATATTTGGTCTTAAGTACCGAATTTTGATAGATTTTCAGAATAAAGAGAAAAAAAAAACGTTTCAAATTTAAGATAATAATAATGATGCTTTATTGTTCTTCCCTCTTTAAAAATAATATATAGGTTCTATTATATTATATGTATATTATATATATATTGAACAAAGATGCATATATTGGATTTATAATTATTTTATTGTTCCAATATTTCGAGGGGCAACTCGCCTCTCTTTATCGAGGATGTTTGTGTTTTTCACTAAAGCATGCGAGCACGCGTACACCACTCTCGTTCTACAATATATGCATCTCTGTTGAATATGATTCTAATTATGGATTTCTCAATCTTCAAAATATATATGTATATATTATATGTATACTTAGGTGATGTTCTATTTCTTGCACTTAATTCAGAGAATTCCTAATAAGGTTTCTTAGAAAGTGTTGTCCCCGTGGAGAACCGTAATAAAAACTGTCCTGATCGCGGATGACTGCCCGAGCGGGGAGAGAGAACGACCAAAATACCTCAGTACTTATCACCAGCATGGAACATACCTAATACTGTAAGTATTCTTTAGGTACTAGCTCTTTCCTGGAGGTCTCTCGAACCTATACCATCTTTCCAAATGGTAAACTACTCAGCATAACTAGTATAAGAATCAATTTGATGTAGATACTTCCAGGTTTGTTGAGTTGATCAGCATGGTTATATTGCCAAAGAACTGAAGATAAAAATAAACTCTTTCGACATCTGGTGTGCTAGAATTCTCAAGATGAAATGAATATATAAG
Organism: Cordylochernes scorpioides; assembly: GCA_030710605.1. Taxonomy (NCBI): domain Eukaryota; kingdom Metazoa; phylum Arthropoda; class Arachnida; order Pseudoscorpiones; family Chernetidae; genus Cordylochernes; species Cordylochernes scorpioides. The sequence goes on from CP092864.1 coordinate 39,786,709, forward strand.
GAGACAAAGAATCTTGGATACAATTCAATGAAAATATAACCATTTATATGTGAAATAATCGATGTGAAAATATGTAAATTTCCCAAAACTTGTACTCTAAGGATGAGTCATCGGAAGATCTTCTGTTGGCCATATCATCTCGAAAAATGAAAGGAGATTTATAGCAAGGAAGGATTGGTTCAATAATTTGATAGAATGGCCTGTAATTAGAACATGCATAGTGGTGAATTGCTAGGAACACGGTGAAATGGTACTAAATGATGGCTGACCTTCGAATTGGAGATGACACTATATAAGATAAATGAATATTCCCCACACATCTCTCTCTTTCTGGTAGTCCACCGGTGGTAGTCTGCGGTGGGCGTCAACATTGAAATCTTTGTTGTTGTTGTTGTTGTGTCCAATGAAGAGCCTCAGATGTCTCCATGCATCTCTATCACAGCAGTTGCAATGCCCTCTATCTTGGGTGTGTAAAGCTGTGTATATATTATAAATATATACGTATATTTATAAATTATTTCAAATATTTTGCTATTTATAATATAATATAATGCGGCTCATGATTGTAGAACGACATTTGAAAATTATCCCGCATGTGTTTCTTTTGAACGAAAAATCGAAATTTATTTTAAGGAGAAATAACGATTATTTCTAACCTTAGGGATGAAGTATGAAAGGAAGAATTGTGAAGAGTAATGATGAGCGTAAAAATAAAGTGTCCAGGAAACCTTCATCCCTAAGGTTAGAAATAATCGTTATTTCTCCTTAAAGTAAATTTCGATTTTTCGTTCAAAAGAAACACATGCAGGATAATTTTCAAATGTCGTTCTACAATTTTGCTATTTATAAATATATATTTTCATCATTATTCAGTCTTATTTAAACAATTTTATATTTAACCATATATAATACCTCTTATGGGCGTTGTAAAAAAGTAGATTCTCCTTCAATCTCTTTGCAGTCCACCAGTGGCGGAGTCCACGTTGGGCGCCAACAATGAAGACGTAGTGTATATATATTTTTATATATATTTGTGTATATTTATAAATTATTTTATATATTAATATTTATTCATATATTTAGTCTTATTTATTCATATTTTTATATTCAATTTTGTATTTAACCTTATATAACCTTATATGGACGTTGTAATAAAGTAGTTACATTCTCATTCTATCTCTCAACTGGTTATAACCATCTTTATTTTTAACTCTACGTTTCGGAGACTCACTGCTGACCAATAAATGTCATGCTAGTCACTCAAGGTGTCAATGGCAACTATATACAACGAACATGTTATGTTTAAACTTCTAAATCTCTACACATATATTGATAGCAATATTGCATGTGCAGAAAACTTCAAATAATCAATTTTTATACAAGTAAATATATTAGAAAACTTTCAATAAAAATTAGCAATAAGTATCTTTTTTTTTTTGTCAAACCAAGCAAGCTTTCTATCAAAGTCGCATGACATATGACATATCAAGGACATATGACTTATCAAGGATATATGACAAATATAAAGGACATATGACTTATCAAGGATATATGACAAATATAAAAGACATATGACATATCAAAGACATATGACATATCAAGGACATATGACATATCAAGGACACATATTTGTTTTTATATCTTCAATAAGCCAGTAGAAGAGTGACTTCGCTCAAAATCGCTTGTTTTCACAATAGATACACATTATTATATTTTTTATTGGATTTTTTTTTTAACTCTGAAAACTCGATACATCTATTTTTTTTCAATCCTCTTAAAACTAAACTTTTTAAATTGGGGAGTAAGTTTTTGCAAGCTGTTCATTATTAGAATCCAGACAACGTTCAGTTAATATCGTCGCTGATCTCTGTGCAAAATTCAAAATATATTTTCCTAGTAAATACTTATCAGCACTGAAGAATGTCATGACTTGCCGTTTCGAAAGACGTTCGATCTCAACAAGAATTTCAGATTTACGGGATTCCTGTAGGAATTTAGAACTTACGATCTCAGCTACAGGGGACTTCTTCTTGCGCGTACGTTCAATATCGACCTGCATGCGAGCCATGTCCTTCGCCTGGGCCAGGGCGAGACGAGCTTCAGCCTGGAGCCTAGCGTGTCTGGCGTGGAAGTCTTCAGCCTTCTTCTGCTCCTGCTGCTTCTGGCCGCGGCAACGCTGGCGACTGAAGAAAAACGACGGTCTCTTCGGTGGAGCCTTGGGTGGTGGGGACTCCGCTGGGGGTGGAGCCGGCTCCTGGGGGACACACATCCGTATTTATACAGTACACACATTGTGCACAGCTCTAACAAGCAAATATTAACTATGTTAATCAAATATTTATTGAGTTAAGTTTTCTGCTATGTGGAAATCAAGGAGAAACTATCAAATAACTATTCCCAAGATAACAGTATGATGGTAAACCCATCAAAGACTTGGAAGCGCAGCTCTAATAACTCGATTCCTAGGGAGATCCCCGGCAGAAGTGGATACGGGTGAGGACTAGCCATAGGACACTGAGAAATAATGCCAGCCATCAATCGATGGTTGGTTGAGGAGAAATAAATAGAATCAAATATTATTTGAAGGAAGGATGAATATTGGTAGAATGAAAGATTGACTGTGAAAATACGGAGTTAAGAAACTGATATTGCAGAAGAATAGAAATATCATAGAAAATAAAATGAAAGATTAGAATTGTCTCTGGGAAGTAAAATATTGGCTGAAAGTAGATGAAAAATCAAGTGAAAGGCTTGTCCATTATTTTACTGGCATACAGAAAGGTAGATGCAAAAAGTGTAAGATGTGAAAGGTAAAATGTAGTCTGTCGTCAGTGGTTAAATATAGGACTTTGCCAAGTATAGGGAAATCTATATGAACTTATGCCGATCTTGGATCAAACGCTTTCATTAATGGCTTGGAAAAATATATATGGCTACATCAACCTTTTTTTTTATTTATCTGTTTAGTTCCCGGCGTTTCAGTTACTCGCTGTCAATCTCCTCAAGGGAATAATTCCCCTTCTAACTGTTGTGTCTCTATGTTCCTACAACTACTCCAGGTCACCGAGATCCATTTAGTGAGAGATAAAACCTTTATTGCCTCATAACACTAATATGACTGAACGAACTATTTACAATGGAATGATATATATATATATATATACATAAAAATAATTAACATAGTAACACAAACAAACACTATGCAAAACCTTATTTGCATTATCTCGACAATTTATCTAAACATAACTATTGTTATGCAAAACACCACATCTTCTCACCCCCAATTTGTTACACAATCTTTTAAGTATTCGGGGAGTCTCCGGTTTCTTATTGGTCTACTTGGCCCAGGTGTTTCCTCCAGCCTTTCCGGTGATTCGTTTGGGTCATTCATTTGTTCCCCTCTTCTTTCGGTGTTACACTCCTCCTTCTTCTCCACATCCTCCGATACAAAACAAATGATCTTTAACATTTTCATCAATATCCTCCTCGATATTTAGACGAGGCTGATCGACTATCTTCATCTATAGGACTCACAAGACTCAAGAAACCTTCCAGAAAAAGATAGGCAATCACCCTTGTAGAAATATCGGAGGATATTAATAAAAGTTTTTGATCCAAGATAACCTACTCATAATTAATATCGATTTTTGTAAATACATTAATGAATTTTTAAAGCTTGTCTTCAAAGTCTAAAACATAAAAATTAGCATAAAAATTATTTACACGCTTGTTTTTTTTTTTTTTGTTTTTTTGTAAATATACTTACCTAGTACCCTGCTTACCTTACTGCAATGATAAAATATTAGGAGAGCCTGGCACATTAGTTGTGAATCCTGGAGCAGTTTAATCAAAGCTTGTGTTTATTAAATAGCTACTCAAGAAATTCCCTTTAGTGCCACAGCTATATGAACAAAATAATATGATTCAATAATAGAGTTGTATGGTAGATGAAGCTGGCGAAACAGCTGGGAGGGTTCACCACTGAGGAGCCAGACCCTCCCGATATTTCATCATTGTAGTAAGAGCAATAGGGAATTGTCTATTTTCACCCAAAAAAATACGTGCGTATATATTTTATATTCTTTATTACAAATTGCGCGTGTTGTCTTTTATATCGAGTAAATAGAATTTATTCTAATAAAGAATACAATATCACAGTTTCACCTATTAAAATCACAAGAGACATATCCTGACCGAGTTCACATGAACCTTTTAGATTACAGAGCACCATCTAGTGGAACAGAAATCAGCTAAAAATTGATTTAGCCTGTTCCCTCATATTTTGCCAACATATTTTCTTGATAAATCAAGAAAAGTTAACCATGAACGCGTTTCTGGCTGTTGGCCCTCATCAGCGTGGTGTAAGCTGTACCTCTACGACCAGAAATATTTTCAACTACGGATAACGTTGTGTGTAGTATTTAAACGATGTTACATGAACGGACTAAGGTGTTTTAGGCTTGACCTTTAAGCTAGAAATCTGTATTCAAAGATATAAAGGTCCTCAATCTCTACCACAACAGAAACAGGGGTCTTAATATTTATATAAAAAATAGACACTTCGTCCAATTCTTTACTATCTCCACCAGAATCAATTATCAATAATTTCAGGTGTAGGTAGCTGGTGGTGGGACACATCCGTACACAGGCTTGAGGCCAAAGATGAAGGACATTGGAAAGGCTCAAGACCAGAAATGAACAGACACAATTTAGTCCTATTAAATATTTTCCTTGTTTCAAGGTGAAAATATCAGGCTTCCTGATATAGGTTTTTTATTTATTTCATAAATTTCTAACCTTCGGGCACTAAATAGGATAAAAACATTCTTCAATAAATCGTCAATAGGACTAGAGTTGAAAAATCAAATACATATGGTGTTTACAGTTCTTTAAATACAGATTTAACGTGGTTTTCCACTAAGCATGCTTATCGAATTTTCCTGCTTAAGTAACAAAATCCAGATGTTATGAGTAAAACTGATTACACCACAGCCTCCCTAATATTTTTCATCTTCTATTTACAAGTTTGTAAAATTTGCCTTTTAAAAATTAAATATTTATAGCAATGATAAAAGCATGTAAATTTCAAAATTTTAATTTATTGCAAGTATAAATCCTACAAGTAATAAAATATCGGAAAAAAATTATTATATATAACAAACTTATTGCGAAAGGTTTTTTCATCATTTTATAATAGTATAACTCAATTTTCTCTTATATTCAATCCTTATATATAGATCAAAAAGTCTCATTTGATATTTACCGGTAGAACAAGAACACTTGAAAGAGTTTTATTTGTTTGACACTTTGTATGAGTTGTCGGACATAGATGTCTTTCAACAGGCGCTTGGACTTCCAAAGGTCTGTTGAAAAATAGAATGTCTTAAAGCTCGTGATACACAAAGTGTCCAATAAAAGAAAGGCTTCCCTAAGTGTTTTGAAGATAAATATAGTTGTGGATTAGAGTCTGAAATGATTCTTTACTATCTCCACAAGAATTACAGAATCAATTATCAATAAATTTCAGGTGTAGGTAGCTGGTGGTGGGACACAATCCGTACACAGGCTTGAGGCCGAAGATGAAGGACATTGGAAAGGCCCAAAACCAGAAATTTACAGACACAATTGCAGTATTGGCTGTATCACTGAGATACCATCCTCTCTCATTCCCTCAGTTACTTTCAGTAGCGACAATTCTCCAAGTCAAAGGCGGCTACATCTGTTTCTTATGTTAGAGACGGCCACTTCCTAGAGCCAGGTTTTCGCAGTATGTGCCTTAGACCTTCCCTTTATAATCTAAACACTTCCTATCTTTCTCTTCTCCGATGGCTACATATACTTCATTCTAAAGTGGTTTTGAGAAACCAGATGTGCACAACCTCCTGCTGTGAGGACTGGAACAAGCACATTTAGATAGATGAAGATATAGTTTGACATATAAGCAATTCAAAGCCTTTCAAAATTATCCAAATAAAAATAATTTGCATAAATTAGGGCCATATTATAAAGGAGGATAATATATTAATGAATTCCTATCACTCTCTCATCACCAATATAAAATAATAGGAACAATAAAGATATAATTATAAATATAGATTACACACATTAGCTAAAACAATAAACGTTGAACCAACATCAGAACGAATGCGAAGTTGGGTAATTCGGCTAGTAGTTGTCTATATGCAGGGATATTCCACAGCAATCCACCCGAATATTCATTAAAGGTAGAATAAATGGTTCCACGGTCGTATTCTATTTAGGGCGATGTTACGGGAGCTTTCTGTTGCTCGGGCAACGTCGGCTTCATTAGTCCGCGGAGTCATTTGTTCTTGAAGATCCTGTCACTTGGACAGTGAGAGATGACCTGTCCATTGATGGCATTATTGGGTCTTCCTATAGAATATATTTCTTAGGATTCCAATGGATCTTATTTATAACTAGACCTGCTCTTATGAACGGATCTAGAACAACACTCAATTTTAAGACTTGTTAAAGTTCTTTAAATACACCTATCCCCCGATTTACACGGTACTTTTTTTTACACGTTTTCGCTTTTACACGGTTTTCCAAATAAGTGTTTTTTTGTTTTTATCGCACTATACTAAATGCTACTGTGATTGAACACATGCGCTGTGTACACATCTCACGAGGAATCCCGAACTTATGTGCTGACTACATATTTTAACCTGTCAATGCATTTTATTTTTATTTCTGTGTACACCTATCCCCCGATTTACACGTTTTTCTCAGGAACGTATCTACCGTGTAAATCGGGGGATAGGTATATAATATAAAGGGGAAATTTTATTGGAATCATGTAAATAAATTAAGAAAAAAAGCATAATAAATTAAGAAAGACATCGTGCAAATAAAGGATTCTGATGACTTGCGCAGTGTGTATGATAAAATAAGAAAACATGTCGGATGTTAATATTTAAAATAAAAGAGGTATATTCTGACCGGTCACATTAGCATTTTTAGATGGCAGAGAACCATCTATTGGAATAAAAATCAACTAAACGTTGATTTAGGATTGTTCCATAATATTTGGATAACCCATTTCTTTATAAATCGAGAAAATCAAACCACGAAGGCGCTTTGGGCTTTTGGCCCACTTAGAGTGGTGCAAACTGTACCTCAACGGACCAAAAATTTATTATTGAGGTTTCCTGATTTTTGTTCCCCTATAGATAGCGCTCTGCCATTTAAATTGCTCATGTGAGAGATCAGGAAATGCCTCTGTTTTTAGTGCAAATATATAGTTGACAATTTATGAATACTCACCAGGAACCTGGGTTACCTGTATGTTATAAATTAAGTGTTTTCTTGGCCCACCGTGATACCGATTCTGAAATTGTCGAACTTTTCAAACATTGTAATAACGAAAATATTTTAAAATCAAGATTCATTCTTCATACAAATCTCTTTCTTTGGTCCATCGATACTAAGGTTGTGTTAAGCCGTTCAAATATGAGAAAATTCTACTGACAGATTGAAACGATAGATCCTTTAACTACATATGCTGCGACAAGATAAAATATTAGTATCACAGAAAATGCGTAAAATTAGAGTGTGAGCGGTGAAGAAGTTAGAGGCCAAATAATCCTTCACATACTGTTTTAAGAACCATGAGAAATCTTATATATATAGCCATATCAGAACTACGTGAAAACTTTCTCCATTGAATATTTAAAAATATAAATGAAAATTAAGGAGAAAAGATATCTGAATAAAAATCTTTTCTCCTTAATTTTCATTTCTATATTTAAATATAACCATATATTCACTCAAAGTTCAATATCCTTTAACTCACCTGCTTCAATTATATCGTTTATGAATCTGAATTATTAATAACCTAGTGTGAAGTGTAGAAAGCAGTTGGCACCCATAGCCTTTGCATAACGAAATAATAAGAGGAAAATTATGAATCCTAAATCCTTGAAAGAACGTGGGCTAGTAGGTGTCGAACCTAATTGTATTTTTTTTTCGTCTCTCAAAATGATATTCAATCATCTTAAAATACGATATAAAATTGCATGCAAAAAATACAATGGGAAGTTTGCTTCAATTTTCTTTTCAGAAGAGTTTATTTCACTTTTTGTTGTTTTTTCCTTATAATTTTAGAGGATATTTGATCAAAATATTGACTTTTAAATCTATGTTGAGGTTTTCGCGTTAGTATTTTTGTAATCCGAAATTGCCGCTGCTACAAAATTCACGCCATTTCCTAAAATCCTTTACATTTCACATAGTGATTATAGATGGAGGTATCAAAATTCTGATGGCTATCCAATGCGCTGTGTCAACGCAAATTAAAATGTTAGATAATTTAAAGACCAAAGTCCATTGCATAGTACAATTGGATATTATGTAATTGTTTGAGATTTACGTTTTATTTTGACGGTCCTTGTTGTCTTCCTTGCTGGGACCATAACGGAAATGTTTTGATATTTCCACGTTGACGAACCGTGTTAAAGCAAACATCGGAAAGATAGACAAGACATTGAACTGTATCTCTAGCCAGCCATTTTTGTCTAATCAAGATGGCCTCATCACTTTCCTTGCGAGGGCAGAGCTGCTATCTGTGCGGTCCAGCGAGTGGCACCGACCTTTGAACCTGCCGTAAACAACCTGCCTCTTCGTACACACAGTCGGATCTTTTTACCGCTTGGACGTCCTTTCTATGATACCATCAACGATAGGTTAGAAACAACATGCTCTATTCTCTCATTATCAATCAAATATTTTTAAATTCTTTGATTTAATATTTCGAGAACAAAGATCACATTTATATGAGAAAAAGAAGACATCATGTTTAAATCTCTGCAAAAATCGCACAGCTTCAGATCAGTACACTTGCCACAACCCTCATTCTTTGAAATTTTCTGCGGCCAAATAACCAAACGGAAAATCTCTCTTTTTAGAGCTATAGAAGTCTTCCAGAAGTTCTCCACAGCCTAAAAATACGGTTAAACCCGGCCTCTTATAGATGTAGTTTCTTATTCGAGGCTCATGTGTCAGGATAAGTAATGAGTCTTTTAATCCAAATACAGTCTCTGATGAAAGAGACCATCTCAGGATCATTTTGTGATGTTTCAGAAACGAGTGCTCTATATCTATGTCATGGTCATTTAATAATCCAGCGAATTGCTGCTTTTTGCTTCTGAGACTGCATGCATTCCAGTTAACGATTCTTAGACTGTTTTTATACTTCTTTTTAAAGTTAATTTTCATCTAATGGTGCCTCTATAGCCTTCTCTATTATGCTGGCTATTATTGCGGGGTCTCTGAGAGCCTTTTTGAAAACGTTCTCTAGTTGGTTGACTTTAGTGTCTGTAGGAGGTTTTACACATAAAACAAACTTCTACTATCCTTACTGCGATTAAAAAAAAATAAAATAATGAAGAGCCAAGCCCTTCCAATATATTTTCATCGCAGTGATAGAAATTTTCGTTGTTTTATGTTTCCTTCTTGATCAAAGGAATATATATGTAATTCTACTGTCCTAAAAGCTTATGTCCACAATTTGCTTGAAAACCATTTCTAAGATTCCACTCTTCATTCCATTCTCTCAATTTTTTTTTCATTGCAATAAGAGCATTAGCGTACTAATTATTTTATTTTGTTTCACTCCTAAAGAGTCTCGCTAAAATTAGTTCATCTTTCCAAATACAGATGGCACGCAAATGCATCATGTTTAAATATTTATATGTAATTCTACTGTCCTATAAGCTTATGTTCATAGTGTTTTGAAAACCATTTCTGAGATTCCACCCTTCATCGCAGCATATAAAAGTAGAATCGTCCAATACAGTATTAGAGCTCTAAGAGAAGCGGTCTGATAGATTCAATTGGCGAAACCGCTGTGAGGGTTCACCACTGATGAACCAAGCCCTCCCAATAATTTTTCATCGCAGTAAATACAGTATAATTTTGTTTTATGTTTAAAAGAAACATTCGTGCTTTAATGCGTCCATTCTTATACAGTAAAACTTTGAAGATTAGATATAAAAGATTCTTCTTAGTAAGATATGTAGCGATTAAATAAATTGAAAGAAGACAAGTTTCTTTAATCATTTAACAACGCAAGCTTTCGGGCAAAAACCCTTCAACAGGCAAGTTAAAGCATAAATACGACACTATGAACGTAGATACTAATGGCTGAAGTGAATATGTATACACATAACTTTGATAATTCTAACGTCTTCAATTCAAATATTTATCTTGGTACCTAGACTTTTAAACCTTTTATTCTAAACGTTTTTAATTAGAATTTTTGGATTACTGGAATTTTATTTTGGTCCCTTGGCCTTCGAATTGTCCAAATTCGACTGTATATAGACGTTATAGTTAAAGAAGTATTCGCTGTAAAAGAGTCAAGCAGAATCCCACCAAGGTGCCATAGGAAATATCAAAGGTGTGAAACAATGGACTTCTGAACAATGGTGAGCTTCCTTCCCTTCAACCAATTCCTAGATTTGCTTCTCTGACCGTTCGCGTGTCTGTTCTTCTTAGAGCCACACTTCCCTTCTTCGTGTGAAATCAGCTTATCTACCCATGAACATTCTGGAATATTAAACGTCACTTACCATCTACACTTCCTTCTATTTGAAAAATAAACACCCTGTATTTCTTTAAAAATATAAAAGTAGGTCAATTTTCGAATCGTATCTTTATATTATATGATATTAGATAATAAAAAGGCATATATTGGATTTAATAAAATATTTATTTTGCCAATATTTCAGCTGGCTGAACGCCAACCTTTATCGAGGCATTACATTTTTGTATACACATACTCAGCGCCGCATAGTGTTATAATATCACAGTTGAAATCATTTAAAATTCAAAGTAGGTGGGGTAAATTTGTACATGAAAAAATTATTAAAATTTACAATCAGAATGAGTTAAAATCGTAATATTATGATATATATAGCAATTATCTCGATATGTAAATATTCTGCCTCGTTTATAATGTCTTAGGAATCCCCGTCTTGAGATAGCCTTATATCACTATAGCACGTAGAGGAGCGTAGTGCTAAAAAGCTTGCATCTTTTCTAACTCTAAAAAGACAACGCGTCTTAGCCAAAAAACCAACTTATTGTCTTTATTTTACTTATTTGTACACTAAACGAATAACAGATTTCTCTCTGTGTGCCCGAAGGAATATTTGTACAATAAATATATTTTTGATAAGGGTTTTATTATTGTTATTTGTTGTTGTAGAAATATTATTATTGTGATGATGACAATAATTAAAATATATATTCATCGTCTTCCCAAGAGATCTTTAAAATATTATCGAAATTATATTTCATTATAATTCACACAATCCCTTTGGCGGCAATAATGGACCAATATATTGCCCAAACAGTAGAAGTATAGGCTTGGGGAATGAATGATGGGTTGAAATGGTTCAAAAGTAATGAAAATGATGTTATCCTTGAGAAAAGAAAGTTTGGAGTTCATTAATTTTTACAATCATAATCAACGATTGAAATTATGACAGTTGACTCCTTCTAGAACTAACTCTATATTCTGTCAACGTTTCATCCGGATGTGTCAAATATTATGAAAACGTGTAGGTAGAAAAAAAAGGTCAAACCACATTTTAACATAGTAATTATTTGATATCAAAGTAAAACGTTTATGGAGATGAGTATCTTTTATTTTTTATTTTTTTATTATTTTTTTTTTCTGGCTTTTAATAATCTCGTTTGGGTTTCTTTTATGACTTCTTCTGAGAATGGGTTCTTTACCGGATCTCTAATTCGTAGTGATGGGGGGATAAAAGATACTCATCTCCATAAACGTTTTACTTTGATATCAGATATCTAAAGGAGATTTAAATTTATTCATCTGATAGTAATTATTTATATAGAGTTTGAACCTGGGAGGAGGCTGGGTTCTGCGCTGCCTGTAGTGTAGGAGCTCCATCTATGCTTTCTTCCTGTGGTGAATCTGTATTAGACCGGTGGTTTTAAAAAAGCTGTATGTGTGTATATAAATATTATTTGAGGGTTTTATAATATACCAGTAAAACCTGTCTGAAGTGCCACTAAGGAGAACTAGACAAAAAAATGGCTGGATACCATAGATTGTATCTGTTGTGGGTCGGTGATGCAAAAGAACAGCCAAATAAGTGATTTTATAAATATGGTATTATTATTAGATATAAGGATATATATGATGACACAAGAATAGCAACCGCACACAGCAGTTGAACAAAAGGCAGGCTAAAGACTATATACAAGATGACGGCGGCAGAAGAGGGGGGGCGTTCCCATTGGTCAGTTATCTTCATGCAGCGCCGCCAAGCGGCCGCGTCCACGCTTCTCTCATCAGTATCTTAACATAGTTTCACTCACATGTTGCTGTTTTTCTTCAAGTTCTACTTTTAGGTGACACTATGGATAAATATTCTCCAGTTTGATTTGTTAGTGGTCGTCACTCGCAGCTCATATAGTGACCATTTGGTGGATTTCTTGACCCATTCTAGCCAGCTCATTGCAGGTCTTCCTTCATCTTTTACTAACATCAACATCTTTTCTAATCGATATCCTCTCATTATGTATCCTAAGTAGCTCAGTCTTTGTTTGCATATTTGGAATTTTAGGGATATCTACTGTAATTAATTTCATTTAAGATTAAAATATTTGTCTTTTTATCTGTTCATGGCACTCTGAGAAATTTCTCCCTGTCCACATTTCAAAGGCTTCAATTCTTTTCCTTCTTCTTTTCTGAGAGTCCAGCTGTCCCATCCATAAGTGACCACAGGAAATACCAATACCTCAACAAATCTATTCTTTGTCTTGAATGAAATGCCATTATCTTTCGTAATATTGTCCAATTGCATCATTGTGCCCCTTCCTCTTCTTCTTCTTTCTTTTTCTAAGCAACCTCACATCAAGGAGAGATTTAGGAGATTTGTTGTTAATTTTCGATTGAAGAGTTGGAGCATTTCGATATAAAATATATTTATTGGCTTATATACTTAGTACAACATTATAAAAGTAATAAATGATTAAATGCAAAAGATTATATATCTAAATACAAAAGTTTATTTAAAAATTAAAGACCATCCTTTGTTCTTCATGTCAAAACATTCTTCTTTGTTCTTCATGATTTTAATTGATGTTCCTTTTTTTCACAGACATTATACCTTCAAGATTCTCCATGATCAACACCATACAAGATATTAATAATGATTACTATAAAAATGAGATGTGTTTATTAAATCCAATATAATTTGCATATAGATTCTTCTCTCTTATTTTCTTTCGTCGTGTTCTCTGTCGATTATTTGAAGGAAGAAATTGTATGTGGTTTCTAGAGGCTCACGCTCTGACAAAGTTTTCAACATTTACACAACGATAAAAACTGTAGGTCAGCCTAGTCGAGGCCGTCTGTGGCAGTCACAACACTGTCACAATCCCAGGACTCCGTATATAGGTTAGGCTAGCAAGCCATTCTAAAGTTGTTAACAATAATTGCGGGGCTATAATTACCACAATTACTCCATTGGCGTAACTCGGATTTTCCCCCTCTATTGAAGTGAACAATTCTTTTTAGGCAGTTATTAATTCTGTACCTAATATATTTAAATTGGTTTATTAAATGTATTTCCTCGCTCTATTTCACATAGTCACTTTATATATATTAAGGAGAGCTAAGTCAGTGGCCTGCCACTGAGTAGTGCTCCCAGTCTTAATGACAAAGACAGACGCATTCTACTTCACCCAGTCATGATGGGTGTCAAACACATCATTGACTGTATTGACTCATCCATTTATGAGCTCTAATCATCCCCAGCAGACACCATCAAAAGTCTCAAGCTTTACAAGCTTGATACCCTAATATTATTGAGTGGAGATAAGAAAGAAGAAGAAGATATATTAAGGTGATCTAAACCGTTGGTTTTCGACCGCTACGACCCAGGATCGAATCCCGCATTGGGCACTTTTTGTTAATTAAAAAATGCTCCAATAGCCCCCGAATCTTTCAAAAGTCCAACCCCACCAGCAAGTACAAGTAACCAAACGGGGTTCTGGCACATTTATAAGTACAAAGTTGAGCTGCTTTTCACATGTGTAGTAGACATGTGGTACACTTACAGTAAAAACCGTCGCTAACTACCCACTATGATTATCATGGCCTGCACAACGTGTACTAGGGATAATAAAAAAACTTAATATATATTACTTTTCATACATTATCGAGAGATCGAGAAATTTTATTTGTAATGTATCGTTCTCTTTATTTTCAAAATGTTTTTAAAATATCATTGATGTTATTTCAAGATAAGTTTTGGTAACTACAGGTCTAAAGAGAAAATATTTAATTGAATGTCCATATGTGTTTAGTATTTTCGATATTAAGGAAGGTTGGTTATCAGATGCAACGAGCATATCTTCCATAAAATATGCCCAAATGATTACCATTTTCGATTGAAATTAAGTAAGAGAATTGTAATCAGGTCAATGAACAAATTTTCTATTAAATATGCCTATATGATTATAAATTTCTTTTGAAATTAAGGAGGTTGAGTATAAACAGGGGCAAAGATAAAAATCTTCAATTGAATGCTTCTACATGATAACAATTTATGATTGAAATGCCATCAATTCTCAACTTGAAGCAAACATTTAAACTTTAAAAGATAAAACATCACTTTTATTTGGTCGTGATTCGTACGATATTTCAAATAGAGAAATAGATTCACGATGATATACAAATGATAGACCAACTCTCTCTAAAAATGAGTTTAGGAACTAAAATATTATATAATCCAAATCCTCCATAAAGGGTTAGCCCAAAACGGCCTTCAATGAGTATCACGGCAAGAAAAACAGCGGACGCCTTAAAGACAATCAAGAACTTCATAACACTGCAATTTTGTAATAGTCTGTACAGTACCGTAGCTTCATGTGGGTTCTTATGGAAGTGAAGCATCTATTTACTTGATTACCTGTAACTATGGTGAACTGAGTCTGTTTCTGCTTTTACTGTTTGCCTAAAACTAATGTAGTGGCGGCTAACTCAATAAGCGTTTTGTAACCAGAAGGTTAAAAAAGGTTATGTGATTTGTGGTTCCAAATGAACATGATATATTTGCATCTATCTTTATAAAAAAGGAATTTAAAATTTAATTGAATGAATCAAGTTTATTCATTGTACAAGCAACTGATGTTTTTTTTAAAATAAAACACGACACAGAAGTTAAATAATATCGGAAGAACCTGATTCAGAAATTGTGTGAATTCTCTTCCAAGGGGCCCGCCATTTTATTCTACCCCAGACTAGAACAACAATAATACTATTTATTTAGCTCATAAACTCAGTATTATATGGCTCTAATTCTTGGTATAATATTATCTAATAACACTATTAGGCTACTCTTTTTAAAAATGTAGAAATTTAACGTTATCTCAAGCAACGTTCTTCAGTTTAAAGGAGAGTACACTAAAGATAAAGGCTTGTTTAGAGAACCTTATTGAATCCTAGCATCATCTGTTTATACAGGCTATCCAAGAAGTCTGTCTTAAACCATGACTTAAACTTTTTTTTTATTGGAATAAATAGGTTTTGCTTCAACAGTAGAGTCTCCCATGAGAGAGAGAGATCAAAACCTAAACACCTTAGTAAACCCAATCTATTCTGCGGTGACCTCTCTTCAGAGACCGTATTTCGGTTGAAAGGCTCATTTTGTCTTAGATGAGGTCTAGGTTTTAGGGGAGGGGTGATCTTTATAGATCAACCTCCTCCCTACAAAATTTCTTTCTATATTTTGGTAATAGTTTGACCTAGTCACTTTGCCAGCTAAGCACGTCTTTGGCAGATATTGTGAAGATTCCATTAGATCCCATGTGGATGGAATAAAGTCTGCCCTTGACTAACGAGGACTATTAGTCCGAAACAATGGTCTTTAGATGGACGCTTCTCAGTTTGTCAAAGCTGGTGTTGTGGCTTTGTCACCACCGACACGAGGCTGCTAGTTTGCGGTGACGGTCAATAGATGTCGTCTAGCTTTAACGTTTATTTTAACGAGAGAGGTGACCTTCATCTTTACAGATCCTTTTGTCTTTGTCTGACATTATATAATCTCTAATAAGAGAATTCCTCCAGAAGGTATAACCTTGTTTTAGGCTATGATCTCTCATGGAAGACTTCTACTGTTACCTTTTTTATAAAACCTTTCATCCAGACTCTGTATAAGGCAACATTATTGCGTTGATGAAATAAAAAGGAGGAACAAGAATGTTTGGGATGTCAGAGAAGTGTTAAAAAACGAAGGCCACGCAAGAGTTAAGTGGCTGGATGAGTAATATAGTAGGAGGGGGTTGCTTGATATATGAGAGTAAGTTAAGAGGTGGTGGAGCCACGTCAGTACAAGTTGTTATCTTCAAGACTTCTTAGGCACGCCCCACATATTTACATATATGATGATAATATCATCTAATAAATATGTCCATCGCCATTTATCAATAAGTTATCCTTAATTTTATCCTCGATGTAAATAAAAGAAACATTTATCTTAATTTAAAAAACGTACATGTATTGGTCAATTGGTCATCTTCAGCAAAAGAGTCGGTGGACGAGTGGGTAACACCCTCGATTCCCGATAGCCATGAACCGGGATCGAATCCAGCGTTAACATTTTATTTATTATGTGAATAACCTTAATATATTATTCATTGTTGCAATTATCATAAACTAGGTTGCTCTTTTTTAGCGGTACCTAATAAAGTGATTTTGGAACAAGAAGAACAAGATCTTCAGCAACAAATCATCATAATGACCAAGAGTGTAAAACTAATTTGAATATTTGTGAGTATGAAAGTGAATCTTTGAACGAGGTACATAGTAAGTCTAAAATACGCCAAAACAAGAAACATAAGTCAAAAAAGAATTAGGGTGTTAAATAAAGGCATGATGTTACTATTCGTACACTAGAATCTTGTATTAGAGCTGCAAAACCTACAAAATAAATATTAATATTAAAATATTTTAAGGTATATTGGTAGGCTGAGAGTCTGAAAAACTAAACGGAAATTTTCCCAATAAGTAAAGTGATGTGTGCCTAAAGAGAAAAATACCTAATAGAAAAAAAATTAGATAAATGGACAAAATTTGTAATAAGAAAGTTGATTAATCTTGTAAAATATGGTATTTGAAAACATTTTCAAAAGATAGAATCCTCTGAAATGTAAACAATAATAAAATACGCTCACCGAGAATGTTTCTTTCAATCAAACAAAGCAAGCAAGAAACTTATTATTGAAATAAGCTTATTGGAATAAACTTTATTATTGGTTACATTAACTTTCTTTTTGCCTTTTTATAAATATATTGTACGATATTTGTGTTTGTTTTTTCTATTTCAATGTATTTGAGAGGGATAAATTTTGATGCACTGCGCGCTCTACACTCAAGATTTGCTTTCCATGAAAAGGATAACAGCATGTTCTGACTTTATTTAAAACAAATATTTGAAGCTAAGTGCCTGTTTTACTCTTTATAAACTGAAGATATAAATATGTTATAGAAAAATTATTTTATTTTAACATTATGATTTCATAGATTAAACTATTCTGTTAAATAGAACGACAGAGGTCGCGCTTTCCCTTTATATAACCTATTGTTGTTGTTTCCCGATGGCCGGCTCAAACCTTTTGTAAATTATTTAAATAAGATTTTCATTTTTTTTTATTCTTACGCCTTAAATCAGGTAATATTTTCTCAGATTATTTATTTTGTGTTTTATAAGCTAAATTAAAGCAATAATTATCTGAACTATTTTTTAGTGTTATTGCCACGACTGCAGTGTCACATGCTCATGGATTCCGGGATCAAGCAAATGATCAATAAATCTATATAAAATCCTCTAAAATCAACAGAAAATCTTTTTTTCCTAATATATATACTTTCAGTGATTCAGATATAGTCGAGATTTTCTCTTTTTATTCGAGCCAGTATAAATGTGGAATGCTATAAGTGTGTTGATGCATGTGAATGTCTGCACGTGAATAATGGCATATTTAAGCAATGCAACTGTGTATTTAATTAGAGAACAAGCTGTTGGCAGCAGACGGCTGTAATTTGTTTCGCTTTAATTAAAGTTTCTTAATTAATTACCACCCATGCTTTTTTTAATATACACTTTTGGTTTTTATAAAGTAGAAAGAAGAATATATTTTAAAGAGAATATACAATCCCTGCTTATATATTGCTATCAGAAATTCTAGATTAAAATTTTGCCGGGAAGATATATTGATCTATTCAAGGAAAGGTCACCTCAACGAGGGCCATCAGCCCGAGCCATGAACTACAGGTGGGCTTTCTGAATTTGCCAAAGTTGTCGTAGCTTCGTTACCGACCCGAGTACGCTAGTTTGCGGAGACGGTCATTAGACTGCGCTTAGTTTTAGCGTCTAATTTGACCGGAGAAATGATCTTTCTTTACCTATATCAGCAATTTTCACTAGAACTAATGAGCATATACTGGTAATTATTCATTTTTATTATAGGAAAATGGCGGCGCAATTGACGAGCCTCGAGGCAGGATGGTCAAGATGGAGTAGAGCATGGAAGGAAGGTCAGTCGTAGAGCGATGTCTGCGTCGCGCCCCGAGAAGTATTTTCGTCGCAGGTCGGCCCAGGGGATGGAGCGGTGCATATCCACGGTAGGAGTCCACCGCGCAGCCAGCTCTCCAATCTCCAATCGTAGCGAGGCGTGTGTGATGTGCGTAGCCGATCCCGGCAGGATGATGGTATCCACCTCGTACACCGCATAAAAGCTGTAGTTAGTGTTTACCAGCATTAGACTTTATCAGAAGGCCTCTAGGAGCCGCGAATCCAGGAGCACAGCACGCGTTGAGTGCTCAAGAGCAGTGGCCCCATCGGAGTAGTCATCGACGGTCGCCCGTTGTCAGCGCTTAGAAGGCGGAAGGTCTGGCGGCCACAGGAACCTGTCGTCTCGAAGAGGCAGGGACCTCAGACTGGATGGCGAGGTTTAGGAGCCTCTAGTCTAGCCCAAGGACGCTGAACGCGACCTCCAAGAGGCTCAGCAGTTTCCTTCTCTTCGATGAGAGCCAGGCGTCAGGAGCTGGCGGTGTCATCCACGCCCAACTGCGAGCCATCCAATAGTAGCCGTTGGTACAGTGAGACCTGGACCCCATTCAGGCAGGCGAGCTGAAGCTGGCCAGAGATGTAAAGCAGGCCGACGCCACCCTTGGAGACTGGACGAGCCAAGATGCCCCCGGGGAGCCACGAGACTCAGCTGGTTCCCCAGACCAAGCGTGCCAGTTGCAACCGGCAGAAGGTGGTTTCAGGTGGATAGTAGCCGTGGAGGTGGTGCAGGTTGCAATCTAGGGCAGATACATATATGTAGTCCTGGGTTCCATCCTGCACCCTTTCCATACATAATTATTCAGTAGCCTATACATTACTAAAAATAATACATCTTTAATAAACGATTGCTATCAGCAGTCCAGCAACAGAATTTAATTAGTATACGCACATAAATTTGCTTGTTTATTAAATAATATTATCACGTAGAGAAATAAGGAAAGTCACTAATGAAGATTGAGCTTGTTGGTTCAAAATCTTGTCATTTATACCATTTAGTAAAGATACTCATTTCTTCCTCTTTATTTATTTTTACTATTAGCGTTCAACTTTTATTCTAATACAGTAATCCCTCGTTATCACGAACTCGGATTATACGAACTCTCGGTTTGCGCGAACCGTTTCTTTTCCCCCGTTAAATTTCAATGCTTTCCAAAGAGATTTTGCCGGTTAAGACGAAATATTCGGTTATGACGAAATACGAATTAAATTTAGCCACCAGCAGAACTAATCAATCGGTTAAAACGAATTCTAATATGTTTTTAAAGGCGAGTTATAAGTAAAACAATAAACTATTAAAACAACAAAAACGCCGTTGATATCAAGTATTGGCTCTATTTGTCTTTTGTGTAAACATTCGTCCTTTGTTTGTTATGATGACTCATTTTCTATGAAACCATCCCCTTGGGGTCGTTCCATGTACTCAATCAGTGGAAAATTTCGACTCTATTGTGCCAGTATTGCTGTTTTTCTCGACTGATAAATGTAGGGGCCATGGGGAAGTAATCGCGGTCCTCGAAACCCTCCAGAAGCTGTCCAAAACCTCTGCGGATATTGATGTTCATTTTGAAGATGACCTGGATAAAATAAGAAGGGAGTGTCTGAAACAGTGCCCAATCAAATACCACCAAAAAACTATAACAGACTTTCTGAAGCCTGCAGAGAAAACCCAGATATAGGATACTCTATGCATACTGCATATGCTGCATACACATAAACATTGTATGTACCAAGTATATTATGTAAGTTGTTTCTTTTGTTGTTCTTTTTTATTTGTGTTTTAAAATAAACTTATATTCTCATGTTATTGCCTTACATTGTGATTATATTATCCATATTGTCGTTTAAAATAAAATACTTTATGTACATACATATACATAATTGTTGTTCCTTAAAATTATAAAATATTTTCATTAATATTGTTTTCAAATAAATTTATTCGTTATTCCTCAGAAATGTAGTTTTCTTACTCATCAGTAGTACATAAGTACAACCCCCGGATACCACGAATTCAATTCGTCTAATACGAATTCGGTTTATACGAATTCGGTATATATTCTTTTAAGACGAAAAGGGTATTTCGTTCTCCCGTTGAGTTCGTCTTAACGAGGGATTACTGTATATATATATGTGTGTTTTTGTGTGTGTGAACCAAAAGAAAGCACCTCTCTTAAAAAAAAAAAACATTAAAACAATACATTTTGTTTACCACTCAAGTATTAAACTAAATGGTAATGATAGAGAATGTGCTACAACACCAGATTTGGAAAATTCTAACAAAATCCAACTTTTATAACATGGTTTCGGTGTATGGTCCTTAGCAGTAGAAGTGCGGCTTCTCGAGTTCATAACAACTTACAACAGTAGTTGTGAAATCGGTCGAATTTGCCAACTTTTTGTACTGGGGGAATAAACAATAATTATACAAACATAATTACACAAAATGCATTATTTGAATATATTTTTAAAGGGAGAGGATCAATATTGGTTCATGAATACCACACAACTTTATGTTATATATATAAATTATAGAAAATTAGTTGACTATCAGATAAGAGAACTGATATATAAGAGAGTTTAATTTTTTTTAAGATACAAATGAGACTGAGATTATGTAAAAATGTTCAAGAGGAAGATAATGGAGCGTATATAAGAGATGACCGTTTGTGTTTAAAATCCTCAGTTAAACATTGTAGTACACTAGAAGATTAGAAATATTCGTGTATAGTAAATCGACGCATAAAATACTCATATATACATTGTAGTATACTAGGAGAATGGAAACATTCGTATAGTATAAATCGACGAATAAAATCCTCAGTTAAACATTGTAGTATACTAGGAGAATTAAAATTCGAAACTATTATAGACGTGTATGATTCTTTTAAAAAATAAACAATTTCTACTGCCACTTACTGCAATTGAATAATTAATGGAAGGGCCTGGCTCATCAGTGGTGAACCCTTCCAGCGGTTTCGCCAGTTCAATCTACCATACCGCTGTTATATTGCATTTTAATAACAGATGGCGCGCTAATGCATCATAATACTAGAAGAATAGAAACATACGTGTAGTAAATCGACACATAAAATAGCCAGTTAAACATTGCAGTATACTGGGAGAATAGTCCGTGCAGTAAACCGACGCACACAGAGTCAGCCCTGCCACTACACCTGACGGGACATATCGATCTTCTTTTCTGGCAACACTGGAGCGCCCCCATCTCCGGACATAAATATTAAGTCAGCAACACTGCACGCCATACTTAGATGATCACGTAGTAGACACTCCCTCGTTATAGCACGGTCATCATCACTTCTTATTGTTGTAGACGTCTTCATGCTCATTATTGTTATATCTACTTTTATAACGTGTGATTGAACATCGCAAAGGCAACAGATAAACAATTCTAATAACTAAGCGCACATTTAAACATGGTGCATTAGCGCCCTATCTGAATTTGGAAAGATGTTATTTTAGCGAGACTCTTTAGGAGTGAAACAAAATAAAATAATTTTCTACTGCCCTTATTACAATGACAGAAATATTGGGAGGGCTTGGCTGGTCGGTGGTGAACCCTCCCATCTGTCTATCCAGTATAGCTTACTATACCTTTATAATATTGTATGGTGCTGTTTTATATCTGGCACTGAAGATGAATGCATAGCAATGTTAAGTAAAGTATTTAAAATTAACCTTTAACATATACGACAGTTAGAAATACATATAAACACTCAAATATTATATTCATAGTTAAAAACTTTACAACCTAGGCATAAGTTACCAATTCATAAGTACGATCAGAAGTTACTACGAACAAGCAACTATAGCTATCAGATGGAAGGGATCATTTACGGAAAGTATTAAGATAAACTCGGGAGTCCTCCAGGGAGAACCACTTTCCCCACTGCTCTTTATATTATTTATCACGGACTTAATCGAAATTTATAATAATTCAGACCTGACGAGTGTAAATTTGCCAGAATTTGGAGATATCCATTTATTGCTGTACGCCGACGACATAGCAATTATAGGTGAGTCCAGGATGAACCTCCAAAAGAAGATCAAAATACTGAAAGAATATCTCGATGAGAACTTAATGACACTAAATGAGTCCAAGTCAAAGATTATGGTGTTCCGTAATGGAGGTAAACTCTCAAATAAGGATAGATGGTTCTGGAATGATAAACCCATAACAATAACTTCAAGATATACATACTTGGGATTCCCTCTGACACCAACAATAACAACTACTCACCCGGCAAATTACTTTAAAGGAAAAGCACTTAGAGCAATTAACGCCACACACCCAATATTAATAAAATCAAATGCAAAGTCAATAAATTTATCAATCAAACTCTTTGATACAATAGTGAGAGCTGTCCTGATGTATGCCGCTCCATTGTGGGCAACAGAGCATAAAGACTTACTGGACAGTATACAAGACATATTTATCCGTAGGTTCCTGAATCTGCCCAGATACACTCCAGGCTACATAATCAGATTAGAAACCGGTCGTATCTCATTGAGTGTAACAGCTTTAAAATTAACCCTGAAGTATTGGCTGCGGGTGTTGAATATGAGCAGTGACAGATTGCCGCGTATATGTTTTAATAGAACACGGGAACTGTCTAATGCTTCGGGCACACCCATCGGTTTCATTAAAAAGCTCACCAATCTGCTTAACAATAATGGATCCCCTACACTTGTTACCTGTGATGATCCTGAAACGCTGAGGAGCGCGATTACAGGGCTCTTAAAAACAGCGGCAGACCAATCTATACAAAACGACCTTACAAGAATGGATAAATCTAAGCTATACTCTCACTACAAAGACATTCACATATCTTTCATGACGGAGGGATACCTTTTAGGGGATTTTCCTTTCCCGGTTGTAAGACTACTCGCACAAGTTAGAATACTTTCAAGTTTTTTTAGAGAAAACCACACCAAGATGCTCTGCGGTGAGGACCCGATTTGTACCTTCTGTAATTCAAAACTAAAAAATTAAATCACTCACTATATTTTTGATTGCTCTGCTCTGAAAGAAGAAAGAACCCTTATGCTCAAAACTGGGTAACTCTGTGCTTAACTTCCATCAATAATTGACAATATGACCCAGAATAAGTATATTGCAACGGCGTTTTATGGTTTCCACAAGTCCATATCTCAGAAGAAGGCCAAGTGACACTCACTCCTCACTTTCTTACTGCTACTCTTTTTGTGTTGTTTTTCTTGCTTCCCTCTTTCTTGTTTTTTTTTTTTTCTTTTTCTTCTGTCTATATCGTTGTTTCCTTTGTCTCACTGCTTTGTTCTTATGCATACCTCTGGTGAATCCTGTATAGGGTCAGTGACCCTAAATAAAGGCTTTTTGTTGTATATTCATAGTTCGTTTAAAATCCTCTTTTAAATACTAGATAAGAAAGCAAAATATTCCAATGTAATATTAGAGCAGTATGGTATAAATACATGAGCAAAACCGCTGGGACGGTTCATCACTAATGAGCCAGGCTGTCCCAGTATATTTGTTATTGAATTAGGGACAGTAGAATTTGCTTTATTTGTTTTACTTTTAAAAGAAGCGATAAAAATAGTTTATCATTACTTAATTTCAATGTTCCCCATTGTGCAATTGAAGATAATTTCCTGGCTTTGGGAGAAAGATGTGTCAGCATGTTATTGTGCGCTCATTGTTTTAAAATATTTTATAACAATTATTAAAATTACAAATATATTCTCACAATGAGTATCTTTTTTATTTAAAAAACGCTAGCTTTCAAGCGTTAATCGCTCTTCAACGGGCTTACTATAATATCGATTTTATCCCACCAGAAATATTTACTTAAATACATACAAAAATATGCGCGCGTTTGTTTTTGTAAATATTTCTGGTGGGATAAAGTCGATAATATAGTAAGCCCGTTGAAGAGCGATTAACGCTTAAAAGCTAGCGTTTTTAAAATAAAAAAGATACTCATTGTGAGAATATATTTGTAATTTTAATAATTGATATAAAATATTTTAAAACAATGAGTGCAGAATAACACGCTGACACATCATCTCTTTCCTAAAGCCAAGAAATTATCTTCAATTGCACAATGGGGAACATTGAAATGCTTAAATATGAACTATTCTTATCATTTCTTTTTAAGGTAAAACATATATTTGTAATTTTAATATCAATTATTATTCAAAGTATACACAGAGTTTAGACCATGCTGATAGTAGATAGTGTGATTTACAACACAGCTTGTATTTTATTAAAAATATAGCCTTATTAACCAATAATTTATTTAACCTCCGACGTTTCATTGATCTACTGTCACTCTCCAAAGGGGAATGACAGCAGGTTGGCGACTGTCAATAGATGACGTCAAGTTATGACATAAGAGGCGACCTTTTCTTTATAGATCAATTTCCTTCAGACAAAATTTCCATCTAGGAGACAAGAGTGTGTTACTAATAAAACTATAACACTAAATTTAGCAAATTCGGGACGTCCATCTGGAGATTAATGGTCCTCGTCAGTCTAGGGTGGTTTTATTTCATGAGATCCACAAAGGTTTCGGGAAATCTTTCGAATCGAACAAAGAGGCGTTCAACTGGTATAGTGGCTGTTTTTGTATCTTTACTGACAAGAGAGGTGTTTTCCTTTTTCTGACTGATTTACTTCTTGAAAAGTTTTAATCGGCTATGAGATTTTTCATTATAAGAATATAGACTCATGGATAAAAATTAAGGAAGTTGTACTTTTTATCATATATATCGGGATTCAGACAATAACTCTGAAAGATATTTGATAAACAGTGACCTTTATTGGAGACACACGAGATAACGAAGTGTGAACAAAATTGCCTCTGTTTAAAAAAAAAAGACGTCCAAGACGTTCCACAAGTTTTGTTCATGAGTGTATATTATGTAAATTATTTTCCAGAAAAAAAAAAGAGGAGAAGAAGAGAGTTCTGGCTGTTTGATATCATCAAAATAGTGCAGGTTACCTAAATAATCCCTCTAGTGACGGCGGATGTGCTATGAGATATCAGTGATGTGGTATTTTAGGTCTTTGTACGTAGGCGATTTATAAATAAAGACAAAGAAAACAAAGTTTGGAGTATTTTAGCATCTTGAGGAAATACGTTGTTCTGTGACGGTTGGTTCGACCTACCTTGGGTGGGACATCCTCAAGAGACTCTAGATCGCTGGCCGTCTCATTCAGGAAACAGATCTGCAGGTTCATGTTGTTCTGAAGCCGTGCGGCCAGGGATGCTCTGCGGCTGCCAGCCTCCTCCTCGTCTTCATCCTCGGTGTCCATGGCCAGCTTACGGCGGATCTCTTCGCGGTCAGGCCGGAGCTGAAACATACATCCTTCCATTATCGCTCCATTCTTTAACATCCTGGTGGACTGGAGTTGGGATACACTCGCTTCTTTTAGTACATTATCGCTTCTTTTAGTACATTATCACTCCATTCTTCAACATCCTGATGAACTGGAGCATACTTTTTTCTAGCATAAAAAAAAGGATAATTCTTAAATTTTAGTATTCATTTTAAATAAGATGTGAAACTAAACGTTCGAACAACAACAAACAAACAAAAAAGAAGAAATAAAGGTAATATTTACACTCATGGACAAAACTTAAGGAAG
Source organism: Cordylochernes scorpioides (assembly GCA_030710605.1). Lineage (NCBI taxonomy): Eukaryota > Metazoa > Arthropoda > Arachnida > Pseudoscorpiones > Chernetidae > Cordylochernes > Cordylochernes scorpioides. Next base: position 39,812,980 of record CP092864.1, read on the forward strand.
TGGAAAGTTTTTGATGTCGCGAAAAGTCTGTTTCTTTTTTTTTTTTTTTTTTTAGGACAGAGGCAATTTTGTTTACGCTTGGTTATCTCGTGTGTCTTCACTAAAGGTCACGGTGTATTAAATAATATTCTGAGTTATTGTCTGAATCCCGATATTCGTGTTAATTGGTACAACTTCCTCAAGTTTTGTCCTTGAGTGTATTTTAATTTAATGGTTGATTGTATTGCATACTCTTATTTTTAGTATTGAGACTCGCGAAATTTTAAACTGAAATAGGTAAGATTAGGGTGAAAGTGGTCAATTTCGGGTCGGCTAAGTTAGTAACCTTAAAATAGTTTAAATTCAGTAAAATATATCCAAATATATTAATGTGTAGATTCAATTGGGATCCTAATTATTCCATATATGACCTTTTTTTAAATTTGTTATTTTCAATCAGCGCCTCTTGTTAAAAAGAAGGTCTTATATACTTTGGGGTGAGTGAGAATGCTTTATAGATGAAATTAATAATGACTTTGATGTTGTTAGTCCTTGTGCCAATTCCATTAAAAAAAACAGCCTTTGTCAGAACAGAGCTTCATTCATCTTAGTGACAGCACTTGTGGTCCTCTACTTTTTCTAACAGCTCGCTTAATCAGTTCTTCCATAAACAAGATTGTATTTAATTGAAGTCTTCATGGAATCTGGGCCGTTTCTATATAGGCTATACCTTAATATTTAATGACTATTCTAGGTGTAAAGTTTGAGTTTCAATAATTATTCTAAAACTATCTTCCCGTAGTTTTGTCTTTTGTTAGCTACCATTCTTATGGCATAACCCTACAACAGATCCTGGTCGACAAAGAATACCTCCTGATCGCGAATTTAACATTTCTCAATCAATTTTGTATATCTTCTATAGTTTTATAGATGGAAAATAGATGGCGTCAGGTTTTGACGTTTATTTTGACGGGAGAGGCGCCCTAAGCTTCTATGGTTCTATAGTTTTCTTAATAAAAAAATTCAAGTTTTCTATTTTGTTGAAGACAATTACTCGGTATACGAGTAATATATCGATAGAAGAATGCTAAGTGATAGAGGAGTGTTTTTAAATTATTATTTTACAAAAATAGCGCGAGTTCTTAGGTGTGATGCCCTTCGTCAAAATCTAAGCTTAGCTCTCAGCTTGTGTAAGAGTGTCACGACCGAAAGCTCGCGCAATTTGTAAAATAAGAGAACCGCTTTACTTTTGATTTATTATTCTCCTATTGACAATATTAGTATGTTTTTTTTTTTTTCGTTATTATTTATCTCATACACCCATAATAAGAGATAGTGAGAAGTCCGACCATACCTCCCTGCGATACCCCCTGGACCTTTGGAATATTCGACCAAATCTGGTCCAAGGTGACTAACGTGGCAACAGCACCCATTTTCCAATGAAGAGCATTGGACACGACAACAACACATAATAATGAGCATAGGTATCATAATGGATAAAAGTTGGCGACCTAGATATACTATAAGTGCATTACGTGTCTATATACGATGTTCAGCTTTTGAACTTACAATGCGTCGAAGATCCAATTTAGTTTCTAGAGCTGATTTTTAAGGTTGAGATTGTGCACAGAACGATGGCTATTAAAGCAATTTATTGTGTTTTAAAATATATTTCAATACGACTTGTTCCATCTAGTGTGTAACAGAATGGCTCAAGAGTAGCAGACCAGCCTGAGCGGCCAAACAAACTTTCACCCTTCAGACATCAACAATTTAACATCTCTCAACAGCTGCAATCTTAGATAAAAAAAACCTCTCCATGTTGACGGTTGAAGTGAAAGTATAGCTCAGTACCTATACTCTATCTATACCTGCGTGCTTTAGTGCACAATAACATTGGTTATCATATTAAAGTGAAAATATCAGGCTTCAAGGAAAAAGTTTCTTTTTAATTTTTTTAAATTCACAAATAGCTAGCTTTACATCAGGATTCAAACAATAACTCTGTAAGATATTTGATACACAGTGACCTTTATTGAAGACACACGAGATAACTAAATGTGAACAAAATTGCCTCTGTCTCCTTCAAAAAAAAAAAAAAACAGATGACCAGTGACATAAAAGATTTTTCAATTCCTTAAGTTTTGTTCATGAGTACAAATTCCTTAACAAAATTGTGTGATATATCAATAAAATTATTTTCAATTCAGCTTTTAAAAATTCATCAATTTATTTTCAAAATCATTTTTAAACATTTAGGATATCCATTCAATCAAAACTCTAATCTATAAAATTGTTTTGAAATATAGCCTTTATAGAAAAAGTATCAAACATAGTTCTAGAAATTTCCTAATGTTCCAGAGAAAGATTTTGATAAAAACAACTAATTAGAAATTCCTGTAAATATTTATATCCCGTGCTGACATTGATTTATTGATTGTAGATCGATGACAAATATCGATAAAATTTACTGATAGCCTTTTATATTGCTTGCTCTTTAAGTGGCGCACTTTTTGTTGTCAAGGAAAGAAAAATGGAAGAAAACACATTCATCTTTATATCTAAATTACACATCCCCCTTTTCCATTTCTCACTTCGCCTAAATTCTACAATAAAAAAAAAAAACAAATCTTTTCCCATTTAAATAACACACAAACTATAGTAAGATTTTCCTATTGATTTTCATCCTTTATTTGAAATGGTGACAATATAACTTGATAAATAAATAAACAATCTAAAAGCTTATTTTGGAACGAATGCTTTATTCGATTTGAAATAAGCTTTTCATTTATTTACACAATAGAGCAATATTCAACATATTGTGGCAAAATATTTATTATTTTATCAATAGATTTTGATATTTTGTTACTCATCTAAGTTTTCTATCATTTTATTTATGTTCCTTTATGAAAATTAGCTTTATTTGTTTTGATAAAATTTGACTTTTATTCTGATGTTTTTATTTCCTCACGCACATTCATCTTTTTATATACAATATATTAATTTATTATGATATCAGAAAAGGGCTTTTTTTAAAAATGCATTCGAAAATAAATTTGTAGTACAGCCTGTCAAAATATAGTATTTTAAAGAATAAAACTAACAGACAAAACAGACAATTGGATCCAACAGACAAATTATATCCTTTAACTATTTGGTATATTTGAATGTGGAGAGATATATACTTGGTTATTTATTAATAAACATTTTTCGTATCAAAATAATTTATTTTTCGTATATTTATATTAATATTGTTATTCGGAGACTGAAATTTCTACATACAAAGTCAAAAAGACCACGTTAATATTATGAAATTTTAAAAAAGAAATTCATAAAAAATTATTTCTTTCTGAAGGAATCATATAATATATCACAGAGACATTCCTGTTTTAAATATTTTATTTTGGCGAAAGAGTAGCGTAGAATATAAATTAAAAATTCCTATTAAACTGATTCTGTTCATTTATCTAAAAGGTTGGTGGTGGCGGTGTGTCTTGTCCATTCATATATCAGTCTACTCAGTTCTACCATTTTCTTCTGTGTTCCATTTATATTTATTTGCAAGATTTTCAGGGTCCTCTTAGCATATATCCCGTTGGTTCCCCGATTTAAAAGGTTGAAAATAAAGAAGGATATAGATAATTGAATTCAGAAGAATCTAAACTAATCAAATCAGGCAAATCACCGGACTAACTATGAAAGAAACAGGAAAGCTAGGTGAAGAGGCAATAAAATGAATCAAATTCATCAACGAAATCAGTTTTGAAGGGAATTCTTCATAATTCTGAGAGGTCTAGCATCTATGATAAGATTTATTAGTTAACTCTACTCTTGAATCTTAATATAGTTTGTGTTATATAAATGAGGAAATATTTTTAATTGTAAAATCTGGGAGAAGAGTGAGAAATTGAAAAAGAGTATACGTAATTTAGATATAAATATGAATGTGTTTCTTCCATTTCTTCGCTTGACAACAAAGGCAAAAACTGCGCCACTTAAAGAGCAAGCTATATAAAAATCTATCGCCGTAGAGCTGAGAAGAAATAATTAAAATAAAGACGTCACAAACTTCCAGTGCTGTAAGAAAGATTAAACTATTATATTTTCGAGGAAACACGGTAATATTTATCGTCAAATAGCTTCTATAAGTGATAGGAATCCGTGTAAGGAAACCAAGACGTTCTATGTTGTAAGTAAAGAAAGGGACATTATCGAAGAATTCCAGAATGTCCCACCACCCCGAGCGCTACTGGACTTCTATCCTTCTATCTTTAGACCCAAGTGGCGCCTCTATATTTGTCACGGTGGCCGCCTGTCTGTCTATCCCTTACAAACAAGTGGCGACATGAAGACAGACGGATGTGGTCATTTTTCAGGTTTTACCATTTTGAGAATGAAATTCATAAAAATTAATCGTTATTATACTTTCGCTTCAATTGAAGCGTTCTCTAAATTCCAACTCGAATGAGGCTCTCTCACTCATCCTAAATTCCACTATATATTACCTAAAACTTTTTTTTGTTTTTATTTTTACAAAAAGAAAATCTATCTCTCTCTTTCTTGAGGTAATCCGGATTCCTGGAGCGTACTAAAGTCGCCAACTATTGTTGAATTATTCCTGTTTTATCTAATCTTCTTATCTAATCAACACTCTTTCTTTTATCTTCCCTGGCCTGGGGAATCCAACCTTTTTTGAACAACCTTGGTGGCGTGCAGCACCTTGGTACTTTGCTATAGTACAGAGGTACTATAGTACAGTTGTCTGCTTGTTACATTCATTTTTGGGCTCGAAAATCATACATTTTGGCTAGTAGCCCGTAAAACCATATTCTCTCTACAAAGCTCCCAAAATAATAAGCAGACAATTCCCAACAACAAGCACTAAACGGTGCGCATATCTAAATAAAAATGATAACAAAGAAATACAGTTTATAATGAACTCCAAGGTACAGAAGGGGACAGTTCCAAACAGAAATCACTAAGTGATGCGCCCTTTTAACCAAATAAAATAATAAAAAGGACATTTCACAAAGAACTCCAACGTCCAGAAAAAGACAATTCCTAACAGCATATATTAAAAGATGTTATCTATGCTAGCAATAGGACACACAGCGATAAAGAACACAAAGTGCGGCAGCAACATACAGAGCTTCAAACTCTAAATGTTACTATCTATGCAAACAAAAAGACAAAAAGCGTTAAAGGACACAAAGTGTTGTCCCCATCATACAGAATTTCAAACACTAAATGCTGTTATCTATGCTGACAGAAAGACAAAAAGCGTTAAAGAACACAAAGTGTTGTCCCCATCATACAGAATTTCAAACACTAAATGTTACTATCTAGGCCAGGGGTGGCGAACGTGCGGCCTTAAGGCCGCATGTGGCCTTTTCTTGCCCAAGTTGTGGCCTTTTCATAAATTCAAAATTATAATTTTTCTTTCGCAGTTTTCAATTACTTTCATTATTTTATTGAAAATATCTAATACGAATGTCATATACTATATAATATATATAATATAGTAAATGTAAGTATTTAAATTTCTAAAAGTAATTCGAAGTGTCGTGCTAAAAATGAAGTACATAACTATACCACTATATCGGCAGCGCCGATTTGCGGCATATGAATGCGGCCTTCTCAAAAATGGTAAAATGAAAATTGGCCTTCTAATATAAAAAGGTTCGCCACCCCTGATCTAGGCTAACAAAAAGACAAAAAGCGGTAAATGACACAAAGTGTTGCAACAACATCCAGAAGTTTCAAACACTAAATGCTACTATCTATGCAAACAAAAAGACAAAAAACGGCAAAGAAACAAAGTGCTGCTACCATCATACAGAACTTTCAAACAATAAATGCTGCCATCTATGATAACAAAAAGACACACAGAGTGGTAAAGGACACAAAGTGCGGCAGCAACATCCAGAGGTTTCAAGCATTAAAAGCTGCTATCTATGCTAACAAAAAGACACACCACAAAGAAGTAAAGTGTTGCAGCAACATCCAGAAGTTTCAAGCACTAAATGCTGAAGAGAAGTCGAGTGCGTTCCATGAAAGGGACCATCGATTTCCTATTTGGAGTTGTGCAATTGTGGGAGATCGATTGAAAGGCCAAGCGTGTTGTGGAAGTCGGGAATAGGTTCCAGGATTGTGACTTTTTCCTTCAAACTTCAGTAATGTCCTATCATTTATATATGTGTGGGGGTGAATATAGAGTTTGAGTGAGTTTTCTAGCATTATCATTATAATCTATTTCTAATTTAGATAAGCGTTAGTTTAGAGAGAGTCAAGAACGCACTGGAGACGCTAAGTGTATATCTATATATATAAAAATGAATGTTTGTATGTTTGTTTGTTGGTCTGTTGGTATGTCCGGTATACAAATTCGCAGTAGTTCACTAATTCAAACCAAAATTTCCATACATAGGTAAAAAATAACGGGGGTGACGATAGGCTATTTTAAAAAATATATAAATCAATTATTAAAACTATATATTCAAATTATTCAACTTAGCTCACGAGCAGCGCCCTCTATCAATACTAAAAGGTTATAAATACGTTTAAAATCTAAATCTTCTCAATATTTTATTAATAATAGTTCGCTTAATAACACATATAATATAAATATTTATATAATAACTGCTCTAATTTGAAATATTTGGTAGGTTTTATTTATTTATATATTTTCAATTTTAGATATAACTGATCTAATTCGCCGTTTAAATTACTAATATAGTTCGCTTAATAACACATATAATATAAATATTTATATAATAACTGCTCTAATTTGAAATATTTGGTAGGTTTTATTTATTTATATATTTTAATTTTTAGATATAACTGATCTAATTCGACGTTTAAAATAACTGCTCTAATTCGAAATATTTGGTATGTTTTATTTGTAAATTAAATTTTATTGCCCTCTATCGTTAAAATTTTACACAAATAAATTTACTGGCAATGCGTTTCTTTTTTAAATCTCTACAGACCTTACTGCAATGATATGATTTAATGAATGAGAGGGCTTGGCTCATCAGTAGTGAACCCTCTCAGCGGTTTCGCCAAATTAATCTCTAGACCGCTCTACTATTGTATTGGACTGGTTTTGTTATATACCCTGCATTTTCTATGGAAGGCAGCTAAATGGTGTTTAGTGAACTATGGACATAAGCTTATAGGTCTGTAGAGGTACATACATATAAATTTCAAGGTATTGCATCGAGAAAAGCTCTTCCGCGCAAAACATGTTTTCATAACCATTATATATTAGTAAATTAAATTTTATTGCCCTCTATCGTTAAAATTTTACACAAATAAATTTACTGGCAATGCGTTTCTTTTTTTAAATCTCTACAGACCTTACTGCAATGATATGATTTAATGAATGAGAGGGCTTGGCTCATCAGTAGTGAACCCTCTCAGCGGTTTCGCCAAATTAATCTCTAGACCGCTCTACTATTGTAATGGACTGGTTTTGTTATATACCCTGCATTTTCTATGGAAGGCAGCTAAATGGTGTTTAGTGAACTATGGACATAAGCTTATAGGTCTGTAGAGGTACATACATATAAATTTCAAGGTATTGCATCGAGCAAAGTCCAATACAATAGTAGAGCGGTCTAGAGATTAATTTGGCGAAACCGCTGAGAGGGTTCACTACTGATGAGCCAAGCCCTCTCATTCATTAAATCATATCATTGCAGTAAGGTCTGTAGAGATTTAAAAAAAAAAGAAACGCATTGCCAGTAAATTTATTTGTGTAAAATGTTTTATTTGTGTTCACTATATTTCTATTTATTTGAGGTATTATAATTTCCATGTTTCAAAAACCTATTTCAAAAAGGTCGTTAGAAATATGTAAGGCCTGAAATAGCTTTACATGCGAATATTTATGATGCCAAGCGTGGCTTAATGGTTAGGTGTATGGCTTCGTATTTCCACAACCTTGGTTCGAAACTTAGCCTGGGTGCTTTTTTTTTAAATATTATTGAAGCAAAGTTTTTTTTTTTTACAGTACCTAAAATTTCCATATATAGGTAAACAAATACGAGGAAAACGATAGGCTATTTTAAATTATATATAAATTAAATATTAAAACTATATATTCAAATTATTCTACTTAGCTCACGAACAGCGCCCTCTATCAAGGTTATAAATACGTTTAAAATCGATATCTTCTCAAAATTTTATTAAAAATAGTTCGCTTAATAATTAGAATACTTGATCTAAATCGAGATATTTATAGACGCTCGCTTGATTTGAAGATTTACACATGTGTATATCGTAACTAATCTAACTGTAAAGTTTGGAGCGGGACGTTTCACAAAAGTGACGTCCACGGTGCCAATTTATAATTGTAACGAATAGTATTTGAATAAAAACATTTAATCGGGTAAAACCCGGGCGTTGCCCGGGTCATTCGTCTAGTATTATTATAATGGCATATATATATCGTTAGAAAAATTGGCACTTATTAAAAATAACAAGTGACTTTGATATTAGACTTATTGTGAGATTTGAAGATATAATTCCTTTCAAATTAAACTTTAAGTAGATAAGAATCGACACCGTATATTAAAGATTCATCAATGATGGCAGCTTATCTTTGATCAAATATATTTATATCTTCCGATAGTTTACGGCAAATCTAAATGCCATCTTCCTCTTGTAGCAGGTTCTAGAAATTTCTAATCACTGGTGTATATGAGAATTGGGTTTTATGAGTAAGAAAAGTGCTTGTAATGAACTATTTTTGTATATATCATTGTTTCTATATTATGTAAAAACTAGACGAATGGCCCGGGCAACGCCCGGGTTTTACCCGAGTGCGAATATATTTTAAAAACGTTTTAATTCAAATAATATTCGTTACAATTATAAATTGGCGCCATGGATGTCACTCTTGTGAAACGTCCCGTTCCAAACAGTGTTTTTAAAATGTTTTAACTATATATAATATATCGGTATAATAACGGTATAAAGAAATAATGAGCCTATAGCCTAGTGGTCATGGCATCTGCCCGGTAAGCGGAAGGTCGTGGGTTCTATTCCCATCCCTTGACACTTTTTTAATTTTATCCATTCTGACCAAAATCTATCCGTGAACTTCACACAGTGAACTTCACACAGACAGAATAAGGCAATTATATAAGTAGATCTTCATCTTGTCTACACCTTGTATACATCTTGCTTCCTAGGGTTGCCTAGAGTGGCCGCTATAGACAGGGTGGTCTGTATAGACAGGTGGATGTATCACACAGCTGATAACAGGGTTGCCTAGAGTGGCCGCTATAGACAGGGTGGTCTGTATAGACAGGTGGATGTATTACACAGCTGATAACAGGGTTGTCTAGAGTGACCGCTATAGACAGGTGTATGTATCACACAGCTGATAACAGGGTTATCTAGAATGGCCGCTATATGCAGGGTGGTCTGTATAGACAGGTGGATGTAGCACACTGCTGATAACAGGATAGCCTAAAGTGACCGCTATAGACAGGGTGGTCTGTATAGACAGGTGAATGTAACACACTGATGATAACAGGGTTGCCTAAAGTGACCACTATAGACAGGGTGGTCTGTATAGACAGGTGGATGTAGCACACTGCTGATAACAGGAGTGTCTAGAGTGGCCGCTATAGACAGGGTGGTCTGTATAGACAGGTGGATGTAACACACTGCTGATAACAGGGTTGTCTAGAATGGCCGCTATAGACAGGTGTATGTATCACACAGCTGATAACAGGGTTGTCTAGAGGGGGGCAGGGAGGTCACGTGTTCGCAGGCAGCCAATGGGCGCGCATTCTATCCGTGAACTTCAGACAGACAGAATAAGGCAATTATATAAGTAGATAGTTCTTATTGTCTTTCTTATTTAAAAGACCTAATTCTCATACCCACCAGTAGCTAGAAAGTTTCTAAATACCTGTTCCTGGAAGAATATAGATGTTTAGCCTTTTTAAAAAATAGAAGGATATTAATAACGTATTTTATCCAAGATATTCATCAATGATAGATCTATATGGATTGTCTATATTCCCCATTGAAGATTAATCTATTTAGAAATAAAAGACAATTCTCTGAGGGAAGATTTTATTTTATATATAACGGAAATACAAGTTTTCAGGCTCAACAGCCCTTCGATTTACCCATTGTACTACTATAATTTTAGTAACGCAGTTATACCAGTCAAAGGGCTGTTGAGCCTGAAAACTTGTATTACCGTTATATATAAAAAGAAACTCTTTCCCCAGCGTGAATTATATTTTATTTATAATTTTGCCGAAAGGGGGGGGGGGGATTATAATATTAACAAATTAACCTATTTGTTGACAGCTCCTGATCACAAGGAATAACAAAAACAATATTTTCTAAATAAAACAATGTTCAATAAGGATAGACATCAATAGCAATAAATAAAAATTTGAAAAAACTGCCTCCGAGGTTAGATTTCTTGCTTTATTTTTATATTCTTTCAAGCTTTCGAGTGTTATAAATTTTTCTACAGGAGTTTTTTGTTATACACCTATCCCCCGATTTACACGGTAGATACGTTCCTGAGAAAAACATGTAAATCGGGGGATAGGTGTACACAGAAATAAAAATGCATTGACAGGTTAAAATAGGTAGTCAGCACATAAGCTCTGGATTCCTCGTGAGATGTGTACACAGCGCATGTGTTCAATCACAGTAGCATTTTGTATAGTGCGATAAAAAAAAAACTTATTTGGAAAACCGTGTAAAAGCGAAAACGTGTAAAACAAGTACCGTGTAAATCGGGGGATAGGTGTATACTCCTGTATAAGGGTTTATTATACCCGAAAGCTTGAGAGAATGTGAAATTAAGCAAGAAACCTATCCTGAGAGGTCTTTTTTAAAAATTATTATTGCTTACATTTCAGAGGATTATATCTTTCGTATAGACATCAATATAACGCTCGCAATATGGCACAGGGAAGATATGTCGTATGGGGCACGATTTGTAGCTCTGCGTGCAGCTCTATGATAAAAGAATGCAGGATCCGACCCCGGATGGAAGAGCACTGGTCACGAGGTTAGGAGCTATCTGTGAAGGATCAAAGGCCCGGAAGCCACGTAATTTCACCAAACGCTCTTTTTGTTGACGCTTCATTGTCTGCTGATCGTGGTTTTTGCTGACGGACATCACGATGCGCCTCTGTCCACGCACTTAGAGTCCGTAGGGAACAGAGCGCTTGCAAGGATTGTACTTGAGTTTGAAAACCGGCATTATGATAACAGAACATGTACTTCTGCCGTTAAAATACGTAAAAGACTATGCACCCATCAAGCGCCCATCTCTGTGAATCCTCCCATTAACAACCACCTCCATAAACGACCACTTTCTAAATTCAAAGATGGTTTGAATTAAACTGATCCAATCTCTAATTAGACACCAGATTCAGGTGAGACGAAGGCTATTCATTTGGAAAAAGGCATTTCCTGATCGTGCAACTATAAAAGTTGCTGATGGCTTGCGCCATCTGTCGGAATAAATATCAACTTAATTTTTTTTATTCATTTCAGAATTAACCAAATACCCATTTCTTGAATAATATTTGCCCACAATTATGAAATAATTAAAAAATCAACAATTTATTGATATTTATTCCGACAGATGGCGCAAGCCATCAGCAACTTTTAGTTGCACGATTAGGAGATGCCTTTTCTTTTAAAATAACCTATGTTTATTGAAATGTTTGCCGGGAGGATTTTGATTTACAAAAGAAAGGTCACTTATCTTGTCATAAACAGACGACTAAAACTATGGACATCAATTGGTGTTTTGTCACCGATCCGAGTCCCCTAGTTTGCAGAGACGGTCGATAGATGATGCATAGTTTTAGCATCTATTTTGACGGGAGAGGTGACCTTCCTTTTAAAATGTAACAAAGGATAATTAATGCTGACTCACACATGACCATTAGAGGGACGTCGGTTACAACACTCTAGGATGGAAAGTGATTCATTAAGATGTTGTTTTACGCCAACTTATATAGGGTTCTTACAGAAACCCATACGATATTGCCCACCTAGAATGATATCAAATAAATCTGTGGATTGAAGGTAGGTTATCTAGAAAATATTCACAATAAGATTATCTAGAATAGAAAGCCAACTAAATACATTATACATTTGATCTTTCATTTTGTCGAACTCTCTGAAATACATTTGAACCATTCTATTATATAGATGGCGTCTGGTTTTAGACGTCTATTTTGACGGGAGAGGCGCCCCTTGTCTCTTTAGACATTCTATTATAAGTAAATAAAGATGGGAAAATGTTTTGACTGCCTAAATTTTCCAGATAGGAACGTTTTAATGGCAAAAATCCATTGATACGTGAAAAGTGGCATTTATAAGATTGAATTACATTAGAATTTTAGTTTTGATTGTATGAAATAGACTTTAAAATGACTTTTCTAAATATCTATATATTACAGATAGCGCTCTATGTTCTGTTCAGTAAAGTGGAAATATTGAAAATGTTCATCAGTAATGAACTCTTCCAGCTATTCCGTCAGTTTAATCTACCAGACTATTATTGGTGAAATTGCTTATATACTTGTGTTATCTCTTTTTTTTTTTTGCTTATCCATAATACACGTGGTACAGGCTATGGTAATCATGGTGGGTAGAAGTAGACGACTGCTTTTACTGTAAGTGCACCACACGTTTACACATGTGAAAAGCAGTTCGACTTTGCACTTACAAATGTGCCAGAACCCCGTTTGGTTACTTGCACTCACTGGTGGAGTTGGACTTTTGCAAGGATCAGGGGCCATTGGAGCATTTTTTAATCAGGAAAAAAGTGTCCAATGCGGGAATCGAACCCGGATCGTAGTGGTCGAAAACCGACGGTTTAGACCATCCTTCCACCGACCCCCTACTTGTGTTATCTACAATCCCTAAGTACACGTGGTACAGGCCATGATAATCATGGAAGGTAGAGGTTTGCTTTTATAAAAATACACAATATGGCTACACATATGCGAAAAGTGCACTCCTCATATTTGAATATGCATAAAAACAGTTTTTTTTTCACCCTTTCCACGAAAATCGCTATGATAATATCAATAAATCTGCCAAAACAATATTTTGGTATACAGTAGAACCTCTATGAGAGGACACTCGCGCTAGAGGACATCTCTCTACAAAGGACAGTTTTCATTTGAAAAATTATCATTTTTACTATTTAGCAGCTCACCGGTAAGAGGACATCTCTTCCTAAAGGACACTTTGGCTCTGCAATTAGGTGTTGTCCTTCACAGGGAAGTTCTACTGTATTCGGTTCAATAACCAACTTTTATACCGTGGTGTCAGGTCATGGCCCTCATCGGTACTGGGGCGGCTTTGGTTTCATAACAAGCTCACGTGAGGAATTGTTCAAAACTACCTAAAACGTGTTTCACCTTGTGAAATTAGGAAGAGGAGTTCCTATTCTGCACATATGTGAATACCTTATTGTGAAACACTACAACATCTACATATGTAGAAGCAATTTTACATATGCACTTGTTATGTATCAGCGTCCCGTTTTGTTACTTTTAGCTTATTCAAAAGGCTCACAACTTACCAGTAGTTAGAATTGTCAGAAGTCCCAATTATCACAAAATGGCTTCAAAATATTAACGGTAGTCCCAATTTTCAGGAGTTCCAATTAACAATGGTCTCCGTTATCAACAATTCCAATAAGCAAACAATTCTTGTATTTCATATAGACTATATAGAAGATAATTCTAAAAAAAACATTGTTTGGAAATACTGAAAGATTTGATAGATTACTACTGATAGATCGGAACAACTGATTTTCTCAACGAGGTATTCTCAGAGTTTCCGCTCTATGTTCTCTTGTCATACCTTAGCGTTCCAGTCCTCAGGAGTCCGGGCGTCCATGTCCTGCAGTCGGCGTTGTTTGCGCGACATCTCCAGCATGTCCAGCAGGTCAACGAGGTCTGCGCTGAGCTCATCGCGGAACTCCTCCTGCGGCGGGAGAACGTCCGGGAGCGCGGCCCCGTCGCGGGGTGGACCGCCCTGGACGTCGGGCAGACATCCGTCCTCCTTGCCGCTCCCCGGGCACAGCAGCGGCAGCTCCTCGGCCATGTCGCCCAGCGAGCTATAGCCCCATCCCTGGGCCACTCTGCACCACATACATTGAACTAGAGTCACATCTAGAGAATGTTTGGAAATATATATGGCTATTTAAAATAATTTTATTCGCGATCGAACGTTGTGGCCCATTGTACGTATTACATCCCAAACACGATGCGACGCCAGCCATCTCTGTCTTGAACTCGATGTACCATCTCGGCGACCGTTAATCCAGTCAGTTCCTTTAATTGGTCCACGAAGCGTGTCGGGAGGAGTCCAGATATGCGTCGCCCAGACGTCTTTCCAGTCAGTATGGTGTACTCCATTCCCCCGCGTCGCGCGATGTGACCGAAGAATCTCAAACAATTCCGTTGTAGGCGCTGCAGAAGTCGGTATATAGGGCTACATCTGATATATAGCTAGCAATGAATATGTATATATATGTTTCTATGAAAATGTTAATCTGCAAGACGCAGGTTATCATAATCCCCTTTTGATTTGTTTTTGTGACTTTGGCGGTTCGCAAATAAACAACAAAAGCTGTATCAGAAATTATAAAGAAAATAAAGATTTTCTGATAATAAAAGTGTACAAAGATGTTGCAACATCAACCAACATCAACATCAACGTTTCAGTGACCCACTGTTCCTCTCCTGAGAGAAATTATTATTTTAAATACTTTGTTCTACTTATATATGTACATGAAATTGGTTGATATTTTCCGAATAACTTTCAACCAACAAATGATCTTCAAAATCTAAAGAATGGTGATCTAAATCAAGGTTTCCACAAAGTGGCGTGTCTACTAATATATCAAAATGTATGTCTAAAGGTATATAAAAAAGTCAAATAGATTTTTGGGTAATGCTTTTTACCACATGTTTAAACATTATATATTAAAATAATACCCATAATAAAGTTTGAGCTTGTTAGTTTTGCTCTGAAATTCCTTATGCTGCGTCGCTAAAATTGTGTTTACCCTTGAAGTTTGTCTTTTGATAATAAAGGTTAGAAAACTCTGGCTAACCTATTGAATACTAGAACTGAAAAAAAAGATGTGCTGGACAAAGATGGACATTAAAACAAAAGATGTTTGAAATTTTCAAATAAAAATGGCAAAAAGGATGGAAAGATGCTGAGAAACGGAAAACAAATTGAAAAATTAAAGGAGATGTCTTCAACAAGAAGTGCCTACGAAGAAGAACAAAGTAGTTAGAAAAGTATTGATAAAATCAGGATTTGCAAAACCTTTCAACTAAGCTTAATAATGAATGGGTTTAAGGTTTGTTGAGAGAGAGAGGGTCTATATTGGCTGCGGGTATGATCGACCAATGACTGAATTTTCCTTCACCACGTAGTCCATTACTGTAAAACCTACTAATATCTCATATATGACCGCGTTTGAGATAATAAATAGGAAAATGAATAACAAAAAAACATTCATATGATTTGAAAAGAGAAAGATAGATAGAAAATCCATAACCACAATTATTTATATAAAGGAATGAATCAAGAGTTAGTTTGTTTATTTTCAATAAATTGATTAGAGCATGTGCTGCCACATATTGATAGATGAAAAATCCAATATATATTTTAACAGAAGAACCCTATTTGCATATATATATATATATATATTAATATTTAATTAAAAAGGCATATATTGGATCAAAATATCATTTATTTGACCAATATTTCAGTTGGCTGAACGCCAACCTTTATCAAGGTGTTATAACATATTAATATGTTATGAAAAAGGCATTTCCTTATCGTGCAACTGAAAGTTGCTGATGGCTTGCGCCATCTATCGGAATAAATATCAACTGTTCTCGTTGATTTTTAATTATTCCAGAATTGGCCAAATACCCATTCTTGATTAATCAAGAAAAGCTAACCACGTACGCGTTTCGGACTGTTGGCCCTCATCAGCGTGGTGCAAGCTGTAACCTAACGACCAAATAATTGGTCCTTCAGGCATCCTAAAAAATCATGAAACGGGTAGTTAAGGCCAGAATTGCGTGATACCGCGACACAATGTAAAAAAAAAATAGTACAAATGTGATATTGTACTGGGATAAGGTGCATAAATTAGGAAAAAGGCATCTCCTTATCGTGCAACTGAAAGTTGCTGATGGCTTGCGCCATTTATCGCGCATTTTCACGTTGAGTCGCGGTCTTACGCAATTCTGGCCTTAACTACCCGTTTCATGATTTTCAGGATGCCTGAAGGACCAATTTTTTGGTCGTTGAGGTACAGCTTGCACCACGCTGATGAGGGCCAACAGCCCGAAACGCGTCCATCTTGATTAATCAAGAATGGGTATTTGGCCAATTCTGGAATAATTAAAAATCAACGAGAATAGTTTATATTTATTCCGATAGATGGCGCAAGCCATCAGCAACTTTCAGTTACACGATAAGGAGATGCCTTTTTCATAATTTATGCACCTTATCCCAGTATAATGTCACATTTGTACTATTTTTTCATATTGATATGTGTCAACAGAAATATATTTATATATATAGAATTTTGTATATTTCTCCCCAGTATACGTTTCCAAAATATTTTTCCTATCTATATAATACTTTTATATATAATTTAGAATGTGTCTTGAATGAGTTAGTCTTCTAGTTTCAATCTCGGAATAATCTGTCCGATAACAGCATAATTTGCCTATTCTGGGGTTGGAAAATGAATGTGAAAATAATGCACTCATAGACAAAACTTGAAGAGGTTGTACCTTTTAGCATGTATATCGGTACTCAGACAATAACATTGAATGAACTTTGATACACAGTGACCTTTATTTAAGACACACGAGATAACCAAATTGTCTCTGTCTCCTTTATAATAATGAATTTCCTTCTTTATCGCACCACTATATTACTACTTTAATAATAATAATAACAATTTTTTTAATAAATAATAATGGTTGGGCAAACCTCACTTGGCAGGTCGATTGTCTAGCCATAAATAATTTGAGATGTATTAATCTCCAACTTCCAATAAGAGACCAGCTCCAAAAGTGACCATGTATTTTTAGTCTCACACAGGTTCGACTCTATAGTTTCAGAATTGGCCTAGATTGTGCAACAACCAACGTAGTATGGAATATAGTAGGATATTGAACCGGATCTATAGAATGTTCTTTTAAATAAATAGATGAAAAAGTTTCACAAAAGCTCAGATACAATAGAACCACCATTGAAGATACCCTCGCTAGAAGACACCACTATACAAAGCGGAACCGCTGGGAGGGTTCACCCCTGATGAGCCAAGCCCTCCCAATATATTTTTTCATCGCAGTAAGGACAGTAGGGGTTCGTTTTATGTATAAAAGAAACATTCGCGCTTTTAAATCCTTTTATTTTGTAAATTTCCATTGCAAAAAAAAAAGACCACTTTTGTTGATTAGAAACTCTCCGGTAGGAGAAAATCTCTCCCTAAAGGGTACTTTGGCTCTGAAACTAGGCATCCTTTAGAGAGAGGTAGTTTTAATGTATAGTGTTCTGTCATATGTTACTTTTACCTTAATTAGGAAGAGTGTTTTTCGAGCGAAGGTTAATAGAAGCAAAATATTGGATCGGTCGAAAAGTATTTTAAATAATTGTTGGACGGGCTGGATATATATCTTGCTATCTAATTTGATCACACAAAAATCTCTTATAACCGATATTTAGTAGAGGAACATCAAATTGTCTGTACCGTAGGATATATATCTGTATACTTTCTTAAAAATAAATATTTGTTCAATTAAAAACTGTATATTTGCTCTATAATGTTAGATATTTTCATTCCCTTTTTTTTTTTTTGAGCCCAGTGTTTTTCTATCCACTTCTATAAGTTACGGCAATCTGTATTTTAAGAGGAGAACAGAAGAATACCTTAAACCGATGTGTAAAAAAAAATATCATATCAAAATTATTATAGCCCATTATTTTCATAATTTTTTCATATAACTTTATATATTCTCATTTATTTCTTCCTTTTTTACCCAACTCCTTTACTATATATTTCTCAGGAGAATGCATCTCTATCTCTCAAAACAAATACACAATCAATAAATACATTTATTAAGACCTTTAGCCTTATATATATATTAAAAATAAAAGAGGCATATCCTGACCAGGACCACATGTGCTTTTTAGATGGCAGGGCGCCATCTAGTGGAACAAAAATCAACTAAACATTGATTTAACCTGTTCCCTGATATTTGGACAACCCATTTTCTTTATAAATCAAGAAAAGCCATCCACGAATGCATTTGGTGCTGTTGGCGCTTATCAGCGTGGAGCAGGCTGTACCTCTATGACCAAAAATAATTTTGGTCCCAGAGGCTTCTTGAGAAACCAAGAAATGGGTATTTAAGGCCAAATTTGCGTAAATACGCTTAACACATGAAAAAAAAAACAAATATATACAATAAACAATATATATGTAAAAAACTAAAGGTCTTTAATAAATGTATTGGTTGATTGTGCATTTGTATTTTTTTTCCTCACGCTTCCATAATAGGTCTGAAAATAACTACTGACTTAATTTCGATTCCCAAATATGCAAATTATCTAGAAATCTGTGTAATTTGTATATTTGAGTAAAATTATATAATATTTAATTCTTATTATCACGCACTACTATACTAGGACTTATGGACAATAATAAATAAACCTTTGTTAGAATAATATTGATTGGGGAAACACTCACTCGGCAGAGCCGGGTCATTCCTCTATAAAGGAATAAGAAAAGAAGGAACAGCCAAAAGATGTCCAGCTGGCTCCCTTCAGCGCTAACAAGCCCTCCAATTATTTCTCCATTTCCACCAGCCTCTGAGCTCGGATAAGACGATATTAAAGAGTCTCCCAAGTTTTCTTCTCCAAAGTAAGAAAATACGTCAGAGAGCTGAACAAAATGATTTTTACGTTGAATTACATTTGAAGAGTTATTTTCTAATGGATCCTTGAATGGATCTATGAAAGTGAAAGTCTGTATCTAGTAGCTTTGTTGTATATTATATATAAAATAAATATTGTATATTGGTGAGTTTTGGAAAATGGGAGAGTGTTAGGAGCTCAACCTCTAAACATTGTATTTTTTTAGAATATATTCGAATAATTTCAAATATGTACAATCAATAGTTATGAATAGGGATTCATCATATATATATAACCTCTTGAATATTGAGCAATCCATATGAAATTATTAATTAAAATACTTATTTTGGATTTAAAATAAAATAAAACATTTTATTTATAACAAAATGTCAATATTTCAATAGGCTATACGCCGTCAGAGCCTTTCTTGTTTTCAAACTGCTTTGGTTGATCACACAACGATATATAGAATATTTACAACTCTGGGGCTAAAATTTAAAATATATACACACAAATATATGAACAAACTATAAAATTAAATAATAATATATGAGTCCTAATAAGTATATATATAATAAAAGAATGTTAAATATATTGGAACTGTAAATATAACGGAGGGAGGTCAATTCTTATTATATTTATATATTATCATTATATATAAATATTAATTTATTCAACATAAAGTTACGGGAGGATTATATTCATGTACCTAGAGATTGAGATTAAAACTGATTTATTATAACGTCCATATAAGATTATATAAGGTTAAATACATAAAATGAATAAATGTACCTAGAAAGGTATCTCTCCCTTTAATTATGCATCAGAACAATTGCGCTGGGCATCACTCTAGTAAAAGTACTTCGCTAGTGGCGATATAGAATTAACCACAACACCAGTTTTGGCAAATTCAGACAAAAAGTCATCTTGTATACCATGGTTTCGGGCTATAGCCCTCATCAGTACAGGGACGGCTTCGATTTCATGACAACCTACGAGAAGAATTATGAAATCGGTCGAATTTACCAAACATGTTTGTTATATATATTTGATTATATGTATATACAACTCTATATATTTGCCAACCATTTTTATTTACCTCTTTTTACACAAATAAATTTACTGGTCATGCGCTTCTTTTAAATATCATCAAATATTATCTCTGACGTTTATTCATAGTATTTACTATTTAATCATTTATGACCATTGACCGGAATGCAGAATTTGCATAGGCAATTGTTATTATTATTAGAATGTAGCTTGTGCTGTAAAGACAATTAAATCTTTAGTAGCTTAAATAAATGTCTGATCCTTAAATTCTAAATACACCACAGCTGGCGACGAGGATAAAAAAGTAAGTTAAATGATGTCAAATATAGTGCCATTTCCAGTTTTCACGCCAGATCAAGACTTCGAAATTTTCGTGAAATGTTTACGTTTTGCGTTTGCTGCGAATGATACTTCGTTAGCTAAACAAGTACCAGTTTTACTGGCGGTGATAGGCCCAAAGTTATTTAAATTGGCCGAAGATTTGGCAGCGCCTGAAAAACTAGAAACGAAGTCATTTGATGAAATAGTCGCACTTCTAAATAGACATCTCGCACCTACACCTAGAGTGATACCAGCTAGATATAAATTTTTTAAGTCAAGCCAAGAAGATGAAACTATATCTCAATTTATGGCAACATTGAGAGGTCTAGCAGAGCCTTGTAAATTTGGAAGTATGTTAAATGAGATGTTAAGAGATAAGTTGGTGGTTGGCGTTAGATCCGAAAATCTACAGAAACGCCTATTGCAAGAAGGCGATGACGCAACATTAGACAAAATTTACGAAATAGCATTATCATACGAAGCCGCAGAACGAGATTTACTATCAATGAAAAAGGTAGATTATGCAGATGCAAATGTTCATGATGTTAAAAAATTAAATAGTGCATGTTCTCATTGTGGTAGACATAATCATCTATCAAATAAATGCTTTTTTAAAAACGCAAAATGTCATGAATGTGGAAAAATTGGACACATAAAGCCGGCTTGTAAAAATAGAAAAACTAAATATGCAAAAATACAGCATGGATCAAAAGCTACTGGAAAAATTAATGTGGTTGAAGCAAGTGAAAATGGAAAATATTTTATTACATAAAATGTGGACAACAAAAATATACAGTTTGAATTTGATACAGGTAGTTGTCACACGTTAATGCCAATAAATTTATATAAGAAATTGTGGAATAAGAAAATATCTCCTATAAATTTACATCTTAAATCATATTCAAATACGAAGATTGATGTTATTGGCAAAAGAGAAGTGTTCGTAGCAGAGGCAAATAAAACTCTTCCTTTGATTATAACTGAAGCAAATAGGTCTGTATTGCTTGGCACTACTTGGATCAAGTGCTTGCCTGCTAAATTTTTAAAATTCTCGGACATAAATTTAGTCCAGGAAACAACATGTTCCTCTTTGGTAAATAAATTTGCAGAGGTTTTTGACACTACAAATGTAGGTGTAATTAAGGATCATAAGGCGCATCTGATTCTTAGAAAAGATGCTAATCCTAGATTTTTCAGGGTGAGAAATGTTCCTTATGTAATGAGAAACGCCATTGAAAAAGAATTGGGAAATCTTGAAGCCCAAGGAGTAATTACAAAAATAGAAAGAAGCGATTGGGCTACGCCTATAGTTCCTATAATGAAAAAGAATGGCCATGTCCGTATTTGCGGAGATTTCAAAATAACACTAAACCCTGTACTTAAAATTGACCAATATCCACTACCAAAAATAGGACATTTTTGCCATTCTCGGAAGAGGAATAAATTTTAGTAAAATAGATTTGTCCCAGGCATATTTGCAATTAGAATTGGACGAAAAATCAAAAGAAATGGCTGTAATAAATACCCATAAAGGACTCTATAGATATAATAGACTTCCTTTTGGCATTGCTTCTGCACCAGCAATATGGCAGCGAATAATTGAACAAATATTGTCCGGCATACCAGGAACTCTTGTCTATCTAGATGATATACTAATTACCGGAGAGTCAGAGGCTGACCATCTTAGAAATTTGGAGGCAGTCTTAAATAGATTAAATGAATATGGCCTCAAGGCTAACAGAGACAAATGCAAATTTTTTCAAGAAAGTCTTGAATATTGCGGTCATGTGATCGATAAAAAGGGATATTCCCCTGATTTTGAGGAGGACGAGAATATCTTGGTCAGAGATTTTCTGGGTCCAAACAAATGGAAGGAGGGAAAAATTATAAAGAGACTGGGGAAGTGTTTTTATACGGTTAAACTAAATGACGGCAGATTATGGAGACGGCACGTATGCCAATTGAGAAAGAATTACATCGTGCCTAGTCCGGCTCCCGAGATATTTCTGCCGGAGCAACTGATAAAGTGTCCAAGTGATGAGAGCCGTGCAGAGGATGGTTCTGTGGAGATTCCAGTCTCTTCCAGTAAAGAGAACATTCCCTCCTCTTCAGGAATCTCTGCACCAGAGGAGCCCGGTCCCGCAGCTTCGGACCAGGATAGGACGCCTCAGCGAAGGTATCCTATGAGGGATAGGAGACCTCCTGAAAGATTTGGATTTTGAAGGAGGGGAAGGAGCTGACGTGTATTCATAGTATTTACTATTTAATCATTTATGACCATTGACCGGAATGCAGAATTTGCATAGGCAATTGTTATTATTATTATTATTAGAATGTAGCTTGTGCTGTAAAGACAATTATATCTTTAGTAGCTTAAATAAATGTCTGATCCTTAAATTCTAAATACACCACAATCTCTACAGACCTTACTGCAATGATATGAGTTATTGAGTCATTGCAGTAAGGTCTGTAGAGATAATATTTGATGATATTTAAAAGAAGCGCATTGTCAGTAAATTTATTTGTGTAAAGTTTTAACGATAGATGGAAATTTAATTTACCCCTTTATTATATTGCCACGTGGAAAATTTGGAAAGACAAAAACTTCAGGATGACACAACAATTTATTTAAAGGAAGAACAAACTATATAATTGATAAAGTACAAGATAAACAATGAGGGAAGTTTACAGAGTAGCAAAATATAAATATAAAAATTGATAATATTTTAATACAAGGCAATAACGCGCCATCTATACATATAAAATAAAAGGATTTAAAGCGCGAATGTATCTTTTATACATAATGCGAACTTCTACTGTCCTTACTGCGATGAAAAAATATATTGGGAGGGCTTGGCTCATCAGTGGTGAACCCTCCCAGCGGTTTCGCCAATTTAATCCACCACAATTGGCGAAACCGCTGGGAGGGTTCACCACTGATGAGCCAAGCCCTCCCAATATATTTTTTCATCGCAGTAAGGACAGTAGAAGTTCGCATTATGTATAAAAGATACATTCGCGCTTTAAATCCTTTTATTTTATATGATAATATTTTAATAAAATAGTGAATACTTTGCTACACACAATATATTGTCTTTTATTTTATTATATATTTTTATCTGAAAAACGAAAGAAAAAAAAAAAAAGATAAAAAGATCTGGTGTTGAAATCAAAAATAATAATGGCATATCCTGACCAGGAGCACATGTGCTTTACAGAAGGCAGAGCGCCATCTGGTGGAACAGGAATCAACTAAACATTGATTTAGCCTGTTCCCTGATATTTGGTCAACCCAATTCCTTGATAAATCAAGAAAAGCCATCCACGGACGCGTTTCGCGCTGTTGGCGCTCGTCAGCGTGAACTAGGCTGTACCACAGTGGTTTATCAAGAAATTGGGTTGGCCAAATATCAGGGAACAGGCTAAATCAATGTTTAGTTGATTTCTGTTCCACCAGATGGCGCTCTGCCTTCTGAAAAGCACATGTGCTCCTGGTCAGGATATGCCATTTTTATTATCTCATTTTTATCTGTAACACACAATTGATTATAAGAGTCAATAATATTGTTTAAATTGTGTCAACGTTGTACACAGAAAGCGGAGAAAGTCATCCTGGAGTCCCATCTTTAATAAGGACATGTGATATCTGAAGTGTGGAAAGATGTAAACAAGGAAGTAAACCTATATTGATGGATTGATATTTGCCGACATTCTGAAGCCATTCGTCTCGGCCCTTTCAACAGCATTGGTCAATTTGAAAATAAAATGTATAACAATTATTTTGGTAATATATGTTTCTTATGACATATAATATTGTGGCTAAGAAATAATTTATATTTTATTATTTATTTTAATTATTCAATGAAAATATTTGAAACAGATTTATTACTTTATATTTGTAAAATCATCATTTAGTTGCCTAGCTTGCTTGCTCGATATTCTCTAACTGTAGATAGCTTGGTTAATTTACTTATATATTTGCCTTATTCTGTCTGTCTGTCTGTCTGTCTGAAGCTCACGGATAGAATGCGCACCCATTGGCCGCCAGCAAACACGTGACCTCCCTGCCCGCCCCCCTCTAGACAACCCTGTTATCAGCTGTGTGTTACATCCACCTGTCTATACAGACCACCCTGTCTATAGCGGTCACCCTAGGCAACCCTGTTATCAGCTGTGTGATACATCCACCTGTCTATACAGACCACCCTGTCTATAACGACCACCCTAGACAACCCTGATATCAGCTGTGTGATACATCCACCTGTCTATACAGACCACCCTGTCTATAGCGACCACCCTAGACAACCCTGTTATCAGCTGTGTGATACATCCACCTGTCTAAACAGACCACCCTGTCTATAGCGGTCACTTTCGGCAACCCTGTTATCATCAGTGTGATACATCCACCTGTCTATACAGACCACCCTGTCTATAGCGGTCACTTTCGGCAACCCTGTTATCAGCTGTGTGATACATCCACCTGTCTAAACAGACCACCCTGTCTATAGCGACCACTCTAGACAACCCTGTTATCAGCTGTGTGATACATCCACCTGTCTATACAGACCACCCTGTCTATAGCGACCACCCTAGACAACCCTGTTATCAGCTGTGGGATACATCCACCTGTCTAAACAGACCACCCTGTCTATAGCGACCACTCTAGACAACCCTGTTATCAGCTGTGTGATACATCCACCTGTCTATACAGACCACCCTGTCTATAGCGACCACCCTAGACAACCCTGTTATCATCAGTGTGATACATCCACCTGTCTATACAGACCACCCTGTCTATAGCGACCACTATAGACAACCCTGTTATCAGCTGTGTAATACATCCACCTGTCTAAACAGACCACCCTGTCTATAGCGACCACTCTAGACAACCCTGTTCTCAGCTGTGTGATACATCCACCTGTCTATACAGACCACCCTGTCTATAGCGACCACTCTAGACAACCCTGTTATCAGCTGTGTGATACATCCACCTGTCTATACAGACCACCCTGTCTATAGCGACCACTCTAGACAACCCTGTTATCAGCTGTGTGATACATCCACCTGTCTAAACAGACCACCCTGTCTATAGCGACCACTCTAGACAACCCTGTTATCAGCTGTGTGATACATCCACCTGTCTATACAGACCACCCTGTCTATAGCGACCACCCTAGACAACCCTGTTATCAGCTGTGTGATACATCCACCTGTCTATACAGACCACCCTGTCTATAGCGACCACCCTAGACAACCCTGTTATCAGCTGTGTGATGCATACACCTGTCTATACAGACCACCCTGTCTATAGCGACCACTCTAGACAACCCTGTTATCAGCTGAGTGATACATCCACCTGTCTATACAGACCACCCTGTCATAGCGGTCACCCTAGGCAACCCTGTCATCAGCTGTGTGATACATCCACCTGTCTATACAGACCACCCTGTCATAGCGGTCACCCTAGGCAACCCTGTTATCAGCTGAGTGATACATCCACCTGTCTATACAGACCACCCTGTCATAGCGGTCACCCTAGCCAACCCTGTAATCAGCTGTGTGATACATCCACCTGTCTCTACAGACCACCCTGTCATAGCGGTCACCCTAGGCAACCCTGTTATCAGCTGTGTGATACATTCACCTGTCTATACAGACCACCCTGTCATAGCGGTCACCCTAGGCAACCCTGTTATCAGCTGAGTGATACATCCACCTGTCTATACAGACCACCCTGTCATAGCGGTCACCCTAGGTAACCCTGTTATCTGCTGTGGGATACATCCACCTGTCTATACAGACCACCCTGTCATAGCGGTCACCCTAGGCAACCCTGTTATCAGCTGTGTGATACATCCACCTGTCTATACAGACCACCCTGTCGTAGCGGTCACCCTAGGCGACCCTGTTATCAGCTGAGTGATACATCCACCTGTCTATACAGACCACCCTGTCATAGCGGTCACCCTAGGCAACCCTGTTATCAGCTGAGTGATACATCCACCTGTCTATACAGACCACCCTGTCTATAGCGGCCACTCTAGACAACCCTGTTAGCATCAGTGTGATAAATACACCTGTCTATACAGACCACCCTGTCTATAGCGACCACCCTAGACAACCCTGTTATCATCAGTGTGATAAATACACCTGTCTATACAGACCACCCTGTCTATAGCGACCACCCTAGACAACCCTGTTATCAGCTGTGTGATACATCCACCTGTCTATACAGACCACCCTGTCTACAGCGGCCACTTTAGGCAACCCTGTTATCATCAGTGTGTTACATTCACCTGTCTATACAGACCACCCTGTCTATAGCGACCACTCTACAGCTGTGTGATACATCCACCTGTCTATACAGACCACCCTGTCTATAGCGGTCACTCTAGGCAACCCTATTATCAGCTGTGTGATACATCCACCTCTCTATACAGACCACCCTGTCCATAGCGGCCTCCCAAGACAACGTTTTTGAAATATATTCGCACTCGGGTAAACCCCGGGCGTTGCCCGGGCCTTTCGTCTAGTTTGTTAATAATTGTCGACTGGTCGTAGTGACTTTATAAATAAATACTTTCACATCTCCAGATATACAAAGACTTGATTTCTACGCTACAATAAATATTATTAAATATTAAATCATAATTTTATTATTTTAAGAGTTTATAATTATAAATATTGTGTCTACAGACCTTACTTCAATGATTAATATTGCTGAAAGTAGACTTGGGTCATCAATGGTGAACCCTCTCAGCAGTTTCAGTTTGCTTGGTAGAGAGATCTGGAGATTAAACTGGAGCGTTCACCACTGATGAGCCAAACTCTTTCTTTCAATAATTTTAATCATTGCAGTAAGGTCTATAAATATTGAATAATACTACCATAAGAAAGATATATTGCCAAAATAATTATTACAATTTTTTTAATCGATAGGTGTCAATTGAATTTATAATTGAAATTTTTAAAATATTGACTTTTTATAACGCTCCCGTTTCCTTTTTACATAAATAAAAACTTTTTTATTAACTGTGCGCCCTTTACTTCAATTATAGAAAAAAATATTGGGAGGCTTGTCTCCTGTCAATGGAAACCCTCCCGCGGTATCGTCAGTTTAATGAACCATTCCTCTTTAATATTAAATTGGACTGTTTTGTTTTTATATTTAGTACAGAAGAGGAACTTCTGGCAAAAGGATGTTAAACGAACTATGAATATGAGAATAAGGGCAGTAAAAAAATGTTTATTTTTAAAAAGAAACGGTTGTGCGTTATAGTCTTTTTTTTTTCAATATAGATTGCGCGCTAGGTCATCATGTTTATATATTAGTAATTTTTTTTTTTAATTAAAAAGGCATATATTGGATCAAATTATCATTTATTTTATCTTCTTGCAAGGCGTAGAGCGTCGTAACCAAATATTAGTAAATATATTTAATACTGGAACCTTGACTTCTGCAATATATTACAATGCAACGGAAAACTGAAATACTAAACTAGTTTCAAGTTCCCAACACAATTTTACTGGAAAATATAACTAATTTTAAAAGTTAAAAACTAGTTGAAAAGTCGTTTAAAAAACGGTTGAAGTTTTTGGGAGCACAGTGTGTGCAATTAATGATGAGTAAAAATGAATTGGTATCGCGCATGCGCTACTGATTAGCTGCAGCTGATATAGCAAAATGGCGTTTGTAGGCATGGAAAGGACAATGGATGAACATCAATGGCAAATATCTCGATATGTATCGTGTCTATTTTATATTTTATAATAAGCTTAGTGGACCAGAAATAACAAGTCACCATTACCTTATCATATGGCTATACAAAAATTATCGTATGTTGTAGTTATCGTATTTTGATGGCTGCTTTAGAATGATTCTGATAGGCATTTGAAAAAAAATAATATATTACTTTATGCTACCATTGATTACACAAATAAATTTTAAAATTCCTTCGCGAGTAGATGCAATTAAAAGATGTTGAAATGTTTTATTTGAACTTTGGAGACATTCTTGTGTGGATTTAGAAAGAAATACCATCCCCTCAACTTCAACATCTTGGAAAAACAATGTCTCTCTTCACGTTGATTCCTGAAAAAAGAAGTAAACAATCTCTATGATGAGAACAATGGAATTTTCTATTATTAGAACAGAAGTTTGGGGGGATTGTGCTTCCTTTTCATTGTTCCACTAAAATTACATTGTTGAGTTTTATAATTCTAGTCATCTGCTCTGGCTAGAGATAACAAGCATTGAAAGATATAATTAACACATTTATATAAATTGGTTATAAAATATAGAAATAAAGACGTTATAGTAATGTGTTTATCTATTTGTATGGCGAGCTTTCGGACATTCAAAGTCCTTCTATAGACATATCTATCAATAAATATATAGATCTATTTATAGATATTTTATATAATCTAAAAACTCAAATATTTCTATATTTTAATATATTATTTTTACTCATTGATAATTCTACTTTTGTTATCATCGTTCTTAGAATTACTTTCAATTTTGTTGTAAATATGTGTAGTTAACATATCTATCTTTTTGAATCACTAATATAGGATTAACTTCATAAATTCCATATATTATGAAAATAACTAATGTGTAATATTTCCTCAAGTATTTGAAAATAAAAGCTTTGATGTTAAATAATATTTTTTTAAATCACGATTGCACCTTTTGTCTTATCAATCCTTTATCTAACAACAAACAAATTATTCATAATAGATATGCTTGTATAAGGACAATAAATGATTGAAAGCTCGCCATAAAAATAGAGAAACACATTGCTAATGTTCTTTTTATATTATATGTTGTTGGTGTTGCTTATTTCTCAAGTCGTTTAAAGGATCTACATTAGGTCCCATTTTCTCAGCTTTTCTATTATAGTCCTGGAATTTTCCCAGAGGTCTTATATTATATATTTTATAGATGACAATTATATTTTGGATACTGCACTGCCATTGGTCTTAACTGTAACATACCAGGCATCATGTGTATAAACCCAATCAAAATAGCACTGTCGTGAATTCTTGATACGAGAAATGTTTCAAATTTCGAAGGTGTGTGAATTTTACTTCTATTCATATATCAGTTAATATATTTCGACTCTCAGTTTCAGTGTTACCTTCCAGCACAGCTCACGAGTCAACTTGTACCAGCCAATCCTCAAAACTTGCAGGAGGGCAGCTGTTGGATGATAAATTTCTAACTGAAAACCATGGGGTCGGGGATTGACGTCGCCTTTATTTCGAAGAGTTTCCCAAGTAGTTGGAATAGATTAAATTTGTATTTGGAAGTATAATTTTTCAACAGAAATTTGGTAAATATCTTTTAGATCGGTTGGTGTAAATCTTCTTTAAGCATTTTGTTGGATAGGCTGATGGAGGGAGCTCCTATACATTTCGAATGCAGATTCTTATAAATGTTTTTATTCTATTTTTATCTGTATAAGTGTAATGTATTTGCACCACACACATTGGAAGTGTGTGTGTTATTATTGGGAGAATAAAACTTCTGTAGAATGTAAAGTGTTTTACTCGAAATGTATCATTTTATATGCTGCACATAGCCTCTCTCTCTCTCACGGTGGGCGCCACCAATGGCGACTTGTATATATTTTATATATGTGTGTATATTTATCAATTATCTTATATACTTCTATCTATTTATTCATTATATGATCTTATTTATCAATATTTATATTTATTCTGTATTTAACCTTATATAGTCCTATATGAACATTGTAATAAATCAGTTTCAATCTCAATCTCTCTCTCTCCATATACAGGTTCTTTCTGAGCCTTGAGATGAGGGGAGAACATGACTTATTGTCTGGAGGAGGACTCTTTGTCGTTGTCTCCTGGACTTTACCTAACTTTATATAGTTTCCTCTTTTATTTTATCTCTTTACTATTTTTAATTATCTCTCTTTTTATATACAGTTAAACCTGTCTATAGCGCCCCCTCTAAATAACGCCTCCCTCTCTATAGCGCCCGATTTTAAATATGTAGTACGATGCGATTTACATTAAAAGTGGCCTGTCTATAGCACCCCCTCTCTATAGCACCCTATTTTGGTGAGTTCCAAAGGGGGCGCTATAGACAGGTTTAACTGTATATACATATGTATATTATTACACATGTATGTTATTTTATCTATGCTCTACCACAAAATTGATTTGTATAATATTAATAAAATATGTTTAAATCTCAAAATATCTCTCTCTTTAATACTGTTTCTTGTGGGCCGTATACTTGCGTGTGCAGAAATATTATTATAAATATTGTAGCAGAGTATATTGAAATTAATCAATATATCTTAATTTAAATATTTTAGTACTAAGTACTCGTATATTTCTCTTTTTGTCGCATTTTATTTTTGTTAAAAGGTTGCTAATTGCTTTGATTAAAATAAATTGCTTTGTCATCCTCATGTTTGTGTTTCCTCGTTTTTCTACGCGACATTTTGTGGGAGGTTCTGGATAGATAAGGGAAGACAAACTGAAGATTGTAGGCATATATTGAGGCCATGTTTGCTGTGAACTATAATTTCCGCGAGTGACACAAGGATTCCACTGCTATGTAAAAGTCAAGACTTGCTCTCCAAGAATACGGTGTCCCTATAGACGGTGGAAATGCTATATAGATTAGGGAAGGCAAACTGAAGATCGTAAGTAGATATTGAGGCCATGATTGAGGTGAATTATAATTTCCGAGAGTGACTCCAGGATTCCACTGCTATGTAAAAGTCAAGACTTGCTCTCCAAGAATACGGTGTCCCTATAGCCGGTGGAAATGCTGGATAGATTAGGGAAGACAAACTAAAGATTGTAGGAATATTTTGAGGCCATGATTGCTGTGAACTATAATTTCCGCGACTGACTTCAGGATTCCACTGCTATGTAAAAGTGAAGACTTGCTCTCCAAGAATACGGTGTACCTATAGAAGCTATGATGATAGAGCCGCTCTACACGCCGCAAGATAAAGGGTGTAAAGCTACTTTGGACTACTTCCAAGATGCTTAGGAAATATTACCCAAAATACTAATGCCATATCAGCCACAATAAGCTTTGGAAACTGTGGATCACAGCTTTCATAGGGAAGAACTTTGTAGCATGATAATCAATATTTGATCAACAGATTAATTCTTTAAAATATGTTGTTACTCAGCCTATTTCTCTTATTATAATAAATATACTTCCATGCTTTTATATTTTACATAATCAATCGAGATTTCGGGCTAACATGCCCTTCAACACGGGGAGGAAGTTGTACTTCTGGATCTATGTCTTGAATGTTAGCCCGAAATCTCGAGAAAGAAATGAAATGAGAAAAGAAACCAAACCCTAGACTCCTTATTGATTATGTCAAAATATTTATCAATTAAGTTTATATAAAAGGGCGTACCTGGATCTGTAAAGATTTTTTTTCTCTCAAAATATTTCGAGAGATTGCTCCCTCTTTACTGTGCAATAAATTGATAAAGAGGGAGCAATCTCTCGAAATATTTTGAGAATATTTTTTTTTTTACAGATCCAGGTACGTCCTTTTATATAAATTTATCTTATTGTTTCTTGTTTTTGTTGTTAATAGGTTGATAATTGCTTTGATCAGAATAATTGCTTTGTCATCCTTATATTTGCCTTCACTAATATACCTTCCCTTTCTACATGACTAATAAACTTATCCGTCTCAATCAAATCGACCCTATCGTTGCTCAGTGAACCAGTCCATTGGTGTAAATAGATTGGATATACAACATCCCCATGGTTTCATTGCGTAGGAAAATGCAGATAATCTATTAAGATAATGATTCACGTACTCGGCAAAAAGTTTCTTTAAAAAATTATTAAAACTTCCAAACTTTCAGTTAATTACTCTTTTACAGGCTTCCATTCTTTACAGGGAATTAAGAGGAAACGCCTGTAGACGAGTAATTAACTTCTAAAGATTGCGGTTTTGATAAAATTTTAATAAAATTTTTGTGGAGTACTTTTTTTTTCATTTTATTAATCAACCAGGCGCGATATTTAAATATTTGCGCCTATTACATATGAAACAAACAAAACAACAAACAAATTAGAACTTAGAAATTAAATATTTATAAATTTTGATGTATTATTCGACAGAATCTACAAAATTTATAAAGACAAAGTGGCTGATATAAGAGAGTTAAATGATTTAGATCAGGGAACAAACGATGTCTCACTTCTGTAAATTTCGGACGAGTCATTATTTTTTAACATCTAGAGTTTTCAAAAATGCCCATTTCTACTTGAATAGCTCTTCTCATTACAGTGACGATAAAAAAATTATAGGAAAATGTTTTTTATATCGTTTAAAATATGATTCTGTATGTTGAATTTTGTAAAAAAATCCTCACAAAAGTATAATTAGTGTGTTAAAAGAACAGAAAAGTTTATAAGAGAACAATAAAGGCATAAAGAGCTGTCGTGTAATTAATGAGTAAATGGGAAAAAGAGAAAATTTACCAAAATGTAATTAATGGAAACATTTAGACGCGAATGTTTCTTTTCACAAATAAATCAAACTTCTACTGTCCTTATTGCGATGAAAAAAATATATATATTGGGAGGGCTTGGCTCATCGGTGGTGAACCCTCCCAGTGGTTTCGCCAATTCAATCTACCATTTTAAGATTCCACCCTTCATTGTAGCATATAAAATCAGAATGATCCAATACAGTATTAGAGCTCTAAAGAAGCGGTCTGGTAGATTAAAAATTGGATAAACCGCTGGGAGGATTCACCACTGATGAACAAAGCCCTCCCAATATTTTTTCATCGCAGTAAGGACAGCAGAATTTTGATTTATTTGTGAAAAGAAACATTCGCGTTTTAATTCTTTCATTTGTTATATATAGATTGTGCGTTATTGCTTTGTATTAATTAATGGCTTTCAAATACGTTTGCATTACAGTATTCGTGTAATAGTGTATTCATTCTTCAAATTTTAAATAACAAAAATTGTCAATTTGATTTTATTTTTTAAAACGACCTGATTTCCTTTTCCATTGGCGTTTGAAAAACAAAAGCAGAGCATAGAAAACAATGGAACGGGGAAATTTTCGAAGAAAAAATGTGCCGCGTCATATATTCTAGAATGGAATTTGAAATTATTCCCCGCTATAGAGAGAAGGTCTCGCATAGAAATCCGATATAGCTGAGCTCTGCAACTGGGATGAAAATATACAAATAAGGGATACCTGTTGTACGAGTTTATATTCACTTCTTTGAATATATTATTGCGTAATCATTATCTTCTTTATCTCATCTTCATAATCATAACTTGAATTAAAAAAGATGTAATTCTTTCAGAGCGAGAGCCATTTTGATTTCATGTTGGTCGATAGCTTCATGAGAAATAACGAAAGTAAGAAAAATATTTTTTCTGAATAAATGGACAAATAGCTTAAAAGGTAACATTATAAAAAAGGCATTTACTAGATTCATTTAAACATAAGCGATACGTGGGTTACTTTGGGAATTAAAAAAAAATATTTTGCGATGTTTGGTATCAACCAGGATAGATCTATTGAAATATTTTTTCTCTTTTAGATTTGGTCTGTATTTTGTTCACCTTCCCAAAGAGTGCCGCACGCGGTTTAAAATATCAGATAGACCATAAAATGTGGACAGACCTTTACATTCTGTAACTACTTCTCTCGATGTTTCAAAACATCAAACATGGATTTACTTCAACAATAATACTGACTAGTCATGGTTATATTCAGGCAGACTTTGCAAAGGTATTGAAAGAAGACCCAACTTTCCTCCATTACCAATATTAAATAGTGTTTATTCAAACTGAATATAATTTGTGTAATTGTAGAAAATAGTTATTTCAGCTTCGAAAACAATTCTCTAACTTCGGACACAGATGATAAAGATGCTTAAGCAAAATTATTTGAACATAGAGCCATTTATATTCCATTTTATTTCAAACAGAAATAATGTAATATATTTTTCTCTCAATATATAATAAGTATTTAAAATATGTATATAATAATGTGTATATAAAAATTGAATTTATTATTAAGTTGTTACCGTGATAATCCTGTTGAAGTACTGAAAAGTCCGAAAGTTTGGAAATAAAAAATTTGCACAAGAAACTTAATCCTGGAAGCTTCATTTATTTTATAATATTCATATACTCCATAATTGTTAAAATAATTTCCCTTCCTAAAAAATAATTATCACTGATATGTATTTTCAATAGTGATATTCGCAACGTTTAGGAAAATGTTCAACACCATCAGGTACGTAAGCTAAATAATCAACGCTAATGCTATTTGAAAAAACTAGAATTTAAAAAAATAACAATAATACAATCAATGAACGAATGGTTTATTGATTGTATTATCGTTATATTTTTGAAGTGTTTTAACGATCATAAGCAATTTATGTTTACTTTATAGCAAACAGGTATGGATTTTATTTCGCTTCATCTAGATTTTTCTATTAACGATCTACATAGGAAGTTTGGCAAGATAGTATCTTGCTTTCAATCAGATATGTGAAGAGGCACGCATTATACCTCATTATTAATTTTGTTGTTAGAGAGTTAAATATACTTAGCTTTAGAGAATAATAAACGGTGTGTTCTCAGGGCCTGTGGAAGGATGTCACATGACTGAAAGCTCACATTATATATAAAAAATAAAGAAGCCCCTCATTATTAAAGAAATGAATCGTGTTAGTTTTAATTATCGTGTTTAAAAAATTCTCAGGTACAACAGTACTTACTGGTTTACGGCCAAGGGGCACACAGGGTTTCTCTTGAGCTTCATCTGGTCTCAGATCTGAGCACACCAAGACACTATAAGACAAGGTTGATTACAGATATAGGGATATGAAATTAAAGAATCACGTTTATCGCAATGAGTTTCTTGATTGATTTATTAGAAGATCCGCAGGTTTTTCGAGTTGAATTCTTCTCCTACAAACGTTTCCTCTGTTTTCTCTCTCTATATATATATTTTTTAAAATATATATTTTGTAATTACGGAAAATGTGTCTTCACTACGTGATGTATACTGTTCAACTCTGGCTAGCATTGGGAAAGACGTTCATTTTTAAAATCATTCAATCCTCAGTTCATTGTTAAACGACTTAACAATGGGGGGGGGGGGAGGATCTTTTCTTTCAACCCCCTATATTTTTTATTGGAGAATTCCCTATATTATATTGAAATAACCTGTGAAAACATTTTTTAAATCGAAAATATACGAGGAAGACAATGAAAATCACATTGAGTAGTTAGTGACTGTCTCTTACTATAAGTATACCACAAATATAGAATGTAGAAACTAATATAGAAAACAGTTTGACTTTTACATTCACAAAATGTCATAACTCTGTTTGACTAGCGGCATCTACTGATGTAAATGTACTTGTACAAATCGGGAATCATCAAAGATTTTTTTTAAGTTGTCAATGTAGGATGGGAACCCCGACCTTGTTAACGAAAATCGATCATTTTTGCCACTAGCCCCCAATAATAGCAAGTGACTCAAGGAGGTACCGTGACGGCAAAATAAATAACCTAATTATCCATCGTATACACTAGTTTATCAGGAACCTTGCCTCTGGAATGACAATTTTGATGGTATCACAAGGTGTACAGCCTGTCCTGTGATGATAGAGGCCAACAGCCCGAAATGCGTTTGTGGTTGACCGGAAAATACTTTTTCCGATTTTTATGAATAAAAATAATCATTTCGAAGAAGGAATCAAAGGCGATGAGGATTCTGTCATCAGCAACGTTTGGATGCATGGGCATCCTAGGAGTATATGGCCATCCAGATGGCTTGTTTTTTGGAAAGCTACATTGCAAGTTACAAGAGCAGAAAATGCTCTTCATTATATCAATGATAATATATATATATGTTGTATCAGAAGAGGTATCTCTCCATTTAAAATGCATTAAAACAATAAATTTTGGTTCACCGCCCCAGTACAGAACGTTATTGTGATGATAAAGAATGAACCCCAACACCAGTTTTGGAAAATTCGGACAAAAGCCAATCTGTATACCATGGTTTTGTGTTCAGCTAAATGTTAAGAGGGAAAGTTGTATTCCTACCTACAGGTGCCTCAGATATCCCATCAACAGGAAACACATCTAAATACTCCAATATAAAAACCTTAAAATTTAAAAATGGACAAAAAAACCTTCAAAATAACTACTTGAAATGCAATAATGCAGAAGTTTCTCCGGAGCATATCTTGTCATGCTCAGAACTTACAATAGAGGACTTATTTTCCAGGCCTATAACTGCCATCGCAAAATTAAAGAGGAGTTAACTTCAGGAATTGGTTTAACCATGGAGATAACCACCACCACCATGGTTTTGTGCTATGGCCCTCATCATTATAGGATAGCGACTTCTATTTACAACATTCCACGAGAGGAATTTTGAAATCGGTCAAATTTGACAAAACGGTGTTTAAGCTGGTGAAGTTGCAAGGCCTATTTTCAGGCCAGAATACAACACTAAGGGAGGAGGATATCCCTGGATATCTGGAATTATATTATATATAAGAGCCTCCTCCCTGTGTGGATCCAAGGATACCTGTTGGACATTGATTGGCAGGAGTGGACGCTCGCATCTCTCATGTGTTGGACTGCACAGCTAGACGAAGACCAAAGAACTAGATCTCCACATAGAATGAATTCTAGGCATTAAGGTTTAATATATTTAGTATTTTGAATTATTCAAATGGAATCCCTTTATTAAGAAGAAGAGGTCTTTTGGCCTTCCTTTGATACCCAAACAGATTTAACAGATTTTGTTATTGATAATCTCGAATCGAGATACCTAGTTCATTGTAAACGACGGCATACACTCATGGATAAAATTGAGGTTGTTGAAAGTATTTTATGTCGTTGTTTTTTTTTTTTTTTTTAAGGAAACAGAGGCAATTTTGTTAACATTCGGTTATCTCGTTTGTCTTCAATAAAGGTCACTGTGTATCAAATACCTTTGTGAGTTATTGTCTGAATCTCAATATACATGCTAAAATGTACAACTTCCTTAAGTTTTGTCCATGGGTGTATATACGGATAAACAAACCTACAGATTCACTGTTCTATTTCACACATTCTCTCCTTTCTGAACGTGACATACATACGTAGTAGAAACACGTTCATATCCACACATCGCTATCGGCTATCAATTAGCAGCTTGCTGCGGGCCATAGCGACCTTCCCAGGCAAGGCGCCGAACCAGGCCACTGTGTGATGGAGGGAGAGACCCACATTCTCTTCGCCTCACTGAAAGTTGAAGAATGATGGATCGCCCCTGTATCTACACACGCTACGATCATGTTCCTAATTAGAAAATAAATAGATTTCTATAAATATATTGAAAAGTTAAATCGGTTCATAATAAGTTAATTTTTTAATTTTTATATTTTATAATTATTTTTATTAATAAAGGAAGCGTATTGCGAAAAAAAAAAGATTAATATTTTATACTTTTATATATAACCAGCGCATGTACCGACTCAACTCTTCTTTGAACTCTAAGCAAACCTATTTTAGATGTCTTTACTTCCAAAATATCAATTTTGATTAGAAATGTTTGCTTATATATATGCAAAAAAAAGGTATCTTTATAACCAATCACCAATTAAAACTATTATTGAAAAGGCTACATGGTGTTTGAGCTCAGAATTATTAAATCGATTTTCTTCTTTTTTCTATGATTTATGTATCCAGTTTGACCACAAGTAGGTTGTCACGTGGCTAGATATAAAAATCTTAATTTCCTTGTTAGTTAAGTAAAATTAGTATGTTAATAGAGATAGAAGTTAGATTAAATTGATATATGTAAATATAGTGTAAATATCTCGATAAATTTTAAGGAAATGTTAAGAAAAAAACTTCATCTCACTTTTAATTTGGTTGAATCGAATACACTGCAAGTGTCTAGTGATAATAGAGTGTCTTGATTTATCCATCGGTTGTGAAATTTGAAATTCAAAACACTTGGCTTATCTTTAATGAATCCAACTGAAGGTTTCGCCAATTTGTTTTTATTCATTTTTTTGTTGCATTCAATCATCCTAACAATGTTTATATATAAGAATTATAGTTATGCGCTTCGTATATATTTGTGAAAAAAGGAATAATCCCGAAATCATAAAAAGGTTTAAATAAAAGAATTAGCAATTAAAATATTACGACTGTTTGTTTTATAAATTTGATCTACCAAAAAAAAAAAGAAAGAAAGAAATCCAGCTCGAAATTTGACCAGAAGTATAACAATGAGAGTGTACTTCAACCCATATATGCTTCGAAAAGATTAATTAATAATAAACTAAACCCTCTAAATATTTTCTTTTCGTTCAACAGTTATAGAAATTTGTTTTAAAATATTGCGTTCTGATAGTGAAAAAAAAATTACATATTTGCATATAGATGGAACTATGTATTTTATATTCAAAGAACGTCTCTTTTTCTATAAATCTGCCCTTTCAAACGCTTTCACATTTCTACTTTAAAAATACCAAAAGACAAAAAAAAATTATAATAATGAATCTTAACTTAGAAGTGGCTAATTTATCTGCAAAAAAAAAATATAGAAGAGCGCCGTGAGATTTAACTATTTAATATTCTTAAAAATGTGCATTGACGTGTCGTAATTTAGTAAAAAGTAAAAATTGAGATGTGACTTTACGTACAAAGTTAATTTTCATAAAGAAGCCATTTGTAAGAATCAGCGCCTTATTAGAATAATTGATGCAAATTGGTGGTGTTTTCGAAGTCATTAAGACATTAGACGCTTGTTTAAAAATGCGTAATTTGAAAACAGCTCTTGTATTTCGTCTCTAAACTTTAAAAAAGAAAGTTAAAAGAGAGAACTTAGAGATATTTTAGTGCGGTAAGATTTCTTAGGAACCCTCCTCTATCCTGGGTTCGAAAACTTGTTTAAATTTATTTAGAAGCACCTACATGGATTTGAGTTCTGTTGATCAATAGGTATCTCATTTGTTTTAAATCGGTTACGAAACCTCTGAAGAACTGAATAGGTAAGAGGAGGGATATCTAAATTCTAATAAATATATATAAATAAATCGATTTGAGTCAAAAATAGGCATATTTATGCATATAGAAACAGCAAATGTAAGCTATATTATAAGTATGCAGATCTAAGAACAAAAAGAGGTACCTCAAGAAATAACCCAAAACAACGCTATTGGTACGGCATGTTAAAAGGATCAATCAATCAGGATTTCATAATTCTATACTCTTCTAGAGATGGGTGGGAATGAATGATGGCAGAGAACGTTCCAGAATGAAGTTTATTCCATGAAATTTTAAACATATCGTTACGACGATGCTATGTAAAGGATGACCAAAACACACGGAATTGGTAAGGATCTCTGTTCGACTCCTATTTATTTACATATGTACATTATAGAGAACAAAGCAAGTAATATTATTATCAAATAAATGAAGCTTCCAGTATCTTGTGCAACTTTTTATTTTCAAGCTTTCAGATTTGTCAGTCCTTCAACAGGATTATCACGTTAACAACTTAATAATAAATACTATTTTTATATAAACATTAATAAAAATAAAGAAGGCATCTCCTGACCACGAGCACATGTGCTTTTTAGATGGCAGAGCGCCATCTAGTGGAGCAAAAATAAACTAAACGTTTATTTAGCTTGCTCCGTGATATTTGGCCAACCCAATTAATATATACATATTTTAATTTCTTATTATATATTGAGAGAAAATATATTACATTATTTCTGTTTGAAAAAAAAAAGCAAGTAATATAAAGGGTGCATCATCCAAAAAACGCCGTCAACAAAAGGGAGGAGGACTTCACTTGCTGGCCACTAGATGGGCTTCTTCATTTCTGATTGGTCATTCAATGCCCCCGGTTCACAGGTGGTGGAAGTTTTTGGCCTCCTTTGGACGCCGTCGTAGCAATATAAACCTCAGAGATTCCATCCCTTAGACATCTAACACAACTCACAATGAGAAAAGTCCTGGACCTGTATACTTGTAAACGAAATTACTGAATAAAATCTGTTTTGCAATAAATCAATACCAGAACACTGTTTTAACTTGTTCCAAGTATTATTTATCTGTATATGTGTGCACCACAAATCTACACATATAAAAAAAACCTGTTTAGATTTGAATTCTCAAGGTAACAGATCCTCGTCTTGTTGCTTGCGCTCATCAATGGGCTTAGACTTGTACAAGTCAAAGGTCATTTCTAGCAATTTATTTTTAAAAGCGAAACTGATCAGTGTTTTGAATTCAATCCTGGATCATGGTTACCCATATTCTACAGTGCATATAACATTTTACCAACCGAACTTACAATATAAAAAATACAATCAAAATAAACATACCAACCATATGCAACAGTGACTGACAAAAATCTAGAATCTCTTGAAGAGAAAGTTTTGCTGTTCCGTGCGCACACTCAATAAACCTCTTCAAGCACTCGAGTTTTTCAACGTTACTCAAAGAAGTAGTCTTCACAGCCTACTGATTTAGTAGCACAAGGCATCGGATTGACATATCTAGGAAAGCATTTGCAGACAGTCCCTCTCTTCTGAAGCTACAGTTAAACCTGCGAGATACTCAGAAACCTACCTATATTCCAAACCAAATTGCTCGTTTTACTGAATAGTTGCTTAAGAGCAGTAACTCCTAATTCCTTTTTTTCACAAAAGGCCGACATTATACGCAAGTACATATTTGTGGTGTGTACTTGCAGTATAAGCATTTGTAGACAATTATCCACCGTGATTCTCTAGGCGTATACCAATATGTACATGGGATAAGCATCAGTAACTTTGCTCCATAAGAATAACATATCTAAGCATTACGATAAATTATAATTTAAATATTAGATTAGAATCATAAGGCAACAAAACCAAGCCAATAAATTGTAACGTTTCGCTAACAACATGCGATCGAGACGTCACAATATACTAATTTGGTCTTTGTCACCTAAGGTATCTAAGTAATATAAAAAGTCTCTACAATCAACACGCCAAGTTTCAGATAAAAGTCAAAGATAAGCTATGAGAGGTGGCAAAGTTGGATGTGACAGAAACATATAAACAAGCGATGAAAAGGGAAATTTCAAACACGATAGAAGGGACTTACGTTCCACGGACGGATTGGTAACATTACCCTGAGACCGGAAACTGAGTCAAGGAGCCAAAAGATTGGGATGACGCCACAACTTACTTGCATCACCGCAACCTCTCACTGTCCACCCAGGCTCGTCTTCCTGGGTGTGAGTAATGCTGGGAAACTGATAACTTATGTTGGGTATCTTTGAGAGCAAATTAGAGAAAAACATCTCTTTTACGACCACGCTTCTTTGACGACTACGTCCCTTTACCGAACAAGTCTCTTTAACGACCACATCTCTTTTACGACCACGCTTCTTTAACAACCGGGTTTTTTACCGACCACGTCACGATAAAGACCAGGCCTCTTTACCGACCACGTCTCGTTAACGACCAGGTCTCTTTACCGACCAATTCTCTTTAATAACAAGATATCTTCAAAGACCAATTCTCTTTACAGACCACGTCCCTTTAACAACCAGGACTCTTTAACGACCACGCCTCTTCAAAACCACACTTCTTTAAAGACCGCGCCAGGTTAGCACACAGCATGCCTCATTACCGACTTCGCCAGCAATGGAAGCTCGCCGCCTTGGAGGACCTCTGAGAGAACGTGAAGGTCGTAAAAAGCGAAAGAGTGCTCTGAAACAATGTGCTGCTTTTTAAAGGTTAGTCTTGGTGCATATAAGAAAAACCTCTGTGTGATCTTTAATCTCTGTTTATTTTTTACTTGGAAATAAAAAGAATGTTTTAGGAGCTGCATCCTAAGGAACTTCATACTAATTTTAATGAGTACTGCGCTACAAAATATTATGTGCGAAGTATTTTTGTCCAATCAAAGATAAAATCACTCGATGTCTGATACAGTATTGGAATAAAATGTAATTAGTACCGTAATTTTCAAGTATTCTATTAGTTGAGTTTCTGAGTTTATGGGTTAGAAGAATCCACTTAGAACCCTGATTGTCTGCAGGAGAAATCTTCGTCGTATGAACATAATTGTACATAGTCTCTTTGTTTATATTTCCCATTACTGTCTCTAGGCAACTAAACAGCCTTTATTGGCATCTAGTTAATGATATATTGAAATATTTATATCACGTGATATATTCATAAATCTATACAGGATCGAAGAGGCTCTCCTGACAAAGAAGAGTCCTCCTACATACCATGAGAGAATCCTCATTTATTTGCCTCATTTACAAGGTCATGGAAATATTTTGAATTATAGTTTTCACAGAGGGACATCGTTAGGATCGGGGGTAATGAGATGGCAGATGAATTAGCAAAGGAAGCCAGAAATTTGAACCAAATGAATGAAGAAATGTCAGTATTTGACGCTGATGCTTTGGCAAAATACGAGATAATTCAACAAAAAAATAAGAAAAGATCAAATAGGCGAAATAAACATCGAGAGGAGAATTACAAAAACTATAACAAGACTCAGAACGAAACACTATAAAGTAATGACAATACATCCAGATGGCAAAAAAACCTATAGGACATGTAACAACTGTCCTGGTGTGGAACTTACACCTACCCACATATTCTCATGCCCAGCAATGACCGCAGCCTTGCACAAAATTGACATGGATCCAGAGCAGCAGCTTTACACATCCAAGAAAGTGGACATTGCGACTGCTGTGATAGAGAGATGCATCGGGACATTTGAGGCTCTTCATTGGACACGACAACAACAACAGAGGCAGTGATCCCTAGTTCCTATTTGTTCTTCTAAATGTCCAAGCCTACAGGTTTGACGGCCGTTGATGGAGAAGCATTCTCTAATCAGAGGCCGGAAGTACAGAACCTGATTACTGTGACTAGTGTAGTGTGTATTTATCA
Organism: Cordylochernes scorpioides; assembly: GCA_030710605.1. Lineage (NCBI taxonomy): Eukaryota > Metazoa > Arthropoda > Arachnida > Pseudoscorpiones > Chernetidae > Cordylochernes > Cordylochernes scorpioides. The sequence goes on from CP092864.1 coordinate 39,856,300, forward strand.
TTAATGGAATTGTTTAGAATCTCCTCTCTGAGCCGCGAGGATGACAGGGATGGAGAGTGTGAAGGCAGTCACGCTGAGCTGTTCCAGAGAACTTGTCGTTAATTGGCGCAACGCCATGTTCTAATTGGGTGGGAGGAAGGTCGTGGGAGATCTGCTTCCTCAACCGCCAGACTGGAGAGAGTCAACTGGTGTGAATGACACTTCAGCTGGTAAACTTTAACGTTTCATATATATAACACAACAGACGTTTAGCTCCTATTTACTTTATGTGATCGATTGAAGTGTATGGCATTTTTGAACACAGTGTTAATATAAATATCTTTATTTTAGCACAGAATATAGTACAAAGGCTATACAGTAAAACGTCCATGAGAGGACAATCACGCTAGAAGACACCTCTCTATAAAAAACAGTTTTCATTTGCAAAATTACAATTTTTGCTCTTTAGCCACTCTCCAGTAAAAGGACACTTCTCCCTAAAGGATATTTTGGTTCTGCAACTAGGTGTCCTTTACAGGGAGGTTGTTCTACTGTATTGATATTACTGTATTGTGAAATAGCAATCGCTGATAAAATAAATCCTGTGTGTGATGTTAAATAATTTATCGAGACAGTTTGGTTTCAGGGCGTAAAATTATTCGGTGGAGTAGCTGTATAAACAGTTAATATTCACCACGACCCGGGATCGAATCCCGCTTTGGGCACTTTTTCTTAATGAAATTTTGATCTGATTGCCCCTGATTCTTGCAAAATTCAAACCCAGAGGGCTCTGTCACACTTGTAAGTGCAAAGGTCGTACTGGTTTCTACATGTGTAGGCATGTGATGCACTTAAAGTAAAAGCAGTCGCTGACTACTTACTATGATTATCATGGCCTGTACCAGGTATACTTAGGTAAAATAAAACAGAATGAATTATACTTCCTTCGTATTTTTATTTTAAGATCTTATAGCTTATCTTCCGGGCTAAGCCGGCTTATTTTCTAGTGAAAAAAATTGTCGGATAGAGATTTAGTAATGATTGTACTGTAGAGTAACCACTGATATATATATATATCGCCACGTGGAAAATTAGGGAAGACCAACTTCGGAATGAGACAACAATTTATTCCAGGCAAGAACAAACTATGAATAGTAAATAAAAGATAAGCCACGAGGGAAATTTACAGAGTAGCAAAATATAAACATAAAAATGACCACTCTGTTAATAAAAATAATAAAATTAATAAATACTCTGTTACAATATATATGAAGAAATAATGTAAAATAAAATTATAAAAAAAGGTCAGGTGTTTGTTATTAAAAAAATGCATATCCTGACCACCTTCACATGAACCTTTAGATGGCAGAGCGCCCATATTAGAAACCTAATCTAACTACACATATGGGAGCCAGGATCCCATTTGATTGATTAAGACCGTAGTAAAGTTGTGTTCTTGTAGGAAACTGTGAGAACGAACTTTTTTCAGAAATTACAATTAAAATATTCCATGATGTATTTAATTTGCATACGCGGTGTTTTATACCAGTGTGTTCACATGTAGAAAGGTATATTTGAACAAAAAAAAACTTTTAAATTACATCGCTTCACTCTACAGAGTTTTTGATATACAGTTTGAAAGAGAGGTGTTTGTGGGGAGTTTACGCTATCTGTTGTGTAAGGGAGGAAATCCGTTGTACAAATCTATCGGACGGAAGAGGATTGTTGAGAATTTATCGCTAGTTCAGCGGCACTGGGAGCGTACGGGTAGACTTCTTTGTAACTCTGTGCTTCTTCAAGGTCGTCCATCTACAAATCCTCCCCATGGTGGACATCGTCTATCTATACAGTTTCCCCATGGTGGACATTGTGTATTTACAAAGCTTCCCCGTGGTGGACGTCGTTCATCTAAACAGCCTGCATCTGCTGAGCTGAGGACGCTAACACACGTCTGTCCAAGGGTGGCTGGTGTGGAAGAGAGTAAAGTGCGCGATCGTAAGAGCTGAGAAATCACAGTGAAGGAGCCCATGATGTGACAGCTAATCTCTATCTCAGCGGCGCATAAGTCAAGCACGATAGTGCGGTCTGGTCTTCACAAAAGATAGTTTGTTCCTTCAGGTCTGTTTAGCTGTGGACACCGGTATATAAATCCTTCCAGAGATTATATTCATATATATTCATCTTTCCCTCTCTTGTAGAGCAGACACTCTCCTGGACCTTGTCAGCGTCTTCGGCACTGGCCTCTCTCTCAGATGACATCCAAAGATTATAGCCTTGTGACGAGGAGTGGTTTCTCAAGTTAAAATGTTCAGTAACCAGTTTGAATACCGTTCACACGAGCATTGGGCAGAAAGTTTGCATGCACCGAGAGGTCTGGGTGTTCCTGAGATGCTAGGATGTAGCTAGTGCTGCGGCCCTGAGACAGTAGGTGGGCGGTCGTGGCGTGGGTTGCTCTCTCGGCCTAATCACCCGCTGCTTATTTTTGGTGGCTGCTGGCGGAGTAAACACTCGCCTAATTGAAATGGGAGCACCCGGCGGCTGTTTCCTTCCCGGGGAGGACTATATGGTTCACGATTTTGCGTGCCAACCAGGGATCATGTTAATCTTCTCTGTTTCGTTCCCATTTTAGTATATGTACTGCCGAACAAGCGTGATATAACTATAGAGACAGTGCAAGTGGTGCTTGTGTTTATATAAATAGTATAACTCGAGTCTAATGTCTAGATATAATACGTGTAATTGAAAAGTTGTGAAAGTATAGCTCGTGTAGGTATAATTCGTGTAACTGGAGTCGGTGTAAGTAAGGCTAATGTAAATTCGTGCAATTTGAATCCGCGTAAGTGATGTTCGTGTCAATAAAATCCATTGCCGTACAATGCTTATGATAGGAGGAAGTATACAAGTGGAATCTATAAGTCCTGAGAATCTTCGTGTAGCCAGCTGGACTTCATGAACGTAGAGTCCATCGAGGTGGACTCAGAAACACCAAATTGTTCCTGCTCTTCACCTTATTTACGACTGTCGAACTTTACAAAAGTGAGACATCGTTTGTTCCTTGATCTAAATGATTTAACTCTCTTACATCAGCCACTTTGTTTATATAAATTTTATGAACTCTGTCGAATAATATATACCAGGTCTATTAGTATGAAACGCGAAAATTTTCAGTGAATTCAAAAGTTCACCAATCCATACAACAAAATATTTTTTATTCAAAGTAACTGCCCTGATTAGCTATACACTCGGACCACTTTTCAGGCAATTTTCGAATTCCTTGTCTGAAAATTTCTATTCCTTTTGAGTCGAACCAGTCAACAAGTCATTTTCGGAGTATGTCTGAGTTCGAAAATTCCTGTTTTTTAGGGCGTGTCCTAAAGATGTGAAAAGGTGGTAGTTCGACGGCGCTAAGTCTGGTGAGTACGGCGGGTGGGGTAAGAGTTCCCAGCCCAAGTCTTTTATGGTGTTTTTGACCACCGTAGCGTTGTGGGCTGGAGCGTTGTCATGTTGCAGTATCAGGTTGTTGTGCTTTTCACGTCATTCAGGTCTTTTTTTCATTCAACGCCTCTCTCAAACTGTGCATTTGTTGTTCGTAGCGACTAGTATTGACGATTTTGCCAGTTTTCAGGAGCTCTAAATATACTACGCCGGTCTGGTCCCACCATATGCAAAGCATTGTCTTTTTTTCCGAAGCGATTGGGCCTAGGCGTCTGTTTTGGAAATTGGCCGGGCAGGCCCCACGACTTTTGGCGCATAGGATTGCTGAAGTGGATCCATTTCTCATCAGAAGTTACGATTCGGTGCAAAAATGACTTCTTTTCATGCCTGGCGAGCAGCCCTTCGCAGGTTACCAGACGCCGTTATTGCTGCCTTTCGCTCAACTCGTGGGGGACCCATCTGGAAAGCTTTTGGGTTATTCCGAGGCTATTTAAACGTAGAGAAACAGCACCTTGAGACACCTGAAGCTGTTTTGCGAGTTGCCCCTGCATTTGGGTACTGTCCTCATCCAACAAAGCTTGCAGTTCAGCGTCCTCGAACTTTTGGGGCGGTTTTCCATGTGGTTCATTATCAAGTTCAAAATCGCCACTTTGGAATTTTTTAAACCACCTGTAACACTACGATTTGCTCAGAGCGTGGTCGCTGAAACTTCCTCGAGCATTCGGTGAGCTTCAGTGGCACTTTTCTTCCAGTTGAAGGCGAACAACAAAACTTCCCGCAAATGGGCACTTTTTGGCTCGGAAATCGCCTTTTTCCAAGGGCTCCAGAAATTTTTCACGATTTGAATTTTTCTAAAACTGCACGCATGCTGATGCCACATGAGTCAAAGAACAAAACGCCTACAACAGCGCCACCGTCGGCTCAAATAAAGTTGCACAGCGGCTTCTGGCGCCCATTTTCGCGTTTCATACTAATAGACCTGGTATATATATACATGTAAAATTTAAAATATTTAATTCTAAGTTCTAATTTGTTTATTGTTTTGGTTTGTTTCCTCTGTAATAGGTGCAAATATCGCTTCTGGTTGATTGATAAATAAATTCTTTAAAAATCGAGGTGGATCTCTTGTAAGCATAGCGCATATAGATGAGAGTCCTTAGCATGTAGGGGAACCCATCAACATCTTGATAAAATTTAGATATCAAATAAGGAACCTATGTCGTTTCTAATGGGTCCTTAAGAAAATTTTTAAGTGATAAAAAGGGAGTCATCCTAAATTCCATTGTATATTCTTGATTCTCACAATGCCCATATAAACAAACAGTCTTGTAATTTCTGAGAAGAGTCACACTGTGTTCCCTTCAAAGATAGAATTTGAAACTGAGAATTTGAGACTTCCGCCCTTTTTCTCTAGTCGTGAGAGAATTCTTTTAGTTTTCAACGTGAAAATGCTTTAAAATATTTTAAGATATTTTTAATTATTTTGAATATAGTAAACAAACATATTGATGTGTTTTTTTAAGTAAGAGATCTAAAAAATACTGAATCTGGATAGCAACTTATTGCCGGGGAAAACATTTTCATACTAAACGCGTGATCCAAGACTCAATAAAATCGTTCAATTATTGACTGATTGATGAAAGACCTGGAACTACTTCAGAACACAATGAGAGAATTCTGCCGAGTGACCTGCGACTAAGTGATCCAGCAAAGGCAGCTTTATGTGAGGAGGTACGAGGCTCAGGTCAAATCTGTAAAAAAGGGCAATTTGCGAGTACACACGCTGGAAGAGGTCAGTACGGATTTTCCTTTTGTGTATTTTGGCTGAAATTTATGGAATGGAGGGTAGATGGCCAATTCTCTATAGCATCAGGATTTCTTAGTGCATCTATATAGTTTGGAGTCTCCGTTCGAAGCAAAATATTATTTTTTAATTGAAAAATAATTTCAAATAGATTCTATTCAGAAGAAACAATACATTTGAATATTTAGATGCTTTAATTTTTTATTAATTCAAGAGAAGTCAAGGTTTTGAGGGTTTGACTTCTTTCTATAAACTTATATATTATCGTGGCATACCTTTCTACAATAAAATATCTTCTGTAAAAATCAAAACAACCCATAAAAGAAATGAGCTTCTAACTTTCAAAAAATATTCTTCTCGGAATTGATGAACAAAAATAACCTATTTTTATTTTCAAACATTATCCCTATAAAAAGTATTTCTCAATATTTTTAAAAACCTATTATAATGTGAATTTTTGTCGCCAAAGGCTGGGACGGTGAATATCCTTATTCAGAACTATTAGTTCGTCTGGTAGAAGGAAAATTTATTTCAAACCATGGGCAGATGAATCTCTCTTCATAGCCAAGAATGGTACCTCTTATAAAAGATATAACTTTTATTGCATACAAAACTTGCATTCATACTCATGAACAAAACTTAAGAATGCCTCACACATATTTTGATATATATTTTTTTAAGGAGACAGAGGCAATATTGTTCACATCTTGGTTATCTCGTGTGTCTTCAATAAAGGTGACTGGGTATCAAATATATTTCATATGTATTGTCTGAATCCAGATATATGTATTAAAAGATATAACTACTTTCCTTCATGAGTGTAATACTAGGAGCTTTTTCAGCCCCAAGGGCCACTATGGAATTTTTTTAAAATGTTCTTTAAGGTGATCTACCGTTCTATCATGATGGCCCGTATCATAGCGATTTTACTAGGTAATGATGGAGGTAGTCAAATCGATTTACATGGTAAGTTGTGGGACTCAGAATTTTCGTATTGGGGGGAGATTCAGCTCCCATCGATGCATGCTGATGTCGGAGGACCATTAAATCCACGGATCATTAGGTCCGAACCCCGCTAATAAACATGATGACTGTCTTGGGACTTCTGGAGTCATTACAGAGGAATACTTGCTAATGGCTTTCTAGAATAGTTAGTCATTTAGTTATAGTTTAGTAAGCAATTCTAGCAATATTTATATATACTAGTAATGTAGGGAAACCTCCCAGAGGAGATTAGCTTCCTGTAAAAAATATAACGCTCTCTTGCCTTAAAACTCGCTAAGTCTAATTTCCACTCAGTAATTCTGAAGCATGGGCTCAAATATTGAATATGTTAGTTGACATTAAGAGAAAAAACGAAAAGTAGTATTTAAATAGCGAGTAAATAAATAGACCATGTTTTTTTAACATACCGATAAACTTTTTACAAGAATTTCCATATAGAAGATTGAGTTCTATTGCCAATATCGTAAATTTCATTGAAATGATCATTTAAGATGATAGGAAGACATTTTATTCAAGTGTCATTTGCATATAATTCAAATGATTTCGAATTTTTAACTTATAAGTATGTTGTTTTTGTTTCTTATCCTCTTGTGTAAAGATTACACGCATTCCATGATCTCATGGAATGTAATGTAGGAGTGCAGATTTCGTTGATCATGGCACCATGGCACACTTTGGTGAAAGTCTGACTTTGCTTGCCTATAAGTATGTTGTGTCAGTATGCATAGCTAGCAATTACGAAATAGTCTAAAGACAGAATTCCAATTTTACAATTTGTATTCATAATTTGAAAAATTATTATATATAAAAGAGTTGTATATATCCTGGTATTTATTATTAGATTAATTTATGTTTTATTTCAATAAAGTGTATTAAAAAAATGGGAGTGTAAATATTATGGCACTATTTACAATGTTATTGAAAAATGAAAAAAAAAACTACAATTTCTATTTGAGTTTAAATTAGCTTTAGAGTATTTGATTGTTGGATCTCTTTCTCTCTACATTACATGTGTTTACAAACAATAAATCAACATTCAATAAAACGTCACACATACACTGAAAAAAACTGATCGTCATAAAATAAAAGACACTTCTTCAGTGAAAAAGACGCTAACACTATGCGACCTCAATTGACCTGACTCTGCAATCTAACAGTCGAATAGGTTTCTTTCAATATCATGTCCATAGAATTTTTCAGCTACTCTATCGTCTAAACACCGCTTTGACCAATTAGTAAGATCTCATGACTCTCTGTGGATCACATGAAATCAAAATCTCTCGGAGGAGGGGCCATAGCTTGATATTAGATTTTCCGATATTTCTAAAACTTATATTATGGCTTAAGAAAGAATATTTCCATGTGAAAAATTAGGGAAGACAAACTTCAGGATGGTACAGCAATTTATTTGAGGCAAGAACAAACTATGCAGGATAAACAATAGATAAGGAATGAGGAAATTTACAGAGTAGTAAAATATAAACATAAAAAATGAATCTCTGTTAATACTAGTGTAAAATAATAAATGTTTGTAAAAAAATAAATACTTCACTACAATATTCTGAAAATGAATTTATTCCTAATCGATAAGTAGCACCATATGGCATTCAAATTTACTGATAAACAAACATTTTGTCTTTTCTGAGCTGAAGAGCAAGGCTGCCATATTCTATTATTTAGTCATTTCTGCTATTCTTAGTATTTTTCATTGATATCTTTGCAAGAAATCAGTTTCAAAAAGCTGCTATATATACCAGTAAATATATCCTAGATGAGAGAGAGGAAGAAAAATATTCAGACCTTTCATCATGATTGCTCTTGGTGAACACAGTTAAGCAATTTTGATTTGGAAAAGAATATGGTGAAGATTTGAACTACCTTCAATATAATATAAAAAAATGTCCACCGAAGATATGTTTTTTGCTTTATTTGTACATTCTCCCAAGCTTCCATATACAAAATATTCAAATTATGAATATTCCTAGCCTCGAATCCTGTAAAATGTTGACCGAACAAAAATCAAAGAAATATTCAGTATGAATACAGAGAAAAACTTCCTCCGTCATAGAATTCCTAATAAACAATTAACCCTTTTTATCTTCTTCCTTGATCTCTCCTGAAGGCAATATCATATAATATAACCCTGGTTATATCAGGGTCAAATATTCTTTTACCCAGATTATTTGCTCATTAAATGGTTGGCTCATGGAGGGTATTGTTGTTCTACACTAGAAGGTTTTGTGTGTGTACGCGTGTGCATTCCTGCGTGTGTGTGTGTATGGGTATAATCATGTGTAGTAAACAAGTACTTTCTTTATGGTGTAAAAATAATATTAACTAATCTAAGACGGCATTCAGTTTGTTACATCAATTTTAATGCGCCTTACATTTATTCAAAATATTCTATGATATTTAATATTTATTTAAAACAGAATATTTAGATTATCATCATTACTTTTTATAGTTTCATTCCTTTTGTAATATTTATTGTACATATATCTTGATTGGTTATTGGAGCGAGAGAGGACCTGGAGAAAGACTGCGGATCACGGCCTACGAGGAAGACCACGAATAAATAAGCACAATAACTTTGAAAGGTAATTTATTTTTATTTACTTTTATTTATTTACTTTTACTTTTATTTATTTGCTTTGAATATGGAAACCCGCTCGGAAAACGTGTATAACACCAAGAAGGAAGAAACCAAGGTCGACGACCCTGCAAAGCTGCAACTTGGTGCAACAATATTTATCCAAGGCTTTGTTTTCTTTTAAAAAGTCAAACCAAATCAACAATGGTGTAATATAGTTTTAGTAAATAGTTTCATATTCAAACTTTATATGTATGACTAACGATATTTATATTTCTCTCAATATATTATAAACCATACAACCTATATGCCAATATAATATGCTGTTTTAGTTCTCCATTTAGTAGAAGAAATGTAATCAAGAAGATTAAAGAAATCATTATTCATTGCTCACTCATAAAACGTTGAGAAAGAAAAAAAAAGCATTAAGAATTTTTGAAAACATCTGGAATAATTTTTTTACCAAAAATCTAATCCCATCAAATATCGCATCCTTTATGACAAATATTCAACAAAATGAATTAATTGATCGTTTCGAATTAAATCATATTATCATTTTGCAACAAAACTATTTATATGACAATTAAGAAGACACGAGAAACCCAATGGATTATAACTCTTTTTGTTAATTTATAATTCACATGAAGAATCAAAATTTGAAATATATTCCAAGAGAAAATAAATTTGAAATATATTCCATGTTGAAATCAAAATTTTCAATATTTGATTATATCTCGATAATACTCTCTTGCCATCATCCATGTGAGTTTTTTGAAAATATATTGAAGTAGTCAGGTAAGAATATTTTTATGATACATCTAACTCACCGAAGACATTTCTGCCCCAACTAAACCAGAATAATTCCAGAATTTATTTTTAAATGTCCTTTTTGAATTAAAATGTAATTGGGTATGGAAAGGCTCGCTAAAAATAAAAATTAAAAAGAAAATCACTTGGAAAAATGCCATATTTTTTCTCATTTTAAAACTTGTTTTTTGCTTGATAGCTGTATTCTCATTACCAAATCATAAATATTTTTAAAAGAATATTTTTTGGAGTAAATTTATTTTTATTTTAGTTATCACTGAAGCATGATAAATCAACATTCCTCTTCAACATCACGTCGCTGGTAGCAACATATTTTCTATTATTTACATAGATGTACGAGTGATGTGTGAAATTTACAATACTTATTTCAAGTTTAAAACCAAATAAATATCGGTATTATATGAAGTAATTTATAATACAATATAATACGGCTTATGATTGTAGATCGACATTTGAAAATTATCCCGCATGTGTTTCTTTTGAACTTTATTTTTCCGTTTATCATTACTCTTCACAATTCATCCTTTCATACTTCATCCCTAAGGTTAGAAATAATCGTTATTTCTACTTGAAATAAATTTCCATTTTTTCGTTCAAAAGAAACACATGCGGGATAATTTTCAAATGTCGATCTACAAATATCGGTATGTTATCTTTTTATTAAATATTCTCAGAATAATTGAAAGAGTAGAAACACAATTTATCAATCAGAAGGATTGAGATTGAAAGCTTTTGCTATTTTACACTAATAAAGAAACTTCTTGCAATTCTTCTTTATTGATAAATTGTATATCTCTTTATAACAAGAAATAAGATATTCTTCTCAGCAAGGTATATTATAATCAACAAAATAAAAGAAGACGAGTTTCTTAAACAATTTTAAATAAACGCAAGCTTTCGGGTGAAAACCCTTCGACAGGCAGTATAAAGCAAACGCGGCGATACAAACATGGTACACATGGCAGACAAGAATATATACATCTATGATATTTACATAACTATGGTAAAGAGAATTGCAAATAAGAAATTTACATCATTATGAAATAATGCATATAGAGAATCTATTCTTCAAAAAGAGATGCTAATATTATAATTAGAAACGGGAATATCGTTGAAATATAGTACATGACTGACACGGGCAACTATAGGGAGAACTACATGAAGGCCAGGAGAGCATGATGGGCTTCAGGGAGGTCAATTTTTCTGTTGATGCTGCCTTGCTTATGGGATTCTATGGATTCTAGTATGAGTCTTTGATGTTGGTTACGGATGTATCTGTAATGTATTGTAGGATGATTGATGTTAAAAGTATGGCCTGTGTCCTGTATGTGTTGATATATGAGAGATTTGGAGTCATGGTTAGATATGTTACGGGAGTGCTCAGACATCCTGATGGCAACAGTTCTACCCGTCTCGCCTACGTAAGTAGCGGAGCATTGCTCACATGAGACGGAATAGACCGCGCCATCAGAACGTAGGGGATCCATGGGAACAAGGGGCTTAGTGTGAGGATGCCGGAGGGATGTGAGGAGGTTGGGGGAGTTTTTATAATAGGTACGGATGCCGTATGATTTGAGGTGTCTAGCTATATCTACTGCGGGGGGGGGGGGGGGGGGGGGGGTAGTAGGGCAGGAAACATATAGATCTATAAGTTGTGGATGAAACAGGGGCGCCCGGTGTGTATATATGTCTATTAATAAAAGCAAGGGGGAAAAAAGCTTTGGAGAGGTGAGATATGATATTGTTCTTTTCTATAGTTTTAAAAATATCAAGGGAACAGTGGGTATGGATTCTTTTAGTAAGGGTCTTAACTATATTAACTTTATGGGAGGTGGGGCAGTGTGAATTAAAGTGAGTGTAACTAGGGGGGCATTGCTTTTTATAATAAACTGTGGTATTGTATGATGAAGGGGTACGGATAATAAGGATATCTAAGAAAGGAATAACATCATTGGATTCTATCTCTAGAGTAAAGGAAATATTATGATTGTAGCTATTAAGATTTGACAATATGGAGCTCTCCTGGCCTTTCTTGCAAATGCGTGACGGGTAGAACTGTTGCCATCAGGATGTCTGAGCACTCCCGTAACATATCTAACCATGACTCCAAATCTCTCATATATCAACACATACAGGACACAGGCCATAATTTTACATCAAACACCCTACAATACATTACAGACGCATCCGTAACCAACATCAAAGACTCATACTAGAATCCATAGAATCCCATAAGCAAGGCAGCATCAACAGAAAAATCGACCTCCCTGAAGCCCATCATGCTCTCCTGGCCTTCATGTAGTTCTCCCTATAGTTGCCCGTGTCAGTCATGTACTATATTTCAACGATATTCCCGTTTCTAATTATAATATTAGCATCTCTTTTTGAAGAATAGATTCTCTATATGCATTATTTCATAATGATGTAAATTTCTTATTTGCAATTCTCTTTACCATAGTTATGTAAATATCATAGATGTATATATTCTTGTCTGCCATGTGTACCATGTTTGTATCGCCGCGTTTGCTTTATACTGCCTGTCGAAGGGTTTTCACCCGAAAGCTTGCGTTTATTTAAAATTGTTTAAGAAACTCGTCTTCTTTTATTTTGTTGATTATAATATATCTCTTTATATATATATATATGTTTACTGACACCTTAATACAGCAACAAAAATCCTTTATTAAGGACACTCGTCCCATACAAGATTCTCCCAGATAGGTAAAGAGAAGTAGACAATAGCAGTTATCTACAGAAAGTGGAGATTAAGATCGAACTTTCTTCAAGTTTGATCAATCATTTGTGTTTCGCCTTATTCTCTGTGCTGTTTTCCAGAGTTTGTGAAAAGCTAATGCATTAGGTTTGCTTTTTACTATTTTTGCCGATAGAATATATGGACCCTTACAACAACAAATGATGTTTCAAAACCTTTCTATGTGGGAGATAAACAATCTGTACTGTTGTTTGGTTTCTCATATGACTTGAAGAGGTATGGTTTGAATAGAATTTAGAAGTATGAATGCTTCATTTTAAGTTATAAAAGGAATCGATATCAATCAAGTTGAAAAATTCTCCTAAACTGAGTGAAGGACAAAGATTTTAAAAACTCGGTGAAAATACCTAACTATTGAATAAGCTCCGAATTCCTGCCTGCTGTATGTAACAGATGTTTCAGATCTTTGCGTCGTAACTTCCTTTCGTCCCAGCTCTACTAACGATACAGTTATAATCCAGTGACAGTAATAAAATTCACTCTCAGGGACAAAATCCCGATATACATGCTAAAAGGTACAACTTCCTTGAGTTTTGTCTCCAGGAGTATAAGAAATTATAACTTATTTACGCGATTATTCTCTTTTATAAATAAAACGTTTCTTCTACTACAATCACATTACTGTGTTGAAAACATAGAGAGAGTGTTAAGCTCATCCATAGTGAACCTACCTAGCGGTTTTGCCAATTTAATCTACCAGACCGCTGTGATTGCATACATCTAATATGATATTGAGGCATTATTTTTATACCCCCAGGGCATTAGAAAAAATTTGGTTACGGTATTCAAAGAATCTATGGATTTAAAGAGGACAGAAAGAGTAGAAATAAATATAGAAGTACTAGGATATATCGACAGTGGGACAGTCCTTTAGGTAAATATCTCATTTAAGGAATATAAGAGCCCGTTCTCTCCAATATAACATTACTTTATACTCTCTTAATAAATTGAAGTATGGATGTAACTATCCCACTAAAACGGTCCCGTGTACATGCGTAACGTCGACTTAGTGCCCCTCCTCCTACAGGCTTGCTCGCTCCACGGACCTAAAGTTGGCGTGCTGTTCTGATACATAACTCGGATGAGAGGCCTTGCGTGTAATGGATGTCTGTAAGCGAGATTTTAGTAAACAGCATGCGTAGTTTTTATAAAGTTCCATTCTACTTTGGTGCAGCACTTCATATCGAGCTATGAGGCTAGCATACATGACGGTGGGAGGTAAAACAGTCAGCCTGTAACTCCCTCTATGTAGATAGCCGAATCCTCGCATAGTTTTAACAACACAAAACATGTAGGTAAATAAATATCTTACTTTGAACTTTCTCTTTACTCCACTAAGTCTTTTCTTTAGAATTTAATCTTCACGCGGTATATAAAATTTTCGAACCCCTTGTGGAGTTAAATAAATATCCTCTCCATATTTGGTGATATCTTTAAATGAATTTTTTGCTGTGCCAGAGAATTGAAAAGAGAAAGGTGTTAAAAATGTCTCAAATGCCTAACAGTTTCTTCTATGGTGTGTATAATAAATTTGATAAACTACGGGAAATACAAAAGTAGGCCTAGCCCCGCACGTGCTCGTAAAATAATAAAAACAAAATGTGGTAAAAGATATGGTAAAATATGCCTCATAAATATATAAATGAAAGGGGGGAAGTCTTTATCTTTATTAGTTCGTTAAACTGGAATGGCAGGGTGTGATACATATCAAGAAAACCAGTACAAGGAACACTTTGCGTGTTTCCTTTTCAGAAACCTTTAAAAAAATCTTTGCATACCATCTTTAACTAAATATGCATAACTCGTTCTCCTGGAGCGTACAGAATTCATCAACTATCCGAGTTGGTCTTTGAACTTATTGTCTAGGAATGGTTGTGGACATCCAGCTGATCAAATTGCGCCAAGCAGATTTATCTTTAGGAGATTTTCTCGATGTCTCTTCACTAACAATGTTGACACCGAGGAGAGTTGCGGTCTCAGGAGATGGGTGGATGGCATGGGAAAAGAGTTGAGCGACTCTTTGCTTATTTTGATGATAGTGCGGCTATATGAAGTCGTTGTTGAAGATGCTGGCAAAATCCGCTATATAAAAAGCTATGTTCTGCTAAGAATGTGACACTGTAAATCTTTATTTCCGGAAACCTAGTAATTAGAAGACTGAGATGTTGACACCATCTTGAAGTATTTTGTAGCGTGGTCTGTGGCATATAGGGGCCACCATAGTAGGAGGCTGATCTGTTTACTATGGATTAAATTCCTAGGGAGGATGGCAAGGTTTAAAGGCAAGTTAGCGCGAACTGATGTTCTAGTAACTTGATCAACTTGTTCGATGTCGCGGTGGTCCCGGACATAGCTGAGTTGGACATGTCTTGACTCTGGCGACTAGACAAACACTCATCCTGTGTATATAGAAGTACTAGCCGAATGACCCGGGCAACGCCCGTGTTTTACCCGATTGAATGTTTTGATTCAAATACAATTTGTTACAATTATAAATTGGCGCCTTAAATAAATGCATATTTTAGTTAATAACTATAGCCTATGTGCTTTATCCTAATATATGCATTTATTTAAGGAGCGACCCGCTCCAACACAATAGTTACAGAAATGGGGGGGGGGGTGGGGCATGATGGGGGGGGGGGCAAAGGTGGCGTGACCGTAGCCGACCAATAGGAGGGCGCCATTCCAAAAAAAAAAAAAAAGCAAACCGTGACAGAGGCCACGCATGACGCTCGTAACTGTATATAGAATGCGTCGGTTAAGAACGAAGTTAAGGATGATGATACAGAATGACTAAGCGGTCTAAGCGTTAAGCGAGAAACATATATAAGTATTGATCAGGAAATTCCCTTTTTTCAATATATATAAGTTTATATTATTATTATTATTCTCTTAGCGCCCTCTATCTCTCAAAATGGAGACACATTTCTAACGATACTTTATTTTTTAACTTTTAATGTTGTCTTTACTTAAACTTGTAAAACCCCGTTGGGGAGTTGACCATTAATGAGGCATACTCTTTCATTTAAATTTATATCATTGCATTATAAAATATGTAGAAAATGAATTAATTGAAAAAGTAAAGTTATAAATATCATAGAATCATTCATTTATTTACCTAAAGAGTCCTGATATAAACAGATCATTGTACAGTAAACAATTCATATTTACTGGTAAGTGACCAATTGGCAGTAAGTGCACCAAGTCGTGGAAATCACGTGTTTAATTAATAGTTTCTATTTCAAAGGATAACACAGAATTTAGTTAATCGAGTCTGTCGTAAATGCGGATTCGTCGTTAAGCGGGACCTCGCTAAATGACGATGTGTACAAGGAGAAGGTCCAGGTGTAGAAAAGAAATGGCAGAATTAACATCGTAGTTGCCTAATTTCAGTGCGACCTTCAGACTTCAATTAATTATATCAATTAAGGGCAGTAAAAAGGAAGTCATCAAGGGCAGATTGGAATCAATTAAACCCTTTGCTCCAAACCACTAATTACTCAGATAAAAAAGAAAGCTGTAAACGTAGAAAGCCCCCCGATGTAGAAAGGTACAAAAAACATCACATTTTGCTGTTGTAGGCAGTTGATTATAATCAACTGATAATTATCGGTTTAAGACCGAGTTTCGAGACGAACTATTCACAGTTTTCAAATCAGTTTTTGGTCTTAAATGCGTTTTCAATCATCATAATCATCCTACAAGTGCTATCGTCTCGTTAAAGGTCAGTCATCCGTTGTCGCCAATTTCCACCAACTACTGTCGGAGTTCGCATGGAACGAATTGTGTGCTCGCGGAGAAATTAATAATAATCGTTCTAATGCCTCAAGAGGTATGAAATCTTCAGGTAGGGTGCCATAATATCAGTATTTATATTGAAATTTTGCCGGGGGGGTATTGATCTAAAAAGACAAAGGTCGCCTCTCCCGTCAAAATAGACGTCAAACCATGGTCTCTACGTGGACGCTTTTCAGTTTGCCAAAGCTAGTGTTGTGGCTTTGTCACCGACCCGAGGCCGCTAGTTTGCGGCG
This sequence comes from Cordylochernes scorpioides, assembly GCA_030710605.1. Classification (NCBI taxonomy): domain Eukaryota; kingdom Metazoa; phylum Arthropoda; class Arachnida; order Pseudoscorpiones; family Chernetidae; genus Cordylochernes; species Cordylochernes scorpioides. Next base: position 39,872,745 of record CP092864.1, read on the forward strand.
ACAGTCAATAGATTGCATCTAGTTTTGACGCCTATTTTAAAGAGAGAGGCGACCTTTGTCTTTTTAGTACAGTATTTATATTTAAAATTTGACTTCTCAAAATCAGATAAAATATGAGTGATCGTTTTATATTATATCTACGTCAAATATTTGACGAGCGCCAACAACCAGAAACGTGTATGTGGTTTTCTTGATTTATAAAGAAATTGGGTTGTCCAAATATCACGGAACAAGTTAAATAAATGTTTAGTTTATTTTAGTTCCACTAGATGGCGCTCTGCCATCTAAAATGCTCATGTTAGCCGGCAGTATATATAGTCAGCGCATATAGTCAGTAACCTAGTAACGCATCTCTCCCTTTAATCATACATCAGAAGAATGCGTTGTTTATATTTAGTAGTGGTGATTAAGAATGAACCACTAGTTTTGGCAAATTCAGACAAATAATGCATCGTTCTTATGTATAATAAAAGAGAGATACCTCTCTTGGTAAATTAATATAATTCTCCCGCAACTTTATGTTATATATATTATGTATATTTGGTACACCAGATTGTTTTTTTTTTTAACGTTTGAATCAATTTTGCTAAAATTTATTATATCTGTAGGCGAATTACTCACAGCGAATTAAAATATTCTTTTATCGTTCCATGATTTCTAAATTCTGTTCCAAGGCCGCGGGAGGCCGAGTTGTACGGTCACGCGGCGGTTGTTAGGAGTATCGCCACACATTCAATAAAAAATTCGAGTTGCTGTTTAGTAAGATAACAAAATAAATAAAAATAAATGAAAGATAAAAGATTAGTTGCGAGTATTGGTCCGCCACATATCTCTCTATAAAGAAATATACGGAAACTGTAATAGGACTTCCGAAATTTTAAAATTTGTTATTGGATTTTTAAAAAAGGAATTATCAAATACGCTTAATTTGGCGATAAAATACCTGATAAACATCAAATATAAGTTGAAATAACATATAGGTTCACTCTTTAAGCTACATTTAGCCTTTATTCAGGTAAAAGTCTTGATAAGAGTTTAATTTTATTTTTATTTTTCATTAGTGCGCTCCAGGAATCCGGGTTACTTCTAGATAGAGGGTTGCTTTTTCCTTTCATTTATTTTGTGTGTCGTCAAAAGTAACATCGAAACCTCCAGTTTGTGAAAGTGATGAACTAGTGTTACTGTTCTATTCAATCAATTGTGAATAACCCAGACTTCCGCGAATCGTTCAAGATCTGCTGATATTTTGTGTCGCATCACAAATTAACATCGAAACCTCCAGTTTGTGAAAGTGATGAACTAGTGTTACTGTTCTATCCAATCAATTGTGGATAACCCAGACTTCCAAATCGTTCAAGATCTGCTGATATTTTATGTCGCGTTACAAACTAACATCGAAACCTTCCGTTTGTGAAAGTCAGGAACCAGTTACTGTTCTACTCAATCAATTGTGGACAACCCAGACTTCCGCGAATCGTTCAAGATCTGCTGATAATTTGTGTCGCGTTACAAATTAACATCGAAACCTCCAGTTTGTGAAAGTCAGGAACCAGTTACTGTTCTATTCAATCAATTGTGAATAACCCAGACTTCCGCGAATCGTTCAAGATCTGCTGATATTTTGTGTCGCGTCACAAATTAACATCGAAACCTGCAGTTTGTGAAAGTGATGAACCAGTTACTGTTCTACTCAATCAATTGTGGATAACCCAGACTTCCAAATCGTTCAATAGATATAATCTATGACGGTCATCTGTGTCCGACCAAAGGGTCAAGGGTAAGCTAATGAGAAGACATCCCCCGCCCGCTGACTCACCTTGACGTGCAGGACTCAGGGTGTGGTACTTCAGGAGCTAAAGAACCCATCAGTCATATCGTTTCGCAAACTGAATTCCAGACCATCGTTAGAGAACGGTCACATTCACATCGCTCTATATTACCTAGTGGCATCACTGATACGGAAGTACGTCACCTTGTTCTGTTACAATTCATATCTTCGGTTCTTTTATTCCCATATAATAAAACCATCCTTAGGAAATACTAAAAGTAAAATATATATCCGTGTTTTTAGTATATCTCATATGAAATTTGCTGTATATATTTTTAAACTCTAAATATAAAATTGTAACACAAAATACGAATTTTGTTCAATACATTTAGAGAAAGGATATCAAAACCTTTTGTTATAATATTATTTTATCAATTTAATCCCAAATATCATTACAGTTCTGTTCTATATTTCTATATCGTCATGGGTAAAGTCAATTTACTCAGTTCATGAAATACCTTCGGCAATCTGAAACTTAACCCCACAAATGAAACAAAAAATAATATGAAAAAGGAAAGAAGAATCATTATAATAAATAATGATAATATCTTCTGATTATGCAAATAAACGTTATTGATGACTTTCATCTATCAGAATTAATATAAACCAAACGATGATTTTTTCACTCAAATATTTTCTAAAAATAATAAAGGCTTACCACGTACGCGCTTCAAACTGTAGAGTTCGTCAATTTAGTGAAGGCTGTACCTGATGGAATCCTGTAATTTACTTTACAAATCGCATATTGGCCTGAAATATCTCTCTATTCATTTATTTCTCAAATAACCTTTATGACCACTATAGTAGGTCTATAATCTTAACGGGAGAGCTTTTTGTAAAAATAAATGTTTATTTTAACATAGTTATAACGCAGGACATAATTAAGAATTGAAATATTTGAGATAGTTGATCCATTTGATATGAAAATAAATTTAGTGTTCTTACTACCATAGGTTTGATCTTCTGATATCATAAACGATCTAACTCCGCCTTTGCCGGTCCCAAGCTCGGATGAAAAAAGAGGAGGGGGAGCAGTAACAAGCTCACTAAAAAACCTGGACTCAGCTGGCCCGGCTGATAGTACCCTGTAAGGGCTCCTGATCCAGGGATACAGGATGAGCAGCATTTGTACTCCATTGTTAGGAGCGGCTGCACATGGCGTCTGTTCCTCATGTTAGAGGTGGCCATTTCTTTTGGAGCTAAGTCGGCCTGCCACTGAGTAGTGCTCCCAGTCTTAATGACAAAGGCAGACGCATTCTACTTCACCCAGTGTGCAGATAAGAAAGAAGAAGAAGATAAACGATCTTATTCCTTATCTGAATGGTCCCTTAGATAAATGTGTGTGGCTACGGGATTGTTGAGGTTTAGGGGATGTTCTACTTGGCGTAGATTACTGTTGTCCCTAGGGGGATTAATGATGTGAAAGTTGACCATTATCGACAGCCAGGTACGAGAGTGATCAATTTTATATATATTAAAAGTGAAAAAATTATATATATTTGTCTTTTTCTTTCTTATCTCCACTCAATCATATTAGGTAATCAAGCTTGTAAATCTTGAGACTTTTGATAGTGTCTGCCGGGGAAGAGTAGAGCTGTCAATGGATCAGTCAATACAGTCAATAATCAAAATTCAAAATTATTTTAATTTTGCGCGCAGTAAGGGCAGTAGAAATTGTTTATTTTCACAAAGAATCTTACGCCTTTAAAATAATTTCGAATTTTGATAACAGATGGCGCGCTAGTGCATTAACAGTCAATAATGTGTCTATAAATTTGTGTAATAATTAAACATGATTTTTTTTATATCTACAGCATTTTTAATAAAATTATGTAAAATAGTATCTGATTTATATTTTATAACTCGTGTTATATTTGCGAATCATTAAACCATGTTTTCTTCTGTAGAATGACGTTCGTGCCCGAAAGCTTGAGGTTAAAAGGTTTTAGAAAAGATACTTTTCCCTGAAGGCCTGATATTTTTACTTAATAGTGAAAAAATACATTTACATAAAGAAATAAAAAAATCTCTAAAGAACTACCATAGAAGAGTTTTATCAGAGTATTTCTAATGATTAAATACACACAGAGTAAAGAAGAAAATTTGCATGTTTAATTAAATTGAGCTCCTTTTTCTCTTTAAATGGCAATGGGAATCTTTAATCACTCCCCGCTACCATTACCGGCCACGTTTATTAAAGTAGTTGTACGCTCATTAGGATCCTGCAGCTTCAATTGATCGCTGTGGAGGGTTATTTGATTGGGAAGTCTGTAGAAATTTCCACGGAATTTTTGCACAATGTTTTATCATTTTAAAATAAATTGCGAGTTTTTTTTATAAGCCTGAAATTTTTCTACTAATCCTCTTTCTTCCCAAAATTTTTGTGGTATACGTACAGAACAAGCAGCGTCAGTGTTACCAGGGCGTGGTGGGGTATCAGGTGGCACTGGTACCTCTACAAAAAGCCACAAAAGCCCAATGACGACACTGAGTCAAATGGCGAGTCCAGCCCGCCATGTAATCAACCAAAGGCTGTAGCCAACAACAACTACTCCAGCGTCTGCATCCATGTTAGGAACGGCTGATGAAGCGTCTGTCCTCCATGTTAGGAGCGGCTTCTTCCGAGGAAGGTGATGGCCGGCATGCGCCCTCGGGCTAGATCTTTTGATCGACAGATATCACCAACTGATGACCAAATATCCTTTAGGATATCCTGGTCTTTACAGCACTAATGAATCGGACAACCTACCTAGGAGGACCTGGTCAACCCTCAATAGAATCAGGACCTCTACTGGTAGATGCAACTACCTACTAAATAAGTGGAACATGAGTCCAGACCAGAACTGCGACTGTGGACAAATACAAACAATGCACCATATCCTAAGGGACTGTCCTCGAAGATTCTTCCAGGGAACACTTGGGGATATCCACCGGTGCACAGAGGAGGCCCTGGAGTGGATGCGTCACCTCGACATTCCACTCTAGAGAAACTTGCCAACATTGTTGTATTGTGCTGTAAAAAACAATATCATACGCAATATATATATATTTGAAAATTCTATACAAAAAGATGGTCATGGTTTCTATCATGTGTACTTGGTATGTATAACAATACACCCCTTAATACATAATCTCTATTTCCGCACAGTTCCGTACAAGGACCACGTTAGAATATACAAATATTTCTAAAAGAGAAGTTGGTAAAATGGTATTAACCCAGAGAGAACTCTCAAAATATTTACAAAAATAGTCCAGTCTTGAGTGGCGAAACTCTACTAGTTTCAGAAATAATTGTGCATGACATCATATGTAAGATTTATAATCTTGTAGCGTCTTATTGATTAACTTAGCCATGATATAGACTAGATTTCCATATTGTTGTTATGAATAAAAAGAAGCTCTTAAGCTCTATATTTTAGCTGCCCTCCCGGCTCTAGCACGTCCAAAAATATTCTATCATCAAATTATCATTATACAAATAAGGACTAATCTCAATACCCAGATATATTGGAACTAACACAGTTCTTTTCTCGTTTTTTGTTTCTCTCTCTCTCTCTCGTTCTCATTGTTAACATCATATGACTATTCAATTCACAACCTAAAATTATTGTAAATTTATATAGGCAAATGTAAAGGCATACATGTATGACAGCGCAAGTGTCCCTAGGGGGACATAGCACTTTAAATTGAAATTTAAAAAATATATATATATTGAAACTAGTACACGCCTCCATGTTACTCTAATGAAGGAGGTCATTCCCAGCATATACTGAAATATATCGTGGTGGGAGGTAAAGGACACCGAAGAGAGCGAACATAATGCATGAAACTCCCTTAAGGATCACAATTTCTAGGATTTGGTATGAAAGGGGACAAAGGATGGATAAGAATAAAAATGAATACAAATGATATTATCTGGCATTGTAGAAGGTTTGGAACGTTCACCTAATCGTCTATCTATCTTTGACATTCTTCCAACTTGATGGTTGCCATCCAGATGGTCTCAGATAAGGTCTGTGGTCGTGAGCGAGTCATTCTCTTCGGGTCGATACTCAGCCTAGATAGCAGCATAGTACTTTTCTCTTTTTGGGATTTTTTTTTTATCTTTCAGGGTAATGGTTTCTTGAATTATTAGTTTCAATTTTTGTTTAGAGATAAGCGAGTTTTATTAGGAAAATGGTTTGTCATTTGTAATGGAGAGAGAGGTGTAAAGATGATTTAATCTTCTTCCTTAAGGAGGTGATGAATGCTGGCTGGAGAATGTTGTGATTCTGCCCAAGGTTAGTTTCTCCCAAGGACTTTTCTTTACAAATTTCCAAAAGGGACATCATTATGAAAATTATTGTGTCTATCACCAAGCTTAGTTTCTAACCTCTACACAAGCAACAAGAACGGGAGTTAAATTTGGGTTGCCGAAGTCTTCTGTTCATCAGGATCTGAATCAGAACCAAGAGTTCATGCCTCCTTATCATCATAAACGTTTCACTGTCCACCTATTCACACACTATTCTCTCTATTTCTTTTCTATCGTTAACACTTTCATTTTATTCCCATTTTATAATTTATTTCATACTAGCTTACATATTTTGCAATTTCCTTCATCTAGGCAAACTCACTTTCATCACCTTTGTGAACTTTCTTATTATCCACCTCCTCAAGCTTATTATCTACTGGATGGTCATTATAGTGTTTATACATGGGTATACCATTAGTCCTGGGGTTGGCTGAATTGTCTCAGGAGACATCGAATGTATATAACTGGGTCATATTAATACTTTTACCTGATACATTAGCAGATATAAAATATTCAAATAAGTACAAAGATATTATGATAGTAATATTTGTTGGTAAGGTGTCCTTGATAGGTATCCTATAAGCTGTGGTTGAATATAAAAGTCCTAAAATGTTAGAGTTTCAATTGGACTCCATCTATATCCAGAAAAAGAAATTATATTTGAATTATTTATATAACGGTAGGGCAATTTTTAAGCTATACATATTGCCAGTATAACATACTCACTTAACATATTGATAGTATAAATGTTAAAAGAAAGCTGAGATAGTTGAAGATCCTAGAATAATTGCAAAAGTTTAAACATAATTTATCACTCAGGAGATTGGGAACAAGTTTCTTTATTTTGCAACACTTGTTGCATGATTGATATATCGAGAGTTGAAATACCATCAACGATGATCCCCAATATAATATTGCCACGTGGAAAATTAGGGAAGACAAAAACTTCAGGAGGAAACAAAATTTATTTCAGGGAAGGACAAACTATGAAAGGTAAACAAAAAATAAGCCACGAGGGAAATTTACAGAGTCGCAAGATATAAAAATTAAAATGACCACTCTGTTAATAAAAAAATAATAAAATTAATAAATACTATGTTACATAAATAAAATTAATAAATACTATGTTACAATATATTAAGCAGTAAAATAGTCAACTGAGAAGGTAATGATTATTGACTGGGGAATTATTGTAATAAGAGTACTATATATTGTAACAAAGTATTTATTATTTTATTAGCAGAGTATTATTTTTTATGTTTATATTTTTCTATACTCTGTACACTTCCCTCTTTTGTTCATTACTCATAGTTTGTTCTTGCCTGAAATAAATTGTTGTCTCATCCCGAAGTTGGTCTTCCCTAATTTTCCACGCGGCAATATTATATTTGATATTATCTCTCTTTTATTCAAGACTCCCCGCGTTTATAGGTAAATCCGAACCCTAGTCGCCGAGAACAAATACATTGGTTCATGTAGAAATCTGGAAAACTATCGAAACCTTTGGGAGAATTCAGTAAGGCACTCTCCCAATATTTTTATCAAAAGGAGGGTCTCATGTAGACATCAACATTACCATAACTATATTGTAAGATTATAAACTCAAAAGGAGCTTCTTCTATAGAACATGTTTATTTTGCTAGCTTTCAAACGACATTGTTCTTCAACGGGAGTAAGGACAAACCGTCCCGTTAAAGAACGATGTCGTTCGAAAGCTAGCAAAAAAAAATGTTCTATAGAAGAAGCTCCTTTTGAGTTTATAATCTTTCAACATAGAGGGTCATTTATAAGAAAATTGTAAAAATTAAAAATGTCGCTCTAAATAGTTTACATTTCTAAATACAGATGGCGCGTTAATGTATTACCTACTGGAATCTATCATCACAACAATATTTAATGTACGATAGGAGTCAAGTGAAGATACGATTGGAAGAACTATCTTGATGATGTTCATTAATGAATACATTTTATTGAAATAATAGATAATAACTATACATTTGAAAAGGCGAAGACGTTTTAAAATGTCTATAATGAAGATCCGATAGTCCGGGGATGGGGTTTTACTTCAGTAAACATCTTGTCTACCTCTTGTATACTTCTGAGTACCTCTTGTCTACTTCTTGTATACTTCAGCATACCTCTTGTCTACTTCTGGTCTAATTCTTGCATACTTCTTGTCTATTTCTTGAATGTTTCTTGTCTACTTCTTATATACTCCTTGGCTACTTAATGCCAAATTCTTGTATATTTGCCAACTTAACGCCTAATTATTCATTTTGATACACACATGAATGTATGTCCAATTCATTCTTTCATACAACTACGAATCAGAAGATTCCAGAATCGGAATTCAAAAACGGTAAACGTTTGAAAATGTCTATAAAGAAGATTTGAGATAGTCCGGGGATGGGGTTACTAGAGGAAGGATGGCCAGCAAGGTGAACAAGTGCTAAGGTGGAGCAATCCCAGCCCACGTGTCTGCTCCTACGCTCAAGTTGGATAATCCTATGGCATACTCGGGTCTTCACTCTGTCGGCACATGGTAGCAACTTTGGATTACTTTCATATAGTCACCTATACAGTATATTTGAATTTATACAGTATTTATTTTTTATATGAATATAATATATATGTATATTCATATAAACGAAGTTCCAGCGTCTTGTAGTAAAAATATTTAAAGAAGAAATTCCCCCAGAGAGAAGCAATATAACAAAGCCTAAATTTTCAATGATTTGGTTGGAACGTCTTTGCGTTTATAATTCTAATTTCTCTCTATATATAAAAATAAAGGTTGCCTCGCCCGTCAAAATAGACATCAAAACTAGGCGCCATTTTTGACCATCTCTACTAACCCCTTGTAAAGAGAGAGAGAGATCCCAAGAAATCAAAGCCCACCCTGGACTGACAAGGGCCATTAGCCCGAAACCATCGTCTCCAGGTGAACGCTTCTCAGTTTGCCAAAGCTGGTGTTGTGGCTTTGTTACCGACCCGAGGCCGCTAGTTTGCGGAGATGATCAATATACGGCGGCTTGTTTTGGCGTTTATTTTGACGGGAGAGATGACTTTTTATTTTTATTTTTATAGATCATCATTCTCTCGCAAAATTTCCATCTACAATTATAACTTCTTTTTCGATATTTTGCTTAGTTTTTAGGCTTAATCAGAATTTCGTCAGTTTATTTCGTTTAGCTTGCCTTATTTTTTTTGGCCTATAGAAAGGGAAAATATTTCCCTGAAAGCTCGCCCCGTTTTAAATGAAGAAAAATATTTAAAGATATTTGATTCTTTAAATATTTATTGTTAATAATAACAAAGGTATATCATACTTAATCATATAATTGCACGCTGAACCCCCCAGCTACAAATCGGGAATACATATCGAACGAACATTGATTTTGCATATCCATAGTAAATATTGGCAGATGATAGTTTCCTGATAATTTCAGTTGCACGACCAAAAGATACCTTTCTTTGCTTCTCGTGGATGGCTTTTCTTGATTTATCAAGAAAATGAGTTGGCCAAATATCAACGAACAGGTTAAATCAATGTTTAGTTGATTTCTGTTCCACTAGATGGCACTCTGCTATCTAAAAATCACATGTGTTCCTGGTCAGGATATGCCTACTTTGTTTTTAATCTATATATATATATAATTGAATGTCTGTTTGTCTGTCTGTCTGTCTGTCTGTACTCTATAGATTCAAAATCCATACATCCAATCGCCGTGAAATTTTGGGATATTATTAGGTATATCCCCGGGAAGGTTTTTGAAAAATAATTTCCTGAATATCTTGAATATCCTTAGAGTTATTTGCAGATTTAACTCGCAAGCAGCGCCACCATTGCGACGATGATAACAAGTTTTTTTATCTATAAGTTTTATTATCACCAATTTTATTATCTTAAAGATTATTTATCAAAAGTAAGATTATCTCAGGATGACACGGCAATTTATTTGAGACAAGAATAATAATACAATTCCAAGGCGAAAATACTATTCCTTTAACTTCCAATCATCGAGGGAACCAATTAATATTGATTTTATATTAATATCGAGTATTTTTCAAGGGACCGGGAAAAAATGTTCACTAGATAAAACGATGATTTTGTAATGTAGAAAATTAGGAAAGACAAAATTCAGGATGACACGGCACACAGGGACCGGGAAAAAATGTTCCCTTTATCGAGAGATTCAAATTTACGAGTTTCAAATTATCAAAATATATCTATTATTTTTTTAAATAAGTTTATAGAGAATAGTTTTAACAAATGTCGTTAGACAAACCTTTACTCGGGTAAAACCCCGGGCGAAGTCGGGTACATCCGCTAGTATTTATATATATTAAGAATACATTTTTACATATATATACACACTCTCTTTCTAGTTTAGAAATTGCATGGACCTTTTAACCTTTTCCTGATTAATCAAGAAAAGCCAATCACATATGTCTGTTTATATCTTATGTTAATCGTATTAATGTTAATATCTTGTAATGGTGAAGATCAAGGGAATTCTAATATATGGTTTACCTTGTTTTTACAATAGATGTACCAAAAATATCAGTTAATAAGGTATACTTCCAGCTACAAAATTCATCTAAATCCAACTATACAAGATATCCCAAATAAAGAAGATATCAATCCCCGATTCCGACGATCTGACCCTTAGTTAGGAGCTCATCACCCAACAGCTACAAGGTCTGAGGGCCTCCTCTATTCCACCAACTCTCCATATATAAACAGCCAGGACAAGGTAACTCGAATGTAACACCTGTAAACTGAGACCAAATAAATATATTTTAACAAAATCAACAAGGAATCTGAGGGCCCGGTTTCTTCTTACAATTATTTTATTTCTCGAGCTTTAGGGGTAATATGCTCTTCAACACGGAGACTTAGTAGACTTAGTACACATGCTCTTCAACACGGAGACTTAGTAGACTTAGTACACATGCTCTTCAACACGGAGACTTAGTAGACTTAGTACACATGCTCTTCAACACGGAGACTTAGTAGACTTAGTACACATGCTCTTCAATACGGAGACTTAGTAGACTTAGTACACATGCTCTTAAACACGGAGACTTAGTAGACTTAGTACACATGCTCTTCAACACGGAGACTTAGTAGACTTAGTACACATGCTCTTAAAAACGGAGACTTAGTAGACTTAGTACACATGCTCTTAAACACGGAGACTTAGTAGACTTAGTACACATGCTCTTTAACACGGAGATCCAGAAGTACTAATAAGTCTCTGTGTTGAAGGGCATGTTATCCCGAAATCTCGAGAAATAAAAGAATTGTAAAAAGAAACCAGGCCTTCAAATTCCTTCTTGATTAAATCAAAGTGTAAAAGGAGGAAAGAATCTTTATTATAAATATGTACAATATAATACACTGCGGCCTGTGATTGTAAAACGACACTTGAAGTTACACCGCATGAGTTTCTTTTAACGAAAAATCAAAATTTTATTTCAAGGTGAAATATCGACTATTTCTAACCTTTTTTGAATGAGGTATGAAAGGATGAATTATGAAGAGTAATGATGAACGGAAAAATAAAAGTGTCCAGGGATGTGAATCGAACCCACAATGTTCCGCTTACCGGGCAGATGCCATGTCCACTAGGCTACCCTGGACGTATTTTTCTCATAAATATGTATGTTGATCTAATATGTCTGTTTTTTTTTTTCCGTGTTTTTAGCACATATCAACATGCATTTGCAATTTTGAAACTTTATTTACAGGTTACAAAAATGCCCTCTGGGTTTCACCAGACTTGATATCTTCTCGTTATCTATTTTTGTCACAAATATGAAAAAAAGAAGAAAAGTTACGATTACAGAAGTAAAAAGGAAATCTTTCTACAATAGACTTTAATAGCTTAGACCGGCATTTTAGATAACTTGAAACCCTCTCAAGATAACGACATAATATTATCAATTCAGCGATGTTGAAATACTCAGAAGATACACTTTATGTATAAAATCCTTATATTAAAACATTCAAACGCCTGATATTTTCACCTTAAAAAAGAAATTGTTAAATTGGGATTACTATATCTGTATGTATAGGTAGTTCTTTACATATAAACCACGATGCCAAGAATGCCACGGAGGTACATGTAAACAGAGACGTCGTCCAATTTGGAGGCGGACCACCTGCCCTAGTTACCAGGAACGGTGTCAGAGAAAGTTATATACACCTCCTCTTTTCCTCTTTGGCTCTAACTACTCTTCCCTGTATAGGTGCAAACACTCCGGTCTTTAAAATCCACTAAAACAAACCATTTTCTTGATATTCGCATACAGATTCAACTCATATCGGTAAATATGCCAAAACCAAACTGAACACAGACAAAATACAGCCTGTATACCATGGCTTTTTGCTATGGTCTTGATCGGTGCAAACACTCCCGTATTCAAAATCCACTAAAACAAACCATTTTCTTGATATTCGCATACAGATTCAACTCATATCGGTAAATATGCCAAAACCAAACTGAACACAGACAAAATACAGCCTGTATACCATGGCTTTTGGCTATGGTCTTGATCAGTGCAAACACTCCCGTCTTCAAAATCCACTAAAACAAACCATTTTCTTGATATTCGCATACAGATTCAACTCATATCGGTAAATATGCCAAAACCAAACTGAACACAGACAAAATACAGCCTGTATACCATGGCTTTTTGCTATGGTCTTGATCGGTGCAAACACTCCCGTATTCAAAATCCACTAAAACAAACCATTTTCTTGATATTCGCATACAGATTCAACTCATATCGGTAAATATGCCAAAACCAAACTGAACACAAACAAAATACAGCCTGTATACCATGGCTTTTGGCTATGGTCTTGATCAGTGCAAACACTCCCGTCTTCAAAATCCACTAAAACAAACCATTTTATTGATATTTGCATACAGATTCAACTCATATCGGTAAATATGCCAAAACCAAACTGAACACAAACAAAATACAGCCTGTATACCATGGCTTTTGGCTATGGTCTTGATCAGTGCAAACACTCCCGTCTTCAAAATCCACTAAAACAAACCATTTTCTTGATATTCGCATACAGATTCAACTCATATCGGTAAATATGCCAAAACCAAACTGAACACAAACAAAATACAGCCTGTATACCATGGCTTTTGGCTATGGTCTTGATCAGTGCAAACACTCCCGTCTTCAAAATCCACTAAAACAAACCATTTTATTGATATTTGCATACAGATTCAACTTATATCGGTAAATATGCCAAAATCCAACTGAACACAAACAAAATTCAACCAGTATACCATGGCTTTTGGCTATGGTCTTGATCATTACAAGGACGTTTTTACCTTTTTTAGATAAATTAGGCTACTAGCATAATTCTTTCCGTAAGATATATTATTAAATCGAAACAAATCCGAAATCAAGAAATCTTGGAAAAGTCCTTTACTGCTGTAAAATTCCCATATTCTATTATATATATAAATTAACAATTAATTTTGGTATTATATTTTTCTATATATTAAAATTTTGAATACAAATCTATATTTTAAAGAATCGCCTTTTTTTTTTCGTTGTAAAATAATTACAATGCATTCTCTTTCTCTCTTATTTATTTCGAAATTTTAGATCTTTTGAAAAGCTTTATATACAAAAATTAAGGTCTTATCAAATTTAATTATTTAGTTAACCCAAATTCCTGAAGCGTACAGAAGTCGACAACTGCTCTCAATTTTAAAAGGCAAGTAATAACAGCAAAATATCCTAATCCCAATATATAAATTTTATATCGCAATAACAACTGCGTAAAATTGTTTTTAAATAGAGAAAAGTAACATTTAAAGGTTTTTTATTCAATTCACAGGCGCAATAACACGCTAAATAAAGTTACAAAGGTGATAATATCTTTCAACAATTCCAGAAACAACAACAGTAGTCAGGTATGGAAATAAGGGAGAGAGAACAGTGAGAATTACCGATGTAAATTGTCCTAAAGGCCATCAACACCCAGAAATGGGATAAAATGCCATTAAGCGGACAAGCACATTCAATTTGAATGTTTATAAAAATGAACAAGGAAGTAGATCTTTTTTAACGGTGTGTTTTTAGATGGTTAAAAGAGATGTGAGGACGTAGAAGATTGTTTTCTTTGGCCTTGCTATGATGACCCAGATAACTTCCAGAGAACTTGATGACATCCACGGAGAGATCAACACGTCTAGGTTGTTTATCGTCTACTAGAGAATGGAAACATCTCCATAATGTGCCCTCGAATACCTCATTCTTAGAATATCTAGGCTTAGAATGTGTGTTTTAGAACCACATTTATTATACAAATCATCAAAAATTCTCCTCAGACCCTATATACTACAATGATAGAATTTATTATATGAAAGAGTTGTGCGCTCATCAGTGATATGAATGGCGGTAGGCTATAGTTATTAACTAACATATGCAATTAATTAAGGCGCCAATTTAGAATTGTAACAAATAGTATTTGAATCAAAACATTCAATCGGGTAAAACACGGGCGTTGCCCGGGTCATTCGGCTAGTGATATTCTATGTACAGTTACGAGCGTCATTCCTCATCGGCCTCTGTCACCGTTTGCTTTTTTTTTTTTTTTGGAATGGCGCCCTCCTATTGGTTGGCTACGGTCATGACACCTTTGCCTCCCCCCCCCCCCCCCCCCCCCCCCCCCCCATCATGCCTCCCCCACTTGCTCTTTCGTTTTTGTAACTATTGGTTTGGAGCGGGTCGCTCTTTAAATAAATGCATATATTAGTTAATAACTAAATGGAATCCTCTCTTTCCTTTTCCCAGTATGAGACGCCTACGGAAGCCAACAGTACATAGACAGATAAAGCACATAGGCTATAGTTATTAACTAATATATGCATTTATTAAAGGCGCCAAATTTATAATTGTAACAAATAGTATTTGAATAAAAACATTCAATCGGGTAAAACACGGGCGTTGCCCGGGTCATTCGGCTAGTATATAAGAAATATAAGAAAAATATATAAGTTTGACCAAAAGTTCGTAAACGCCTGCAACAAATTCCAAATATATATATATATATTTTTCATTGCAGTAAGGGCAGTAGAAATTGTTTTGTTTTTAAAAAGAATCATACGCGTCTATAATAGTTTCGAATTTTGATAACAGATGGCGCGCTAATTCATCATAATATATATATATCCGAATTCATTTTTTTTTTCAAGTGTTTACGAACCTTTGGGACAACCTTGTACAAAAATATTATGGAACAAGCCAAAATCAACGTTTAGTTGATTTTTGTTCCATTAGATGGCTCTTTGCCATCTAAAATGCTCATGCGAGTGTCAGGATTTGCCTATTTTGTTATATATTAAGCGCTGTTTGAAGAATAATTTGGTGGAATTGCTGAGAGGATTGATGAGCAAAGCCCTCTTATCTAATATTTCCTATCAGCAGAGAAGGGGGAAGGGGGGTCAGCAAAGGTAGTTTTAATGGTTTGTGTAATAAGAAGGAATTTATACAATTATGTTTGATCAAGGTCTTCTCTTTGGTTTATATAACTTCTACAAGACCGCAGTCACTGTTCGGAGGAGATTAATAGAATCGCCGAATGTCGTGGTCAATTTGGATGAGGAAAGCAAAGACTAAAACGCGGCTGATTACATACTCGCCTTTTCAGTGATACGCTAACCTATGCACGGTGAATTCTGTTGCCACTGGACATGCGTCGGACCTGGAAGCTGTTGGGTTCTGCGCTGCCTGGAGTAAAGGAGCTCCTTCTATGTTACCTTCCTGTGGTGAATATGTATCAGATCGGTGGTCTTAATAAATTATGTGTGTAAAAAGAAGTAATTTATAAGTTCCAAAAAAATGTATAATATTTGTCTGATGGATAGCATTCTAACGTGCTTAATAGAAAGTGATAAAAATTTGAGATGCATCAAAAATGATATCAATAGATTTGAAAGTAGGTTTTTATCGCCTTCTAGAGAGTGTAAACATTTGTGAAGACATCTCAGGAAAGCGCTCAAATTCCACGTTTAGATATGCGTAGAATGCATTTAAACCATAAATATCTATCGAAACTAGTATCAGAACGTCTGGAAGTAAGCTTTTTTATCATCTTATTTTATGAAAATAGGGATGGTAGTATTTTGTTGATGCAAACGCACATCCTCTCACTGTCAAATGTCAAATTTTCCTGGATAACGTTGACAAGGAGGTCCTGTCGTCTAGCGGTGTAACTTGAATATTTATTTCACAGCTCCACAACAAAGCTCTATTCTTTTAAGGACATTTGCGCTTAACAAATACGAGAAATATAGAAAAATATATAAATATTTCAATAATGATTTATATTTTTAATATATATTTTCGTTATACTTTGAATTTTTATGATTAGTTTAGGGCCTATAAAATACTAAAGCAGCACACAAAGTCTTTAATAATACAACACGATATCATTACCACTACAAATATGATTTTAATAACAAATCTCTTATTCACATATTACTTTGGAAAGTGTGAAATATAGTATGGTCTGTGTCATATACACATATTGTCTAATTCTTGTATACCTCTTGTTTGCATCTTTCCTACTTAATCTTTACCTCTTGTATACTTCTGTATACCTCTTGTCTACTTCTTGTTTACTTCTTGTCTACCTTTTGTATACTTTTCTCTACCTCTTGTATACCTTTTCTCTACCTCTTGTATACCTATTGTATACTTCTGAATACATCTTGTCTATTTATTGTATACTTCTGAATACTTCAGCATACCTCTTGTCTACTTCTGGTCTAATTCTTGCCTACTTCTTGTCTATTTCTGATATACTCCTTGGCTACTTATTGTAAAATTCTTGTATATTTGCCAACTTAACGCCTAATTCTTCATTGTGATACACACATAAATTTATGTCCGTTTCATTATTTCATACAACGACAAATCAGAAGATTCCAGGATCGAATTCTAACAGGGGTCCTTTGTTTTTCTTATTTTCAATAGTGTGCTCTAAAACTATCCCTCGTAATACATATTTGTGACTTAGCAGTTGTGCAGGCTAGTCATCGTAAAGATACCACGCACTTTCATTACAGCCTAGACACTGGAAAGAGCCAACTGTTAATGAGTGTAGCTATGATGTGTGAGAAATGAGCAGGAACCGTTCGCAAGAGTGAGCATGCAGTGCTAATATAGCCTCCGGTGGGTCCACAAAAAGAGGTGGTCACATGCCGTGACTGACTGAGGCTAGGATGCGGCGGGATGCTTAGCGTGGAATAAGGAAGTTATGCAAGAGGAAGTCGGACCAAGAATAGATGGGATGGTGGAGCAAGGTACTACGTAAGGATGATGAGGTGATACGTAGATATCAATGGCGAAAAATGAATTGAGATTAAAGCCAGGGAAATTTCACCTAGTGACTTATCCTTATTGGGTAACTTAGTTACATCACCATTGTCGGCCCCTCGGGGGGTAGAAAGTGAAGAGTTCAGATGGTATGTGAAAGAGAACCCGGGGGATTCTAAATTCTATAAAACATATAAAAATAGATTCAAGACGCGCATCTATAAGTACTTCCTCGGCGTGGAACTGAAGAGTGTTCAAGAAGATCTTGTCTGTAGGAGGACTCTCTCAAGGTGGAGAAACCTTCCTTGATGAAGAAATTTGTACACATACACAACTATATATATTCCCCTACATTTTATCTACCCTTTATTTACTATTTTATTATATATTTTTTAACCTCTGTAACAATTGATTAGAAGAATAAATAAAATTGTTTAACTTGTCTATAAAATTAGATTCAGAGAAATAACACAGTCACATCAACCAATAGTTTAACTCTCGACATATCAGTGACTTCCTGGGGAATGGTTACTTTGAATCCTAGTTCTACTTAAAATAACCATTCCCCCTAGAGAGTGAGAGGAAATCATTGAAATGTCGGGAGTTAAACTATTGGTTGATGTGGCTTTCTCTGAATCAACTTCCAACCAAGAAATGATCTTCAGAACTATAAAAATAGAGTTGATTCTAAGACAAAAGGCATTTCCTGATCGTGCAACTGTAAATTGCTGATGGCTTGCGCCATCTATAGGAATAAATATCAACTAATCATTGATCAACTATTAGTGGATATTTATTCCGATAGATGGCGCAAGCCATCAGCAACTTTCAATTGCACGATCAGAAAATGCCTTTTTTCTTAATTCATCTACCTGATCCAAGTACAAATTCCCTTTTGTACTATTTTTCTCAGAGTTGATTTTGTTTAGGGTGTTCATCTTTTAACTGTGTATAAATTCACCAAATAACAAAAATGTTTTCTATTGTTCTACTAATTCTCTGGGTTTTATTTTGGATTAAGTTGCAGTCAGTTAAAAATTTGTTTCTCTTATTTAATATATACAACTGGAATATCTATGTGCTATTATCAGTAAAATATATTTCACAAATAAGCCTAGAAATGCTTTCAGTCTTTCGGATTTGAATATTAATGTGAAATAGAGAGTTGTGTTTATGCATTTAGAGAGGTTTCAAAATATATTTAAAATGCTTATAAATTGAGAGGTAATCTATTAGAATTTAGGAATTTTGTTAATTTTGCTAATTACCCGTCTATTTAATTAGAATTCTGTGCAGAACATCTGTCGAACAGAAGTTGTCTAATTAACTTGACATTAGCATCCTTCTATATTCGTCAGAATTGACGGCTCCACATTAGCTTTGAAATAATCACTTTTTAATGAGCCACCTGCTGATGGAATACTTGCTAATGGTCTGTTTGGTTAACCTCGTCGTTTACGTAAAACCAAGAGATCTGGGGTTCGAAACCGGATAAGATACAAGCTAATATGGACAATACCGTTGAAAAAATAATAATAAAAGTTCAAATATGCGAAATAAACTCTAAGAAAAGATCTAAAGAAACAAAGGTCGCCTCTCCCGTCAAAATATACGTCAAAACCTGACGCCATCTATTGACCGTCGCCGCAAACTAGCGGCCTCGGGTCGATGTCAAAGCCACAACACCAGCTTTATTCTAAGAATAGTATATTATACTATTAATAAAATGTATATTTTTGTATATTATACACCTGAGAGAAGAATTAAAAAACTATAACAAGACTTAGAACGAAACACTATAAAGGAATGACAATACATCCAGATGGCACAAGAACCTATCCTGGTGTGGAACTAACGTATTCTCATGTCCAGCAATGGCCGCAGCTTTGCAGAAAATTGACATGGACCCAGAGCAGCAGCTTTACACACCCAAGATAGTGGACATTGCGACTGCTGTGATAGAGATGTATGGGGACACCTGAGGCTCTTCATTGGACACGACAGCAACAACAACACCGTTTCTACCTAAGTTAAAACCCATCATAGATTTAGATATCTAGCTAAACCCCCAAAATGTGCCTTCGATACATGTCAATGTCAGGAAATGAAGTATTTAAAGCGAGTTTTTATTTTTCACATAAAACAACTACCTACTGTCATTACTGCTATGATTAATGTTGGAAGAAGGGCCTGGCTCATCAGTATGGCAAACTCTCCTAGCGGTTTCGCTGTTTAATCAACAAGACCGTCTTTTATAATACTACATTGGGGACGCTTGTTCAGCTAAAATATCCGGCAATTTTACAGAAATATCGGTAAAGGCATTCAAGTAGACTGAACATCAGCCTCCTGAAATTCATCGCAGTAATGACAATAGGAAGTTGTATCATATGAAATAAAAACTCGCTTTAAATACTTCATTTCCTGACATTGACATGTATCGAAGGCACATTTTAGGGGTTTAGCTATCTATCTAGCTCTCTGATGGGTTTTGACTTGGGTAGAAACAACGGTATTGTTGTTGTTGTCGTGTCCAATGAAGAGCCTCAGATGTCCCCATACATCTCTATCACAGCAGTCACAATGTCTACTATCTTGGGTGTGTAAACCTGCTGCTCTGAGTGCATATCAATTTTCTGCGGCCATAAACAGAACAGACCAAAGCAGTCTTATATAATAAACTGGAAAAATGGCTAGAAGGATTCTCCACGAGCCATCCTAATATTTTCCCATCACAGTAAGGACAGTATGAAATTTTTTTATGTAAAAAAAAAATAATAAACTCGCAAAATGAACTCATTAACAAAACATAAGGAAGTGTAAAGTATTTTATGTCGCCGGTACTCTATTTTTTGTAAAGGAAATAGAGGCAATTTTGTTCACACTTGTTTATCTCGTGTGTCTTTAATAAAGGTCACTGTGTATCAAAATATCTTTCAGAGATATTGTCTGAATCTTGTTATAAATGCTAAAAGGTACAACTTACTTGAGTTTTGTCCATAAGTGTATATTTATGAAAATTCAAAACTATTATAGACGCGTATGATTCTTTTAAAAATTAAACAATTGCTACTGCCCTTACTCAGTGGAATTATTTTTCCTTTGCAGTAAAGACAGTAGAAATTGTTTAATTTTTAAAAGAATCATACGCGTCTATAATAGTTTCGAATTTTAATAACAGTTGGCGCGCTAATGCATCATAATATATATTTATATAGCAAAACACAAAGATGCTATTAGATAACTTGAGCCTAGAAAAGAGAAGCACCATGATACCATGATCTGTGCTGTAGAAGGTGAAAGAACCAGCCCTGGCTCCCTAGATTTTGTCCATGTTTTGTCCATGAGTGTAGTTCCAATTTTTATATGAATGCCTTTATAAATATTGTAGCATAGAAATCAAGTCTTGGAATATCTTAAGAGGTAAAAGTATTAATTGATGACGTCATTACGACTAGTCGACAATTATCAACAAAACTATCTACAGCTAGAGAATATTGAACAAGCAAGCTAAGGAAAGTTTGTGATTATTTTACAAATATAAAGTGATAATCTGTTTTAAATATTTTCATTGAATAATTAAATTAAATAAGAAATTATTTATTCGCCACAATATTAAAAGATGATCTGCCTATAATATATCAACAATTAAGTTTGTTGTTTCTAAGTTACCATATGTATGTCCGAAATTTCAGCCATAATATTTCCAAGATCACTCGAGGGCCAACCAGCCCATCACCCCCGCAGGAAGGATACAAAAGAGGCGCGTATCGTTTGTGTTACCGAAAATAGCAACGACTATTTGTCAAGACTCACAAATAGAACGGTTTTTTCCTTTTGGGGGATTTTGAACATCTTTCTGTCACGGAATGTCAAGTATGGTGGATGAACAGAGGCACTACCAGCTAATTTGGTAAGAATGATTCACCAAACGTTTTAAAAATAGAATTTCAATGTTTGTCGTGAGATCTGACAAATACGTCATTCACATTTGATTTAATGATCAAATCAAAAAGGTAATCAAACAAACCCTCAGGTAAAATATACATTAGGCTGATTACACTATAGCAATAAAATATTTTATCATATAGATTAATTAGTTGAATTTTTTAAAAAGAAATAGAAATTTTTAGTTGGTGTTTATTTTGTATACATACATGCATACTTGGAGAAAAACATGAATATCTCTCTTTTAGACGAAGCTTCCTTATCTACTTTATATATCTATCTATCTTTTTATTTTCTATTTAAAATAACGTAATGGTTGATATGGTTTGTGAGTGAGATTTTTTTTATTGTCATTTGATGTCTTTAACAATTCTATATAATATAATTAGGGGAGAGAAGAGCTTCTTCTATAGTGAATATGGAAATTTTATCGTTGTTTATATAAATTCGATATATTATTTTCCCATTTCTTGTTAATTATTCCGAGTATATGTGTGGATCTCAGTGCTTGGTGATGAGAAACTGTCGCCTTTAGATTTACATGTGATGGCTTTATTATACATGTTTTGGTAAATTAAATTTTATTGCCATCTATCGTAAAAGTTTTACACAAATAAATTTACTGGCAATGCGTTTCTTTTAAATATCATCAAATATTATATCTACAGACCTTACTGCAATGATATGAGTTATTGAATGAGAGGGCTTGGCTCATCAGTAGTGAACCCTCTCAGCGGTTTCGCCAAATTAATCTCTAGACCGCTCTACTATTGTATTGGACTGGTTTTAAGATCTGTAGAGATAATATTTGATGATATTTAAAAGAAACGCATTGCCAGTAAATTTATTTGTGTAATACAAGTTTTGTTTGTCTTTCTATAAATGCAAGCAATCAATCATGTTTTAAATCTAATAATGTTTTTGTTTTTGCCATTATATGTTATTTTCACTGTGTTTCTTAGAATCTTGGGTGTATTATTGTTGGAAGTTTGTTACAATTCAAGTTGTAAGAGTTATTTGATATCCATACACTTTTATCATAGATGGGCCCTTATATCATAGATATTTCTGAATATTTATATGGGAGGTTATTAATTATTATATTATGTCTCTCCTGTAGAAGGGCTATCATGCCAGAAAGCTAGAAATTTGAATCATAATTTTTAAAAAGAAACTTCTCCCTGGAAGTCTGATGTTTTCACCTTAATGGATATTAATAATTTTGAACAATTGTCTTCAATTCACTCTTCATCAATCAATGAATTTAACCAATCTTATTGTCTTCTTATATATTTATTAATTTGTTCAACGATGTGTGATTTGAGAAGTTTAGTTTCTGTTTGAGGACTATCCCAATATATTTAACTTTCTTTGTTCAAGAAATAATGTTGTTTATTTAATTAAAAAGGTATATATTGGATCCAAATATCATTTATTTTACCAATATTTCAGTTGGCTGTACGCCAACCTTTATCAAGGTATTATAACATATTTAATGTATGTCCTATGTTATAACACCTTGATAAAGGTTGGCGTTCAGCCAACTGAAATATTGGTAAAATAAATGATATTTTGATCCAATATTGTTTTTTAATTGAAGATTTAATTATCGATTGCTCTATTTTCAAAACAATTTTGTTTATGGTAACTCAATATATGATTACTTGGTATGTTGAATTTATTGTTATTTTTTGTTTTGAATATTATGGCATTTGATTTAGTCTGACACGTCAGATGTCACATCATTTCTTCGTTTTATTTATCAAGCTTTACAAGGTTTATCATATTTGTCCACTCTCTCTTTGACGAGGATGTGACTTGTGTCGTCTGTGTAATAATGGATTCCGCATAATCTGTAAACATTTCTAGATATTTTCCCTAATACTAAGAGCTCGTTCTCACAATTTTATTGATTTCAGTAAAAGAATGGTGTCATACAAGATTGTCCCAAAAGTTCATAAACACTTGCAAAAAAAATCGAAATACTAATATTATTCGCCGTTATGTATAATGTCTTTGAATTTCCTTTCCTCCAATTTACCCAGACTAATCTATTTATTAGCTTGATTGTCTTTATACAATTTTTCCTGTATATAAATATCATATTACCATCAAGGTACTATTACTTTTTCCTGCATGTATCCTACATTTCAGCTTGGAGAATCTGTATAAGACTAAAAGATCTTAATAAAGCTTTTTGTTGTTATTGTTGTATAATGTCTTTGTATTATGTATAAAGAAATTGTATTATGTATTCGTCGTTATATAATATTATTCACCAAGTAATAAGAAAAACACGAACTTTTTGGACAACCTTATATAAACGAAAAATGTAGAAGTGTGTTTTTTTAATAAGTATTTATGCAAAATATGGTTTTATTCCTATCCAAAAGGATAGGAACCTAACAAAAAAGTAAATATAAATGTATAGCCATACATATACGTGTTCATATGAACGATTTTTCAATGAATTATTCAGATTAAATTCTCTATAATTCTTAATTATCCTAAATATAAGCTGCTTGGGTACATCATCGCCGCTTCCAAAATACTGGGAATTCATCCGATACTTTAAAATGGAAGCAAATCAAGCTGAATTAATCATAAGGCGATAACCTCGCCATCTATACACAAGAAATGAAACTATTAAAGCACGAATGTTTCTTTCTAATTAAAAGAAACTTTTATCGTTCTTACTGCGAAGATAAAATATTAGGGAGGGCTTGGCTAATCAATAGTAAACCCTCCCAGAGATTTCGCCAATTTAATCTACCTTATATGTAAATCTACTATCTTAAAAACTTTAAAAGCTTCAGCTCTACCAGGTCTGACCATGAACTTTCTCTCATCTCGTCATGGCCCGGCAAGATCAATTGGGTGAATCATCATTACGCATCATTATCAGCGAATCATGTAGGAATAAAGCTTTATACTTCAGTGCAGCATATATAAGCAAAATCGTTCGATACAGTATTAGAGCTCTAAGAAGCCTTCTGGTAGATTAAATTAGCGAAACCGCTGAAAGTCAATAAGTCAAGCCCTTCCAATATTTGATCATCTCAGTACAGACAGTAGAAGGTTGTTTTATTTTAAAAGAAACAATTGTGCTATAATGGTTTCAAATCAAGATAAAGACAATACACGCAGTACACGCTCACTTAAACTAGGACCCCCGGTATACCATAGCTGTTTCCTAAACATACCTTGACAATGACAATTAACATATTATTATTGACATTTTGTCAATACATGCAAAAGTACACATTCTGCACTATTTTAAAACGATAATTATATAAATCACTATGTACAATGGATATGGCCATACCTTAATATTTACAGATGTTTGAAAGTCTAACTTTTTGTTTGTTTATAAAAGAGGTAATGTGTTTTTCTTTTTTAAAAACATGTTTCTTAAAAATAAGATAAAATGAAAGCTGTATTATCAAATAACTTAGATCCCTTAGTTTTATTCCGATGTTGTAAATATTATGAACCTCCCATAAACGACCTAGCCTTGTATAACCCTGACTTCAATTGAATTAGCTCAACCTCAAATGAAAGACCATGGTTTATTTTTAACGGTTTCACATATAAGGGGTCTGTTGTATTGAATTTCTTTTCTCACAATTATATTATATATTTAGTGTCATTCTTAAAAACTAAAATTTATAAATGTTAAAGCAAAACCCTTTTAGCCAAGTTCAATATTGAAAGGTTTGTCCGTTCTTTGACATATTTTTCTACCGGTAAAGATAATGACATCTGAACAATTCCTCCAGTATATACATCTTTTTATTTTTTTTTTTTAAACCTTGGGAGTACAATGTTGGGTATTGCACGCCTTCAATATATAATACTATTTGCTGTGGATAACCTTGTTTCGGTTTCTAGTACACTGTATAAATATGAACTATTAAACACCATACTATTAGTGAGAATTTCATAAGGAAATAGTTGAAATTCCATAATGCAATGTGTTGAAACTTAATTCCTTTCCAAAATTGATATTGTCACTTCCGTGCATGTTGCTATCCTACAACCAATTTTATTCTCTAAATCGTTGCATATAATAATTACATTTGTCATTTTCAATAGCTCACGTTAAGTATATCCAATAAATATAAAGCTATATACCATTACAAACGATAGTTTCCGAGAAATGAAATGCCATCAAGATACAAGTGATTTGTAAACATAATCTACTCCGATGTTTGCATGTAAGTATACAGTTGATATAGAAGATAGAATCCCTACAGAGCAATCAGGTAAGAGAATAGTACTATGCTAGGAATGCGAAAGTTGAGAATGATCGGGAAGTGAGGAGGGGAGACCGAGTGAGACCTACCATTGCCGCGCTGGGGCCATCCCACCATCTGCGCATGCGTTGCAGAGTTGCCGAACGCCATGTGACCCAGTTCGTCTGTCGCCCATTGTGCCGCCCGTCCCACTAATTGAGGATCCCAACAGTCCCTTGTTAAACCGCGACACATCCTCCTTGACTTGTCCCTCAGGAAGTTCGTCCCCAATTAGAACAAGGTGGCCTTAAGTAGATCCTCCGGAACTGATGCAGCAACACCCGATGATCCGTGAAAGAATGACCTCCCAGTGAAAGGGACAGTGCCCTCAGACACATTACGTGGAGCTCGAGTGATTGCGGAAGCTTAATCACTTGGCTACGGTCAGTTGGAGATGATTCGGCCAATTGATCTTGACGGGACATGACAAGAGGAGAGAAAGTTCATGGTCAGACTAGTAGTTGCAGTGCCCCATCAACATTAGAGAAGATCATGCTTGCTTTTCGACAAATCCTTGAAAATAAATAATACCATACATATATAAATTCACTAATGATGATTCAAAATAATGAATCAGCCAATTGATCTTGCCGGGCCATGACAAGAGGAGAGAAAGTTCATGGTCAGACCTAGTGGCTGCAGTGCCCTATCAATATTGGAGAAGACCATGCTCTTGCTATTCGACAAATCCTTGTAAATTGAATAACCCCATACATAATTCGATTATGATAACGCATAATGATGAATCAGCCAATTGATCTTGCCGGGTCATGACAAGAGGATAAAAGTTCATGGCCAGACCTAGCGGTTGCAGTGTCCTGTCAACATTGAAGAAGATGATGCTTGTTATTCGACAAATCCTTGTAAAATAAATCCTACATGATTCGCTGATGATGATGGTGCATAATGATGATTCAGCCAATTGATCCTTGCCGGGCCATGACAAGAGGAGAGAAAGTTCATGGTCAGACCGGGTAGCTGCAGTACTCTATCAATATTTGTGAAGATTATGCTTGCTATTCGACAATTCCTTGTAAAATAAATCCTACATGATTCGCTGATGATGATGCATAATGATGATTCAGCCAATTGATCTTGCCGGGCCATGACAAGAGGAGAAAAGTTCATGGTCAGACCTAGTGGTTGCAGTGTCCTGTCAACATTGAAGAATATTATGCTTGTTATTCGACAAATCTTTGTAAAATAAATCCTACATGATTCGCTGATGAAGGTGGTGCATAATGATGATTCAGCCAATTGATCTTGCCGGGCCATGACAAGAGGAGAGAAAGTTAATTGTTTAGACCTGGTAGCTGCAGTACCCTATCAACATTGGAGAAGATGATGCTTGTTATTCGACAAACCCTTGTAAATTAAATAAATCTTGCATATAATTCGATTATGATGATTCGGCCAATGGATCTTGCCGGGCCATGACAAGAGAAGAAAATTCATGCTCAAAACTGGTAACTGCAGTACTCTATCAATATTTGAGAAGATCATGCCTGCTGGCTGGGAGAAATTATTGTAAATGAAATAGTCTATTCAATCAAAAAAAAAACCAATAGTTGTTTCTTTAATTTTCAACAATGACAAAGACTACTATTATTGTTCCTATTCTCAATATGGCATTGCTAAAGTAGCAATATAAAATATATATTCAATAAAGTAATCCCTTGTATCAATATTGAGTAAAAATATCAGACCTGCCAGGGAAATGTATTTTTTCAAAAACCTTTTTAATCTCTAGCTTTCGGGCACGAACGCCCCTCTATCGGAGTATACCATGCTTTCTCCTGTAGAGGAACTCTCTATTGAGGGTTCTCAATATAGATTGCTGTCTCTCTTTACCTTGAGAGACAACCTAGTGTTTAGTCCAGCCACTTTACCAGCTCCGCAACTCCAAAGAAGAGGCTCTAAGGACGACTATCAACCATCCAAACACTTATCCAGAAACTCATTTTTATTGAAAAACACGCTCAATTTATACATTAAAGAAATTTCACATACTAATTTATACATTAAAAGAAATTTACATACTATTTTCTCTTAGTTTTTAAATTACAAATGTATTTACATAAAAATAAAGTTTACTACTCTAGTAGTCGTAACAGGAACGTTCGTGCCAGAAAGCTGGAGATTAAAAAGGTTTTTGAAAAGATACTTTTCCCTGGAGGTCTGCTATTCTAACTTAATAAAATATATATGTTAATACATTAGGGACATGAGATTCTAATTTGTTTTCACTATTGTATATCCATAGTTTAAACTGTTCTAATAAAGAGAGTAGATTGTGAAGTGAGAGAGTGAGGAGTGTTTCTTTTATTTGCGGACAAAACACGAGATTTCTACAACACCTCTCTCCAACTGGATAATGGACAATAACACCCGGAAAAAAAAAAGTTTTCGTCATTTAACTAGTTGAAAAACGGTGTATCGAAAATTCGCAATTTTTCCCCAAATAAAAAAAGCCCTTAATCTATTTACTATCTTTAATAGAGATATAATAAAAAACACTTATTTTTATTATGTATTAATTTAAACGATCAGGAGGTGTTTTTATAACACCCAAATCGCCCTTTTATCTACTTGTATGTTGTTTTATCTACGTATTTTATATATACATATTTTATCTACGCATGTTGTTGTTGTGTCCAATAAAGAGCCTCAGATGTCTCCATGCTTCTCTATCACAGCAGCAGCATTCCCTTTTATCTATACTGTTAATATATTTTAATGTCTAAAGAGGTATATGTACAGGTGATTTACTTACAGAATTCAAATATATGTTTTTGCCACCAGGAAGACCAAACTGTCGACCACCACAAATGTCCCACCTACCACTTTCATAGGTTCCAAACAGCCACCCTCCTAGGAATAAGCATATTTATCTTTGAAGACCTACACAGAACATTTCTAAGAACAAATCAGCGACATCTGATAAACTGGATGTCCACCAGTAGACGTGAAGTCTAAAGACCAACCTGGTTAGTTGGCGACACTTTTGTACGTGGCTCCAGGAATCCGGGTTACCTCAAGAGAAAGAGATAATATATATATTAGCAAAAATCTGTGTATATGCATGAAATGTGAGTATTGCAATGAAACGTGAGTATTGCAATGAAACTTCTGAGTGAAGTGAGTCAAGAAATTCCAGAGGTCTCCTCTCTCGACCATTGTGTGGCTATTTCGTCAGCTGACTGCCGTGGTATAAGAGGAGGTCGCTGATGTATTCCTGAGTTGTTGTTTTCTAGGACTATGTCCTTCACCATTTAGGTTGTAGAAGGAAAATGCTTGGACATGTGGGGAAGATTTATATATATATATCCTGATGATAGAGGTTGTCTGGCCGGCATTCATATTTCTGTGAAAGATATACACTTCGGCCAGTTAGAGTTTTTATTTTCTCAACGTTTCGACAAAAATCTTTTGTCTTCGTCAGGAGAAATAAATAAAAATATAATTTGTATTTATTTACAATTTACAAAACTGGCCGAAGTGTCTATCTTTCACAGAAATATATATATAAATATACCAGAAATTTGACGTCTAAGATCACATTTTTATTTGTTTATATATCTCATGTCAAATTCTGCTTCACTCAAAGTGTCAGACCTAGATAAAATATTTCAACTGCTACTTTAGACGTGTGTCCTTTGAACGGACAAATAGATAAACACGAAATGAATCATTTTATATGAATACTTGACAAAAAAATGTATCACATAGAAATATTTACATGTAAATTTTCTGAAAATTTTTGAGACATATATAATTATTAAAAATAAAAAAGGCATATCTTGACCAGGAGCACATGTGCTTTTCAGAAGGCAGAGCGCCATCTGGTGGAACAGAAATCAACTAAA
This sequence comes from Cordylochernes scorpioides, assembly GCA_030710605.1. NCBI lineage: Eukaryota > Metazoa > Arthropoda > Arachnida > Pseudoscorpiones > Chernetidae > Cordylochernes > Cordylochernes scorpioides. The sequence continues at coordinate 39,902,334 of CP092864.1, forward strand.
CATTTATTTAGCCTGTTACCTGAATCAATGTTTAGTTGATTTCTGTTCCACCAGATGGCGCTCTGCCTTCTGAAAAGCACATGTGCTCATGGTCAGGATATGCCTTTTTTATTTTTAATATCAACACCTGACCTTTTTATTTATTTATTTTTTCTATTGTTTTTTTTTTTCATGTATAATTATGTGATAAATAGTTGGTTGATTTTTTTTTTTTGAAAGGGGGGGGATTTAAATTTATTGAGTGGAACAGCTTTTATCAATATTTGGTGTGTCCTACTTCGGCACGTATACAAGCAGCTACTCGGTGAGGTATACTCTCATAGTGGGATGATAAACCAAGCCATTTCAATTTTTTGCCGAAGATCCTGAAGATTACTTGGCTATGGATATTGCCAAATTTTCCTCCTCATCATGTCCTATTGATGCTCAATTGGGGAAAGATCTGGGGAATATGCAGAGCAGGGAAGGATGTCAACATTTTGAAGGAAGGCTCGGGAGAATATGTCCCCAGTGTATATTTACAACAAACTAGTGTGGCTTTAAAAATAAGGGATAAAAGTCAATTGACCAAAATAGAGCTATGTAAAAAAAAAACGCCAATTAAAAAAAAACCGTTTCTATAGCTAATTGAAATACCTAATTATTCAAATTTATCTTAGCCAATTGATAGTGCAGACTGTGCACTTTGTGTATGTATTGACAAGATATCAGTAAAATTATTTTAATTGTGTCAATTGTCTTAGCCAAATGGCCAAGAGAAGCTATTTAGAAAAAAATAAAAAGTGAAATTTTAGAAATTTCAGTATATACAAAATTTGTAAAAATCATGTCAATGCCATATAACGCAAGTTTTCTAAACTTACGATAAATCAGTTATATAATTTATCAAATAAACTTTTAACATAATGTATAATATGTTACCCACGCGCCTCTTTAATTCCATGCTATTCGGTATATTGCTTTTATAGAGTTATCCTTTTTTGTAATGTCTTCATTTTTTTATACATAAACGAGAATTTATATTTATATAAAAGAGCGTACCTGGATCTGTAAAGAAAGAAAAAAAAACAATTTTTTCTCAAATTATTTCGAGAGATTGCTCCCTCTTTATCAATTTATTGCACAGTAAAACTTAATTTACAGATCATTGTAGATCATATGAAAACAACTTTGTCATTGGTCAAAAATAATTAATGATAATAATACATTTTTACAGGTTTCTTTTTTCTTTCTTTACAGATCCAGGTACGCTCTTTTATATAAACTTAATTGATGGATCGCCTTTTGACTCAAACGATAATTTATATGTTTTATTAAATTTTAGAGTTGTAGAAAAAGTATTTTTGGTTATGAAACAAAATTTGCTATGAATCGGATCGAAAGTACTCGTAATATCAGAGTAATTGTAGGTTTTTGGCAGTTTTAATGATTGCAATGGTACTATGTGGAAGGTGCCTGATGAAATCATCATATTAACCTTCCCAAGTATAAGGTAAAAGGTGATTTTTCTTTTTCAAAAAGGTACAAACACTTTACAAGTTTATAATACAATATAATGTGGTTTATGATTGTAGAACGATGTTTGACAACTATACCGCAATTTTTTTCTTATGAACGAAAAATCGATTTTTTTTAAAGGAGAAATAACGATTATTTCAAACCTTAGAGATGAATTATGAAAGAATGAATTATGAAGAGTAATGATAAACAGAAAAATAAAAGTGTCCAGGGATGGGAAAAGAACCCACAGTGTTCCGTTTACCGGGCAGATGCCATGGTATCCTTAAAATAAATTTCGATTTTTCGTTCACACAACACAAAAGAAACATTTGCGGTTCAAACATCGTTCTACAATTTTACAAGTTAAAGCTTCATCTATATATAAGAAATTAAACCAATAAGGTACGAATGTTTATTTTAAAATAAACTTTTCTATTGTACTTACTGCAATGAAAAATATTTGAAGGGATTTTGTTCTTTGCAATAAGTGAGGCTTTAAAAATTAGTACCAATTGTTACTTAACATTTTTTTGATATTTTCTCTCAATACAATATTTTCTAACTACGCGCACACAGATTCCCATCAAAGTATATACCAAAATACTTTCTTAGGCAAATTCAGACATTCAGGCCAACCTTTTTACCGTTCTGGACAGAGAATATCAACAAAATGCATTGTTTTAATGCAGTTATAAAAAATAAAAAGTGTTTTTTTTTTCTCATGACTAACATCCTTTCATCAAATTATAACGTATTTCTAAGAATATATTCGATAATGTATGGATTCTGTATGTCCGAACGTGCAACATCAATAGATGACTCGATAGTAAAGATTAACAACAAAGGCTTCGACAAACCTAGAGAGATTCAACCTATGAAAGAAACAGATTGAAGAAAAGTTTAGCGAAGATGTGTTAGAAGATTTATCAGGTTGAAGATACAGGTCAAGTATTTACATAATTAACGTATGCAAATAGGGAAAGGGGAGAGAGAGGACAAGGTATCGAAGGATCGATCATTAGAGAAAGTGGAGGGGACAATAGAAGAGACAATGTCACTACCCCCTCCCTCAGGCTATTTATAAAGTTCTCCCCCTGGGAGGCAGCGTTTATCGCTTGCTACCTTTGTCCTTTTACAGCGGTCTACTATTGCCGCTGCGCAATAGGGTTGGAAGTTAGAAGGTAAATGTATACGAAGCCTTTATCTCTCTTGTTCGGCGGTACAACTACTAAAATTGGAACGATACAGAGAAGATTAGCATGGCCTCTGCACAAGGATGACACGCAAAATTGTGAAGCGTTCTCTCTCTCTCTCTCTCTCTCTCCCCCCTCCTTTGGTGACTCCCTTATAAAAGTTGTTAGGCCTATTTTCTATAGCAATTCTCATAACAATACAACAATGTAATTTCGTTATAAGATGATAAACTTGGCTATAACATAACAATCCAAAGGTCTTATTCTTATAGCCGTTATTCTAACAACATAAATCCTCACCATCTCAGCGGCGAAGCATGCGATATACGTTTTCTTCGTAGATCGCGAAATGCGTGGTATCGCTGGAGACCCGCTGGCAATCTTTCCACCAAGCTCTGCAGCGGTGGCTGAGGCGGCATGTACAATGTCATTGTACATAACATATTGTTTATATCTATTTTTTAGTTTTTTCATGTTAATTTCTCATAATTATTGCGGACTGTGCACTTTACATGTATTGACAAGATGTCAATAAAAATATGCTAATTGTCAAATTGTCTCTCTCTCCCCCCCCCTCTGCTCGAGAGACCTGCATCGCCTGTGGTTATAGGACCTGACGTTAGCACACCGCTACTGGTCCTGCAGCTCCATCAGGTCCCTCATACGGAAGGCCTTCTAAATCATACAGCCGATCTGCAAAGCTGGTTCTTCGGCCAAGAACTGGAACTATTTCAATCAAATTATGGATATAAGTTTCGAGGATAATAATATGCAAATATTTGCATCGAGCAATGATCTTCTTCAAACAATTTAAATATAAGGTCAGTTTTTCATAAATTAAACATAAGCTAATAACGCACCATTTATATTGATGGAAAAAAAATATTAAAGCACGATTTTTTTAAAATATAAAATACACCTTTCTCTTACTGTGTTTGCTGTGTCTTAACAGCAATAAAATATTGCAGCGAAGTATTTATTATTTTATAGCATTTATTATTTTACATCATTTTATCATAGTATCATTTTTTTATGTTTATATTTTACTACTCTGTAAACTTCCCTCATTCCTTATCTTTTGTTTATCCTTTATAGTTTGTTCTTGCCTTAAATAAATTGTTGTCTCATCTCGAAGTTGGTCTTTGAGATAAGAGGATGCCAGCGGGCGACGCTGGCCTGGGACGCCGGGAATTCTGCGATCAGCGGCGGCTGGCCAGCCGGCCTGCGCGCGCACTTTTCGAACACCGCCTGATGTCAGCCGGTTGTTTACCGCGCGTCGCTACAACCTGCGGCGTTTCCTTCCATTATATAATACTCTAGGCGCTGGTGGAGTAAAAACTGTACTCCATCTGCCTCTTATAATTGTATGTAATTTTTGGACTTATTAAAATATAAATTATTAATTTATAGTTCTCACTGCAGCTCGAACCTTTACCCTAACGCGGTAGAACATGGCGCAGTCGACATTCGGTTAATTATAGCCGTTTTTTAAGTGACAGCTCAGTGACAATTAGTAATCAAGATGCCCTCAAGAAGGAATCGCCGACCATCCCAAACCCCTCCAGAGAACCCTGCCTCGCCGACCAGCACCGACATCCTCAGGTCCATGGCCGCACTGTTGCAGCAGATGGCTACTCGGAATCCGACACCGACAGTCCCATTAGGAGCTCCTCCTCACCACGCCACAAAAATCATCCAGCTTCCTAAACTGGCTTCCCCGGAGGAGTTAACGATGTCTTTTTTCCGCGATTGGAAACAACGTTGGAACGACTACGTGGACGCCCAACAAGTAGCCACCTTCCCGCTATCCACACAGCAAGTGACTTTGCGTGCCGCCCTCCATTCCGAATGGACCATCCTTTGGCAATCAGGCCGCCTTCATATTTCTACCACCACCACCCTCGATGAAGCCGTGAATGCTCTCGAGGCCTACCTACGCAAGAAGCGAAACCCCCTCCTTGATCGGCAAGATTTTCATCGTAGGGACCAACAAACCGGAGAATCGGTGGATCGCTACTTCGCAGCCCTTAAAGCTCTTGATGACTCGTGTGCATATGAGCTGGATTTTAAGTGCAGCACATGCGGCGACCCGTGTATTACAATATGCACAAAAAGAGCTTGTGGGAAAACGTTTGCCCTTGCTGGTTATCAACAGCAACTCCGTATCCGGGACAGGTTAATATGTGGCCTGTTTGATAAAGACCTCCAACGAAAAGTACTGGCGGAGCAGTACAATTCCGACCTCTCCCTGGACCGAGTCCTCTCAATTTGCATCGCACATGAGAGTGCTACCGCCGTGGGCGCGACTCTTTCACCCTCCCCAACCACCTCCCCCGAAGCCTTCATTGCAACCAGACGTGCACCATCAACCTACAAGCATCAACAAGCCAGCTCGTCTGAAACCTCACCTAAGGCCAACCGTTTCTTTCAGAAACCCTATGATCCTAACGATCCCTGCTCCGGATGTGGGGCGAACCCAAGACACCGCCGTGACCAGTGCCCAGCAAAAGACATAGAGTGTAACAAATGCGGCATCACCGGGCATTACGGAAGGGTTTGCCGACAACTGAAACGGAAACCCACAACCAAACCTAATATCCCGCCACCCGCAACCAGAAACAATCAGTCCCAACCAGGACCCTCAAACACAGTTGTTGCAGCTGGAGTACGCAACGAACTCATAACCATTCCGACCGATATCAACCATAAGTTACACCAAATCCGTTGGCTGGCGGACCCGGGGTCAGATCTGGATCTAATCCCAGAATCAGAATTCCTGTTACTGGATGAGCAGACCCGATCAGCACTCAACCCGAAGAACGTCCCTTGCGTAGGAGCCAACGGCATCAGCTTAAGTCCTTGTGGATCGTTCGTCGCGGCACTGCATCTCAACGGGAAAACATACAGTACTACCGTTGGAGTCTGCAAGCACCTGAACGCCCCTCTCTTGAGCAAGAGCGGATGCAAAGCCTTAGGACTTCTGCCGGATAACTGGCCCCATTCAATGATCGTCAATGCCATAACCAACGGACAAGTTCTAACGTTCCCGCCGACCCCGGTGAGAGCCAATGAGATCGATAAGCAGTCTATCCTTACCCATTATGCTAGAGCGTTCGACGACACAGTGTTAAAACCCATGCAAGGACCCCCCATGTCTATCGAACTAGTTAAAGATGCCGTTCCTTGCAAACGCTACCGGGCATACAACGTTCCCTTTCACTGGAGAGACCCCGTCAAAACTCAACTCGATACCATGTTGGCGAAAGGGATAATCGAACAGGTACCCATCGGCGAAGCCATCGATTGGTGCCATCCTATGGTAGTCGTCCCGAAAAAAGGCTCATCACAAGTCACTATACCAAATGATCTCGCCGGTGCCATCATTGGGAAAGGTGGTCAACGCATCAGGAAGATCCGGCGCGAGTCTGGTGCGGGGATCACCATAGATGAGTCTCAACCTGGTAGCAACGAACGGGTCATCACCATCTCTGGCACGCCCCAGCAGATCCAGATGGCCCAGTACCTCTTGCAGCAAAATGTAAGAGAACATTCCTTCCGGAAGCGATACAATCGCAACGCCAAGCCACTCTCACATTTGGAAGTGGGAGCAATAGTCCTTGTCCAGGATCACCGCACAAAACATTGGACCCTCCTTGCTGAGGTTCTCGAACAACTTCCACGCGGTCGCAGCTACCTCATCCGGACCGACGCCGGACGCCTTCTTCGCCGTAATCGCAGATTCTTACGACCTTTCGTGCCTCCACCGTACACCACCCCACCCAACTCATCCCCTCGAACCCGAGAACCGAACCCGCGTTATAGCAACTACGTTGGATCGGTCCCAAGTCCCAATCTCCAGGGGGGGCATGAGATAAGAGGATGCCAGCGGGCGACGCTGGCCTGGGACGCCGGGAATTCTGCGATCAGCGGCGGCTGGCCAGCCGGCCTGCGCGCGCACTTTTCGAACACCGCCTGATGTCAGCCGGTTGTTTACCGCGCGTCGCTACAACCTGCGGCGTTTCCTTCCATTATATAATACTCTAGGCGCTGGTGGAGTAAAAACTGTACTCCATCTGCCTCTTATAATTGTATGTAATTTTTGGACTTATTAAAATATAAATTATTAATTTATAGTTCTCACTGCAGCTCGAACCTTTACCCTAACGCGGTAGAACAGTCTTCCCTAATTTTTTCCACGTGGCAATATTGAGAAGGCCTGGATCATTAGTGGTGAACCCTCCCAGCGCTTTCTCCAGTTAAATCTACCATATGCCTATAAATTTCATCTTTTTTTCTGACAAAATGTCTATCAAAATAAAGTAGCGATACTGGTTGAAATTTATTCGTAAAATGAATGTATACGAAGAAAGAGATGAGGTTCTCCGAAATTATTTTGCCTATTTAAACGAAATATTGTAAAAAGCAGATTGAGAATCAGTCCAATTAAATAAGAGTTTCAACACTGACCATTGTTCAACGTTGTTTGAAACTGTAGTTTGCTTGAAAGACTGAAGTCTGAGCTATTTGACACATCTAAGGTTTAAATCGTCAACACATCTAAGACACAGGTGTGTGATAATATAATCGTTTTTTAAAATAACCATCATCTTAAAGTGAAATATTTTTTTTAAATGCATCTCTCTTTTCACATACACACAAAATAGACACGCGTCGTCGTTGGGAGGGAGACTTATCTATAATGTATAGATTTAGTATTATTATTTATTTGTAATTTCACCTATTTTTATTTCTACTTTCCAACAGAAGCTCAATAAAACGTGATTTAAAATGTAAAATGTCAAAATAGACTCAAGACTATGAACCACGTGTAGAAGGTATCTGCACATTCGGATTGGTAACAAACCCACAACATCAGCTTTGGTAATTTCAAAATAATTATTTGTGTTTCCGGCTTTAACCCTCGTCAATCCATGAGTGGCATTGATTTCACGAGATCCGCAAAGGTTTCATAAAATTTCTGTGTTTAGCTGGTAAAATGGCAGGTAAACATTTATATCCAAAACATGGCTAATTACTCCAGTGGTATACCCATTCTTCAACAAGTCCGACCCCAACAGCAACTAAATAAACAGATCTCTTACACCTTGCGGGTGGAAAGTTGAACTGCTTTCTATATGTGTAAGAATATTATACATTTTACAACATCAGCAGTTACAACTCTCTATCAACTATGATTATCATGGTGTCATGTACCAAATTGAGCTACTATCAATAATAATTTGGCATCTACTTCAACATCTGACCTACTCCACCTAAATCCAATCGAAACTCCACTTCCGTCAGTCAATCCCCCATTCATGGAAGGCCGTTTCCCCAAACCTTTCTCTGGGCCTCTTTGGGGAAATTTTGTCGTTGATCTGAACGTCCTGATTGTCTTGTGACCTTTGCCTCGTTTTTAAAGTCTTCTGTAACACCCAATAATCGCTATAACCTCAATGACACAGATCCGTGATCCCAACTTCCTTTAATATCTATAAAGTTCCAGATTATTTGCTCGGTTACACCTATATTTCTTGCAACAGCCAAGTTAACTTGTACCTTCACAAGAACGTTTCCTTCTCATCACGGCAATTTGCAATCCTAAACTATTTATACATTATTACCATTCTTATTTTCGCAACTTCTTTCCTAATTTCTAACATTTCTTCATCACCCTTCACTTCTAAACACTCTAGCCTTCATTAATAATACCTAGCTTAGCACATCTTTAATTATCCCTTTACATTTCTCTACTGGATGACCTCAAGTCTAGAGTGTGGTTATAAATATCTATCTATCATTGAAACACTCTTTAGTTGAAAAATAGGATTTCTAGAAAGTGCCAAGAGCTCTTTCAGGATATATACTGAATATTTATATTGATTTTTTTTAAATGTGTGTATATGTATATATATTAAGGAGATAGAGATTGAGATTGAAACTGATTTATTACAATTATCATATAAGATTATATATGGTAAATTACAAAATTACAAGGGGATAGATATAGAATATGTATAAAATAAAAGGACTTAAAAGCGCGAATGTTTCTTTTATACATAAAACGAACTTCTACTGTCCTTACTGCGATGAAAAAATATATTGGGAGGGCTTGGCTCATCAGTGGTGAACCCTCCCAGCGGTTTCGCCAATTTAATCCACCAGACCGCTTCTCAGAGCTCTAATATTGTATTGGATCATTCTGCTTTTATATGCTACACTGAAGGATGGAATCTTAGAAATGGTTTTCAAGTAAACTATGGACATAAGCTTATAGGACAGTAGAATTATATTCAAATATTTGCTTCGAGCAATGCTCTTCAGCAAACTATAAATACAAGGTCATTAGGAATAAATTAACACAAAGCAATAACGCGCCATCTATACATATAAAATATAAGGACTTAAAAGCGCGAATGTTTCTTTTATACATAAAACGAACTTTTACTGTCCTTACTGCGATGAAAAAATATATTGGGAGGGCTTGGCTCATCAGTGGTGAACCCTCCCAGCGGTTTCGCCAATTTAATCCACCAGACCGCTTCTCAGAGCTCTAATATTGTATTGGATCATTCTGCTTTTATATGCTACACTGAAGGATGGAATCTTAGAAATGGTTTTCAAGTAAACTATGGACATAAGCTTATAGGACAGTAGAATTATATTCAAATATTTGCTTCGAGCAATGCTCTTCAGCAAACTATAAATACAAGGTCATTAGGAATAAATTAACACAAAGCAATAACGCGCCATCTATACATATAAAATATAAGGACTTAAAAGCGCGAATGTTTCTTTTATACATAAAACGAACTTCTACTGTCCTTACTGCGATGAAAAAATTCATCACTGATGAGCAAAGCCCTCCCAATATATTTTTTCATCGCAGTAAGGACAGTAGAAGTTCGTTTTATGTATAAAAGAAACATTCGCGCTTTTAAGTCCTTTTATTTTATATGTATAGATGGCGCGTTATTGCTTTGTGTTAATATAGAATATGTGTTCTCTAAAAAATATTACTATTGTGTGATAAAGTTTTTATGTGTATAAGAAATTCACTATTATATATATGTGTGTATGGAGATTCTCTCTTTAGGCATTTTTATAATTTATTCCCACACTTTGAATTTCTTGTTCTATATATTATGATATTGTAGCAGATTATTATTATTCTATGAAGATATTTTTAATTTCTATATTTGTATTTTGATACACTGTAAATTTTCACTTTGCCTCTCTGCTATTTTATTAGTTTTAATTTGTTTTTGCTTTTAAAAAATTGCAGCGTCTTTCTGAAGTTTGTCTTTCCTAATTTTCTACGTTACAATATATTAGTGTCTCTCAGCTATATTTTTTTTAGCAATTTCACTCCATTTTTCTCAAGTAAAGTGCTAAGTGTGTTGGGTCTGAAAAACCATTCAATCAGAGGAGTACTAACCGTGTATATATTGCCACGTGGAAAATTGGGGAAGACCAACTTCGGGATGAGACAGCAATTTATTTCAGGCAAGAACAAACTATGAGAGATAAATAATAAATAAGCAAAAAGGGAAGTGTACAGAGTATAGCAAAATATAAACATAAAAAATAATACTCTGCTAATAAAATAATAAATACTTTGTTACAATATATATGTTGGACCTTAATTCCATTTCATTAATATCAAAGGGGAGAGCTACGCTTATATGTGTTGGGTTTGAAGACTATTCATCATTATCACAGAGGCAGTACTAAATATGTAATAATTGTAAATTTTGATTTAATTTTTACTTTCTTTGTGATGTTTAAAATGAGAGCTTACGATGAGTCAGGTGTTTGTCACACGCTTAAATTATAAAATAAAAATATACTTAAATTAGAAAAAACAATATAAATCTAATATAGAGAGAGATAGTCACACTTATTTCTAAAAGGAGTATGTATCTCCCTACCCCTGTACCCGTCAGTCCACTGTGTACCGTAACCATACTCAGTGTATTACGACCATCTGAAGTACACCGCAACTATCCAAGGTACACCGCAACCATCCACAGTGTATCGTAACCATCCACAGTGTATCATAATAATCCACAGTGAACCTCAACTATACACAGTGTATGACGACCCCCCATCCACAGTACACTGCAACTAATCAAAGTGCACCGCAACCATCCGTCCACAGTGTACCATAACTATCCACAGTGCACCGCAACCATCCACAGTGACCCACCACAACCATTCACAGTGTACAACAACCATCCACAGTATGCTACAACGGTTCATAATGTACCGCAACCATCCACAATGATCCACCACAACCATCCACAGTATGCTACAACGGTTCATAATGTGCCGCAACCATCCACAATGATCCACCACAACCATACACAGTATACCACAACCGTGCATAATGTACCGCAACCATCCACAATGATCCACCACAACCATACACAGTATACCACAACCGTGCATAATGTACCGCAACCATCCACAATGACCCACCACAACCATACACAGTATACCACAACCCTGCATAATGTACCGCAACCATCAACAATGACCCACCACAACTATACACAGTATACCACAACCCTGCATAATGTACCGCAACCATCCACAGTGACCCACCACAACCATACACAGTATACCACAACCGTGCATAATGTACCGCAACCATCCACAATGACCCACCACAACCATACACAGTATACCACAACCCTGCATAATGTACCGCAACCATCCACAATGATCCACCACGACCATACACAGTATACCACAACCGTGCATAATGTACCGCAACCATCCACAATGACCCACCACAACCATACACAGTATACCACAACCGTGCATAATGTACCGCAACCATCCACAATGACCCACCACAACCATACACAGTATACCACAACCCTGCATAATGTACCGCAACCATCCACAATGACCCACCACAACCATACACAGTATACCACAACCGTGCATAATGTACCGCAACCATCCACAATGACCCACCACAACCATACACAGTATACCACAACCCTGCATAATGTACCGCAACCATCCACAATGACCCAACACAACCATACACAGTATACCACAACCGTGCATAATGTACCGCAAACCATCCACAATGATCCACCACAACCATACACAGTATACCACAACCCTGCTAATTTACCGCAACTATCCACAATGACCCACCACAACCATACACAGTATACCACAACTCTGCATAATGTACCGCAACCATCCACAATGACCCACCACAACCATACACAGTATACCACAACCCTGCATAATGTACCGCAACCCTACACAGTATACCACAACCGTGCATAATGTACCGCAACCATCCACAATGATCCACCACAACCATACACAGTATACCACAACCCTGCTAATTTACCGCAACTATCCACAATGACCCACCACAACCATACACAGTATACCACAACTCTGCATAATGTACCGCAACCATCCACAATGACCCACCACAACCATACACAGTATACCACAACCCTGCATAATGTACCGCAACCATCCACAATGACCCACCACAACCATACACAGTATACCACAACCGTGCATAATGTACCGCAACCATCCACAATGACCCACCACAACCATACACAGTATACCACAACCGTGCATAATGTACCGCAACCATCCACAATGACCCACCACAACCATACACAGTATACCACAACACTGCATAATGTACCGCAACCATCCACAATGATCCACCACAACCATACACAGTATACCACAACCGTGCATAATGTACCGCAACCATCCACAATGATCCACCACAACCATACACAGTATACCACAACCGTGCATAATGTACCGCAACCATCCACAATGACCCACCACAACCATACACAGTATACCACAACCGTGCATAATGTACCGCAACCATCCACAGTGACCCACCACAACCATACACAGTATACCACAACCGTGCATAATGTACCGCAACCATCCACAATGATCCACCACAACCATACACAGTATACCACAACCGTGCATAATGTACCGCAACCATCCACAGTGACCCACCACAACCATACACAGTATACCACAACCGTGCATAATGTACAGCAACCATCCACAATGACCCACCACAACCATACACAGTATACCACAACACTGCATAATGTACCGCAACCATCCACAATGATTCACCACAACCATACACAGTATACCACAACCGTGCATAATGTACCGCAACCATCCACAATGATCCACCACAACCATACACAGTATACCACAACCGTGCATAATGTACCGCAATGATCCACAGTGACCCACCACAACCATACACAGTATACCACAACCGTGCATAATGTACCGCAACCATCCACAATGATCCACCACAACCATACACAGTATACCACAACCGTGCATAATGTACCGCAATGATCCACAGTGACCCACCACAACCATACACAGTATACCACAACCGTGCATAATGTACCGCAACCATCCACAATGATTCACCACAACCATACACAGTATACCACAACCGTGCATAATGTACCGCAATGATCCACAGTGACCCACCACAACCATACACAGTATACCACAACCGTGCATAATGTACCGCAACCATCCACAATGATTCACCACAACCATACACAGTATACCACAACCGTGCATAATGTACCGCAACCATCCACAATGATCCACCACAACCATACACAGTATACCACAACACTGCATAATGTACCGCAACCATCCACAATGATCCACCACAACCATACACAGTATACCACAACCGTGCATAATGTACCGCAACCATCCACAATGATCCACCACAACCATACACAGTATACCACAACCGTGCATAATGTACCGCAACCATCCACAATGATCCACCACAACCATACACAGTATACCACAACCGTGCATAATGTACCGCAACCATCCACAATGACCCACCACAACCATACACAGTATACCACAACCGTGCATAATGTACCGCAACCATCCACAATGACCCACCACAACCATACACAGTATACCACAACACTGCATAATGTACCGCAACCATCCACAATGATCCACCACAACCATACACAGTATACCACAACCGTGCATAATGTACCGCAACCATCCACAATGACCCACCACAACCATACACAGTATACCACAACACTGCATAATGTACCGCAACCATCCACAATGACCCACCACAACCATACACAGTATACCACAACCGTGCATAATGTACCGCAACCATCCACAATGACCCACCACAACCATACACAGTATACCACAACCGTGCATAATGTACCGCAACCATCCACAATGACCCACCACAACCATACACAGTATACCACAACCGTGCATAATGTACCGCAACCATCCACAATGATCCACCACAACCATACACAGTATACCACAACCGTGCATAATGTACCGCAACCATCCACAATGACCCACCACAACCATACACAGTATACCACAACCGTGCATAATGTACCGCAACCATCCACAATGACCCACCACAACCATACACAGTATACCACAACACTGCATAATGTACCGCAACCATCCACAATGATCCACCACAACCATACACAGTATACCACAACCGTGCATAATGTACCGCAACCATCCACAATGACCCACCACGACCATACACAGTATACCACAACCGTGCATAATGTACCGCAACCATCCACAATGATCCACCACAACCATACACAGTATACCACAACCCTGCATAATGTACCGCAACCATCCACAGTGACCCACCACAACCATACACAGTATACCACAACCGTGCATAATGTACCGCAACCATCCACAGTGACCCACCACAACCATACACAGTATACCACAACCGTGCATAATGTACCGCAACCATCCACAATGATTCACCACAACCCTACACAGTATACCACAACCGTGCATAATGTACCGCAACCATCCACAATGATCCACCACAACCATACACAGTATACCACAACCGTGCATAATGTACCGCAACCATCCACAGTGACCCACCACAACCATACACAGTATACCACAACCGTGCATAATGTACCGCAACCATCCACAGTGACCCACCACAACCATACACAGTATACCACAACCGTGCATAATGTACCGCAACCATCCACAGTGACCCACCACAACCATACACAGTATACCACAACCGTGCATAATGTACCGCAACCATCCACAATGACCCACCACAACCGTGCATAATGTACCGCAATGATCCACAGTGACCCACCACAACCATACACAGTATACCACAACCGTGCATAATGTACCGCAACCATCCACAATGACCCACCACAACCATACACAGTATACCACAACCGTGCATAATGTACCGCAATGATCCACAGTGACCCACCACAGACACAGCTGGGTAAGGAGATGATAAGCCGACCAACCAGCGGAATCGATTCCCGGGAAATTTCTCCATAAATCTTGTGCCGGAAACGGGGGGGACATTCCTTCGAGTTGGTCCTTCCGGTGAATCTATCAAGCTGACCGGGGATTAGTGTTATCTACCCTCACATGGGGACGCCACATCCGCGCTACAGACGTCATATCTCTCTGTGCGTAGCTCTCGCATATTTCATTCATTCTCTATACAGTAGAACCTCTCTGTAAAGGACACCTAGTTGCAGATCCAAAGTGTCCTTTACAGAAAGGTGTCCTCTTACCAGATAGTTGCTAATTTGTCAAAATGGTAATATAGTTGATATTAAGGTGAAAACATATCAGGCGTTCAGGGATAAGTATCTATAAAAATATATAATTCATAGCTTTAGCTTTTGGGCAAGAGAGATCTTCTACAGGAGAAAACACACGATGTGATTCCCTGTAAGCCTGATGTATTCACCCTAATATTGATACAAGGGAATATCAAAATTCGAAACTATTATAGACACGTATGATTCTTTTTAAAAATAAACAATTTCTACTGTCCTTACTGCAATGGAAAAATTAATAGGAGGGCCTGGCTCCTCAGTGGTGAACCCTCCCAGCAGTTTCGCCAGTTTAATCTACCATACCGCTGTTATAGTGCATTTTTCGAACTTCCTTTTAGAGTGATACTGATGCTAGACTCTTTGAATGGGTATTTTAGATGAACTATGGACATAAGCTTCGAGAACAGCAGAATTACATACATTTATAAATATATAAAATGCTTCGAGCAATCGCTCTTCCGCAAATATCAATTTGTAACTTTTATTATAGCAATTATATTATGATGCATTAGCGCGCCATCTAATATCAAAATTGGAAACTATTATAGACGCGTATGATTATTTTTATAAACAAGGGATTATTTTATTGAATATAAATAATAAAGACCGTCATTTTTTTATATAGAGATGTGCCCTCGGGCGAGAGTGTCCTCTCATGTAGGTTCGAATGTATATATACATTGCGAATATTGTAGAGGAGAGAATCCATATAAAACATTAATAATAAAATAACTTAGCATATATAATACATAACGGTATCGTTATGATGGTAATAGAATATTATTTAGAGTTATTTCTTTCAATTCTATAGGGCAAATATCTACACTTAGCGAACTGAAAATGCAGAAGATTCGGGATGGTTTGGTTTATCAGTGGTGAACCATTCAGCGGCGATCTTCAGTTCACTCATTGTTGAAATTCGTCAAATATGGTTAAAATAAATAAATGAACAATTCCATTTTCATTTAAATGATCTATTTTGAATAGGAATCAATGAATGTTTATAATTCCCAATATATATTGATGATGCTGTAGTTCTAATTTGTCTTGGAAGGATTCTTGCAAAACCTTTATTTTCCTAAGATCCACGAAAATCTGTAAAGAAACAGAAAGCCTTTTTTAATATCGGAAAAAGGAATGTTGCTCAAAATGTTATTTATTTGATGTTGAAATTCAAGATTGGATATCCTATAGTGTTCTCTATTGTCCACGGTTAAAGGGAGAAAAAGCAAAAATTGGCACACTTTCAAATGCATATCAATGTAAAAAAAAAAATTAGATTTACAAGCATTAATTCGTAAATCTAAGTGAATTTGGTCTACCCATATTACCAGGTTAACAGTAAAGTTGAAAAGTTGAAAGTCGATAAGATAATAAGCATGTGTAGGTGAAAATGACATGAAGACACTCAGTGGTTGTTGTTATGCCTAACCTCCTAGACTGCTGATTACCTATTTACATATTGATTTTAAAATTTTACACAAATAAAAATACTGGCAATGCGTTTCTTAAAATATCATCTAATATTATCTCTACAGACCTTACTGCAATGACCTTACTGCAATTTTAAGAAACGCATTGCCAGTAAATTTATTTGTGTAAAATTTTAACGATAGATGGCAATTAAATTTAATTTACTAATATATATTGATTATGAAAAAAAAAACAATGGTTGCCTGTAAAGTCGGTTTTACGGGCGAAGATTTTACGTGACAACGGTAGAATATTTATTGATATGAATATAATTAAATTGCACAATAGGAACAAGGAATTGAATGAAAATAAGAATTGCACAAATTTTAACTATAGAAATATATTTTGTTTACTAAAACATTGTACATGTAAACTTAAACTTAACTAATTCCTATTTGAGTGATTTTGTTGAGGATAGGACGATGATAGGAGAAATATGAAATGAAAGGAAGTGTTTCTGCTGTAATGTGTCTTGCGAAAGTCAAGTCGATAGTTGTTCCTTTTAACGTAGTTGACTTAGAAACGTTTGATACGCAATCAAGATTATACGTATTTTTCATGAATTTAAGAAACGAGTTGTCAGGCTTTACGTTTTTGTTAAAATCACCACACAGAAGAATCGGTATACTAGAATCAACTTGCACGAACGGTGGCACGTACTGGCTGTTGTGAATGTACGGACCGAGTCCTTGCCATAGTAACATTCCAATATCCTGCATACTAGCTCCTGGATGAATATATACAGCACCGAGTATAAACTTGAAGCTAGTATTAGCGGCGAAGCAAGTAACTTCAGTCATGCACATGTCACCCTTGGTTTTAATGACACGAGTTACGTCTGTAATCGCAACTTGGAACACTTCCGCCGTAGATGTCGATGATAATTTACGATAGATCGCCACTCCACCAGCCGCGTTGGTATTTGAAAATCAAAACACTTATTCAGATCGAAGGTTCAAATTTTTGCTAAATAAATTTGAAATTAAATAAAATTTGTAATTGTAAATGATGAAGTTGAAAATTAAAACATTTACTTAAATTAGATGTTAAAATTCTTGCTCAACACAGTTTAAATAAAGTTTTCTTATATCTGCCACTTTTTCTTAATATTTGTAATTTTAAAGAATCAATTCGAAAATCAAAACATTTATTCAGATCGAAGGTTCAAATTTTTGCTAAATAAATTTGAAACTATTTAAAATTTGTAAAATAATAATTAATTAATTAATTAATTTTAACCTAATAATTTACTTAACACTATCAACATTTATCAATAGTATGACATAACCTATAAACTCAGTTTCTCAACTTTTGTGTCAATCTAACAATTAATCAATCAATCATAGTTTACGATAATGAAATATCAGTGTACAATTATTTACCTTTATTGTTGTAGTTGTTGTAAATGACGAATCTAAGCACTCCACATTTTCACTACAGACACAGCTGACGATACTTTAACCACACGTGTGAACTTGTATTATGACGCTTTCTTGTTTTTCCAACGCCAAGAACGTTCGAGAAAGACAAAGACAGAGACAAGCATGCGCCGATTCAATGCGCCTAATTCTCGGGCGTTACACTTTTTCATAAGTGACTCCCAGCCGCAACCTAATTTAAGACGTTGTCACGTCAAAACATATTTTGCGGAAGAGCTTTGCTCGATGCAATACCTTGAAATTATATGTATGTACCTCTACAGACCTATGAGCTTATGTCCATAGTTCACTAAACACCCCTAAGCTGCCTTCCATAGAAAATACAGGGTATATAAGAAAACCAATCCAATACAATAGTAGAGCGGTCTAGAGATTAATTTGGCGAAACCGCTGAGAGGGTTCACTACTGATGAGCCAAGCCCTCTCATTCAATAACTCATATCATTGCAGTAAGGTCTGTAGAGATAATATTAGATGATATTTTAAGAAACGCATTGCCAGTAAATTTATTTGTGTAAAATTTTAACGATAGATGGCAATTAAATTTAATTTACTAACATATTGATTTACATGTACTTACCATTGAGGATTGATACTAATTTATATCCGGACCTATCACGTGAGCATTTTAGATGACGCTCTTGGTAGTTTATGGATGCCATCATTAAAAAGTTTTAGTTTCGAGGCAATCCATTCATCAAGTCAATTTTCAACTTCTTCGCGATTCTGGAAGCGCTGGTCAGCTAGCCCATGTGCCATCAACCGGAAGAGGTGATAATCCGATGAAGCGATATCTGGAAAGTATGGCGGGTGTGGTAAGATTTCCCATTTGAAGTTTTTCAGGGTTTCTTTCACCGATTTTGCGACATGTGGCCTTGCGTTGGCATGAAGCAGTATCAACTTGCCATGCCGTTGCGCCCATTCTGGTCGTTTCACTGCGATTTCTTGGCGTAACTGTGTTAATTATTGTTGATAGCGATGAGCAGTGGCTGTTTCGCCTGGTTTCAGAAGTTCGTAGTAAAGTATGCCGTGCTGATCCCACCAGATACACAGAAGAACCTTCTTGCCGTGGATATTGGATTTGGCGGTCGAAGTTGTCGGATGTCCTGGGCTTACCCATGATTTATTGCACTTGGGATTGTCAAAATACTCCCATTTTTCATCCCCAGTAATAATACGCTGAATACTTTCTTTAAAACCTTTCCAGCAGGATTTCAGATATCGTTCTTTGATTTTTCTTGTTATTTTCACTCAATTCATGAGGCAACCATTTTCCTTCATTCTGGATCCTTCCCATAGCATGCAAACAAAGTGAAACAGCCTGTCGAGGGAGGTTGAGAGAAGCCGCTAACTGTTCTTGTGTTTGTGTATCGTCTTCATCCAGAAATGCTTGAAGTTCCACATCCTCGAACCTTTTGGCGGTTTTCCGTATTCCTTGCTTTTGGCGCCAAAAATCTCCATATTTGAATCGTTTAAACCATTCTTGATAGGTTCTTAATGAAGGAGCATTGTTTCCATAGGTACTATATAGAGCATTTGATGAGCTATGGTTGCGCTTTCCCTAAGATTCAAGATTAAAATCAAAGCTTCCCACGAATGTGACTTCCCAGGCACAAAAGTAGACATCTAAAGAGCTTAAAATAAAAAAGTGCATAAGATTTTATATCAAGTATTATATATAAATAGCTAGCGTTTAAAACTCATAAATCGATACAAAACAAGGCAATAGGTAAAAGTTTTTTTACTAAAATTTATAATCAATTATATAAAAACGCGTAGTCGTTTTTGGCGCACCAAATACTATTGAACCATCGCATATTTTATATGAAGATTTTTCTTAAAATTGAAAAGAGCCTATATCATAAATTCTACATTCCATCAAATAATGGGACTCCCATAAAATCTCTTCCCGGGACTATGGCTATTCTCGGACCCATAACTTCCCAACTACTCCTAGGATTATTCCGCCGCCACGTTGCGCCCATAACCCACCCACCCAGGTAATTCCATCGTGTCGATTTCCTCTTCTTTTATTGGACACACATTTAGAGGGAAGCATATCGCCTCACAAATCTCTTTTACAACCTTTTTTTTTTCGGTTTGAAAACTCTTTTTTTGTCCATTAGTTAAATGTGCATCTACATTTCTTTCCAATTTTCAAAGTTTTAAATTTTTAGTGAATAAAAACTTGGGTAAAATTGTTCAGAGACTATGATGAAATGACTTAAGCAATTAAGTAAACTATGATGCATTAGCGCGTCATCTGTTATGATTATTCGAAACTATTATAGACGCGTATGATTCTTTTGAAAATTAAACAATTTCTACTGTCCTTACTGCAATGGAAAACCACTAATTAGCCAGGCCCTCCCATTAATTTTTCCATTGCAGTAAGAGCAGTAGAAATTGTTTAATATTTAAAAGAATCATACGCGTCTATAATAGTTTCGAATTTTCATAAATATATATAAGAAATGAGAGAAACCACAATTAGTACAATACATTTTCTTTTGCAAATTAAAATAACTACCTACTGCTCTTATTGCAATGGAATAATATTGGGAGGACCTAGCTTATCAGTGGTATACCCTCCCAGCGATTTCGCTAGTTTAATATACCACTTACCACTCTACCACTATTATATAAGGTTGTCCCAAAAGTTCGTGTTTTTCTTATTACTTTGCAAATAATATTATTACGGCGAATACATAATACAATTACTTTATACATAATACAAGTATATTATACATAACGGTGAATAATATTGGATGTTTCAATTTTTTGCAAGTGTTTACCCACTTTTGGGACAACCTTGTATGACACCATGTATTCTGCGTGGCGGACGGGAGAAGCAACATAAGTAAAGGAGTACCCTGTAGGGCGAAGTAGTACCATTTCTTCCGTGAAAAAATCCAGGAGGTACTGCATTAGTGCAATATATCCCCACTGGGAGGAACACTAATGATCTACTCACTATGTCTTTAACAAGAGTCCTTCATGATACGCAAGAGATGATGACTTGTCTGATTCAACCAGCTACACCCCGTAGGGTGTCGTGAGTCCCGAGCCGCTACGGTAACCGTGAACAGGGAACTCTGAAATGTGGCTGACTAACGGGACAATGGCACACCCCACCCTCCATGGAGTGGACAAGACACCACCAATGTTTCTGATGACGCTATTAACAATACATCAAACTAATAAAAAGCAATAACGCTATCTATATATAGTAAATTATATCATTTAAATGCTAATGTTTCTTTTATACACAAAATAAATTTCTACTGTCCTTACTGCGATGAAAAAATATTGGGATGGCTTGGCCCATCAGTGGTCAACCCTCCCAGCGGTTTCGTCAATTTAATCTACCATACCACTTTCTTTAAAGTTCTAATATTGTATTGGACGATTCTGCTTATATATGCTACACTGAAGGATGGAATCTTAGAAATGGTATTCAAAAAAATTATGGACATAAGCTTTTAGAACAGTAAAATTACATATATTAATATTTGCATCGAGCACAATGCTCTTTCGCAAACAATAAGGAAAAGGCTAGTTGGACATAAATTAATACACCACTGATAAGCCAGACCCTCCCAATATATTTTCATTGCAGTAAGAACAGTATAAATTTATTTTTTAGGTATAAAATAAACATTTGCGTTTAAATGAGTTAATTCACAATGCATCAAACTGTTACCATTTTAGATTGGATGTACGTAATATCTTAAATTTTCTTTTTAACAAGCTAAATATATAATTAAGATGTAGTTCCCCTTTCTAATGAAAGATATAGCGGCTATTTCTTACCTAGGGCTGTTTGCTTGTTTAGAAATCATTAATATCTCTTTTAAATAAGCTTGAGAAAGCTTCTTGCTTGAGAAAGCTTGCAGTGAGAAATTCTAATTATTTTTGACGTGTATGTTTCTTTTGAAAATAAAACAAATTCTACTGCCCTTTCAACGATGATAAATTAATGGAAGGGCCTTGCTCATCGGTGGTAGATGGTACACCCAAAGGGCAGTGTAGAATTTATTTTATTTCAAAAATAAACATACGCGTCAAAAATAATTTGAATTTCTCATAAAAGATGGCGCTCTGATGCATCATGAAGTCTTGCATTTTGAATTTATAAAAGGATACTCACATTGTGATAATGTGTGTGTGTAAGCATTTAATTCAATCTGTTGGAATATCTATCAAATAAACGTTAATTTAGAAATAGCTATCAGGGTTGTACATTGCGCTACTTATCCAATAAGTCCCTTACTAAAGTAGGAACGAATGAGATTGGACA
Organism: Cordylochernes scorpioides; assembly: GCA_030710605.1. Lineage (NCBI taxonomy): Eukaryota > Metazoa > Arthropoda > Arachnida > Pseudoscorpiones > Chernetidae > Cordylochernes > Cordylochernes scorpioides. Next base: position 39,924,946 of record CP092864.1, read on the forward strand.
AATTGAGTTAGTTGGATCAACAGGGGACCTAAGGAAGGTTAGGGGGTGGGATAATCTTGTTAGACAGGGGCTGAAGTGGCCCTTGCTGTACGTGACAGCAGTACAGCCCAACTACGTGGTCTCTTACAACTGAATAATTGGTCGTTGTCATGTCAGAGGAAACTGTAGAGTTTGGTAGTCTATGTGTGTACATAACTGTATTTCGCATATTCCGGATTCGAAGCTATAACAGTGACAATTCCAGACCTTACTCGATTTCTCGGCAAAGTTCCACCCGCATATCTCATAATACCTCAGAAATATAGGAAGAAAAAGAGGTAATTGAACAAACAATAAAACCCACATTTTAATATTCATAGATGTTTAAATGTATCCTCTATTACTGATGTATATTACATACTCTACACACGTTGTATAGGAACTAATCCTTACGATGGTATATCCCTTAAATTAACAGTTAATTTCTGAGAAATTATATTACCCCATCTTTATGAAATCTATAGTTCCCGTGATTGATATTAAATCGTTTAAAATATTGCCACGTGGAAAATTAGGAAAGACAAACTTCTGGATGACACAGCAATTTATTTAAGGTGAGAACAAACTATAAATGTTAAACAAAAGATAAGCAATGAGGGAAGTTTACAGAGTAGGAAAAAATATATATACGTAAAAATAATACTCTGCTAATAAAAAATAATAAATACTTCGTTACAATATTCAAATATTCCAATCTCTCTCTCTCTCAAATTGGTTATTTGTAGCATCAAAGTATAAACAATATGGAAATGTCAAATACTATTGAAAAAAAAACAATATACAAAGGTTTTTGTAAAACGAAAATTGAAATTATACCGCGAATGTTTCTTTTATAAAAATCGAAATTTATTTTAAAAGAGAAATAGCGACATTTCTAACTTTGAGGATGAGGTATGGAAAGGTGAAACATGAAGAGTAATGGCGAACGGAAAAATAAAAATTTTTGTAATAAATAATTGGTTTTGGGTATATTTTTTCATTGGCTAAAATACTCTCTTTTCTTTCACTAATAGAAGATGCATTTAAACATCTATGAATATTAAAATGTGGGTTTTATTGTTTGTTCAATTACCTCTTTTCCTGCCTATATTTCTGAGGTATTGTGAGATATTCGGGTGGAACTTTGCCGAGAAATAGAGTAAGGTCTGGAATTGTCACTGCCATAGCTTTGAATCCGGAATATGCAAATTAGAGAATGATAATGAGTTAATTTTGATTTGCATAACCTGGGGTTTAGAATTGATGATGATATAATAATGAACTTCTATCAGTACTACTACTATTGCTACTATAATTATTACCCTTTTTTATAAAAACAATTTGAGGCTGGACAAACATCAATTCAGACAGTACCCGGACGAAGCCGGGTCATTTGACTAATTAAATATAAAATGACCTTTTATAAATAACATACAGAATTCTATATCTACCACCTCTCTGATGATTTTAGTAAGGTTTACAATAGAATGTCTAGAAAAATAATCTGAAATACGGAGTTCTTTCCTGGTATTCAAAAAGGAAAAATATGTGTCGATCAGTTATATTTTTCAATTTATCAAACAATTCGACCGCTGAGTCTCTGATTCTAGCAGAGCGCCATCTAGCGGATAAAATTGTAACTAAAATCAATTTCGATTTTTTTTTTCATTATTTGCCCTAAAAAAATCCCATTGCATCCTGAACACAATGGTGTTTACCGCATTGCTCTAGCGCAAAAATTCGCGGAGTTATTATTTTTTAAAGTTGTGCAAGACTTTTGGATCACCCTGTATATAAGTAATAAATCAACGCTTAATTCGTCTTTAATCATGTTCCTGTATAGAGATTGAAGATCTCAACTAATATCAACATTCTGTTCTGCACTCACCCAATTGGTAGATGAATGATAAAATATTTGATAGGTGTTAGCGTCAAAGTAAAAAATGAGACTTAAAATGTATGGTCGTTTAATAATGATGACGTAGCTGATAAAGAGGTTTGAAAGGTCCGAAGAAAGAAGTAAAATGTCAAGATAAGACAATCGCCTTGGATCGATGGGACGCCTCGGACCGATTTTGACAGAATGGGTCGATATAGGGCGGTCGTACAGCAAGGCAGTATGGAAGGACCTCCATGCTACATCTTGGACTTCAGGATGGAAGTCTTGACCTTCCATAACGTCTATGGTACAGTAATACCCCTTAAGTTACCTAGTAAATGTGGAATAAACAAATAATAAGAACAAAATACGGATTCCGAGGATGAATTTCTTTCTTTAACGTATATTCATCTCAAGCTCTCAGGTATAACAAGCCCTCCTATAGGAGAATATGACGAATTTGTCATATACTCCTTTAGAAGAGTTTGTAATGTCTGAAAATTTGAGATGAATATACGATAAAGCAAGAAACTCAACCTCATAAGCCGTTTTGCTTAGTATTTATAGGAATTTCAGAGGATTTTACTTTTCCGGAGATGGGGTATATGAAAATCGCTTACAAGTATGTCAAAGCATCGCTTCATTTGGACGATATTTTTATTTCTTCAATTCAACATCCTGATCTACTTTTTATCTACATTTAACTCTTTTGGAACATATTTTAGGGTGAATTACGCTCATTGGCTATGTGAATAACCTCTTCTTGCGTCAACAATAATCTCCATATTAGCTATAGAAGAAACACAAGTCTGGGAAAAGAGCTTCTTTTAAAAGCTTTTCTTCCTGACTTATGTTTCTTCTAAAACTTCTTCTTGGGATCAAAAAGAAACGGCGAGGATCCCCTTTGTGGGTCTTGATGTAAAATAATCCTTGGAAATGTATTTAGAGAAACTATCGATACACAAGCTCTGGCCCTATCGAAAAGTAATAATCTAGATTTAGCTGGCAAAACTGCTGGGGAAATCCATTATTGATGAGCAAAGATATACTTTTTATATTGCAGTATGAATTGTAGAAATTTGATAATAATAAGAAAAAACTATCAAACACTTTTAATTTACATTCAATAATTGTATATAAAGGTTCCCATATAGTTGCAGAAGCATGTTCAAAGCATGAACATCTATGCTGAAAATGTACGAACAAAAACACTTGCGATACAAACATTGCATTTTTCTCTCTATGGTTTAAATAAGTAAAATTTAGCTGTAAACATGAATTGTTAATGAGACACACACATGCGAGTACATTCTCATTTTTAATAATATACCTATACAATAATAACTATTAAAAATAAAGAAGGCATATCCTGACCACGAGCACATGTGCTTTTTAGATGGCTGAGCGCCATCTAGTGGAGCAAAAATAAACTAAACGTTTATTTAGCTTGCTCCGTGATATTTGGCCAACCCAATATCTCGATAAATCAAGAAAAGCCATTCACGAACGCGTATCGCGCTGTTGGCGCTCGTCAGTGTGGAGTAGGCTGTAACCAAAAAGATTTTTGGTCCCAGAGGCTCCTTGAGAAATCAAGAAATGGGTATTTAAGGCCAAATTTGCGTAAAGACGCTTAACACATGAAAAAACAATAGAAAAAAATAAAAGATAAATGGGTTCGGTGTTGATATTAAAAATAAAGAAGGCATCTCCTGACCACGAGCACATGTGCTTTTTAGATTTATCAAGAAATTGGGTTGGCCAAATATCACGGAGCAAGTTAAATAAACGTTTAGTTTATTTTTGCTCCACTAGATGGCGCTCTGCCATCTAAAAAAGCACATGTGCTCGTGGTCAAGAGATGCCTTCTTTATTTTTAATATCAACACCTGACCTACTTATCTTTTATTTTTTTGTTTTTTTCAATAATAACTATATATTCAACTTTATTCAACTGTAAATACAAAGCGCGATGTCCCGCCAAGGACACTGGCGCCCAAAGGAAAGCAACACAAGAGAGAGAGAGAGAGAGGGAGAATCTATTAACATATGCTCAAGGCATTTACCATATTCCTGAAATTGATTTCAAACAAGCATACTATATACATAGGTAATTTAGTTTAAACACATCTCAAAATAAAGAAAAGGAAAAAAAACATATATACAGCACATAGTTAATTATATCTAACACATGAGATTATTTAAAAACTTTGATATATATTTACAAAATCTATTGAATACAATGTATGAATCCCTGCTGGATATAATAACTATATATGATAATAAATTATTATACTTTTTTCTTATCTTCAGTAAAAAGAAAATAACTCATAACCTTCTTCCAATACTAAATTTCACGATAACAAATTGGTCAAGAAACTTACACTCCAGCAGTACACAATCAAAACACATTCTCCAGTACAAATAATAACTTAGTACCTTCCTCTTTTATCTCTCGTGGAAAAGATGAAAAAACATCTCAATCTATGTAGGTATTAAATAAGTGAGTGTATATATATATGGCGTAGAACATTATTGTGGATGATATTGCTTTTGGCGTATCTCCAAGAACTTGAGTGTTATTGGCTTGGACTGTCAGGCCATCTTTCAAAAATACTGCTACAGAATAAATCCATTTAGAGTAAGTATTGAGGCAAAATAAATTCCAATATTTCACACAAACATTCCTTTTTTTTTATG
>CP092864.1:39929639-39951300 GCA_030710605.1 Cordylochernes scorpioides
GTTATTGAAGGAGTCACTGTCATAATTTCGATCGTGGATTATGATTGTAAAATTAATTAACTCCAAACTTTCTTTTTCTCAAGGCTAACATAATTTTCATTAATTTTGAACCATTTCAACCCATCATTCACTCCCCAAGCCTATACTTCTACTGTTTGGGAAATATATTGATCCATTATTGCCGCCAAAGGGATTGTGTGAATTATAATGAAATATAATTTCGATAAATTTTTTAAGATCTCTTGGGAAGACGATGAATATATATTTTAATTATCGTCATCATCACAATAATAATACAACAACAAATAACAATAATAAAACCCTTATCAAAAATATATTTATTGTACAAATATTCCTTCGGGCACACAGAGAGAACTCTGTTATTCGTATATTGTACAAATAAGTAAAATAAAGACAATAAGTTGGTTTTTTGGCCAAGTCCTGTCTTTTTAGAGTTAGAAAAGATGCAAGTTTTTTTTATCACGACGCTCCTCTACGTGCTATAGCAATATAAGGCTATCTCAAGACGGGGATTCCTAAGACATTATAAACGAGGCAGAATATTTACATATCGAAATAATTGCTATGTATATCATAATATTAAGAATTTTAACTTATTCTGATTGCTATTTTTAATAATTATTTCATGTACAAATTTACCCCACCTTCTTTGTATTTTAAATGATTTCAACTGTGATATTATAACACTATGCGGCGCTGAGTTTGTGTATACCAAAATGTAATGCATCGATAAAGGTTTGCGTTCAGCCAGCCGAAATATTGGCAAAATAAATATTTTATTAAATCCAATATATGCCTTTTTATTATCTAATATCATATAATATAAAGATACGATTCGAAAATTGACCTACTTTTATATTTTTAAAGAAATACAGGGTGTTTATTTTTAAAATAGAAGAAAGTTTAGATGGTAAGTGACGTTTAATATACCAGAATGTTCATGGGTAGATAAGCTGATTTCACACGAAGAAGGGAAGTGTGGCTCTAAGAAGAACAGACACGCGAACGGTCAGAGAAGCAAATCTAGGAATTGGTTGAAGGGAAGGAAGCTCACCATTGTTCAGAAGTCCATTGTTTCACACCTTTGATATTTCCTATGGCACCCTGGTGGGATTCTGCTTGACTCTCTTACAGCGAATACTTCTTTAACTATAACATCTATATAAGTCGAATTTGGACAATTCGAAGGCCAAGGGACCAAAATAAAATTCCAATAAACCAAAAATTCTAATTAAAAACGTTTTGAATAAAATATTTAAAAGTCTAGGTACCAAGATGAATATTTGAATTGAAGACGTTGGAATTATCAAATTTATGTGTATACATATTCACTTCAGCCATTAGTATCTACGTTCATAGTGTCGTATTTATGCTTTAGCTTGCCTGTTGAAGGGTTTTTGCCCGAAAGCTTGCGTTGTTAAATGATTAAAGAAACTTGTCTTCTTTCAATTTATTTAATCGCTACATATCTTACTGAGAAGAATTTTTTTATATCTAATCTTCAAAGTTTTACTGTATAAGAATGGAAGCATTAAAGCACAAATGTTTCTTTTAAACATAAAACAAAATTATACTGTATTTACTGCGATGAAAAATTATTGGGAGGGCTATGATCAATAGTGGTGAACCTTCCTAGCGGTTTCCCCAATTTAATCTCACTGACCGCTTCTCTTAGAGCTCTAATACTGTATTGGACGATTCTTCTTATATATGCTGCGATGAAAGGTGGAATCTCAGAAATGGTTTTCAAGAAAACTATGAACATAAGCTTATAGGACAGTAGAATTACATATCCTTCAATCCAGAAAGAAAACATTAAACAACGAAAATTTCTATCATCCTTACTGCGATGAAAAGATATTGGAAAGGCTTGGCTCTTCATTATTATTTCTTTTTATCGCAGTAAGGATAGTAGAAGTTTGTTTTATGTGTAAAACAAACTTTCGTGATTTAATGTTTTCTTTTCTTGTGTATAGATGGCGCGACATCCAGTCCCACTCTGTTTCTGGCTACTGCTCCGTAACAGAATAGTTAGAAGAAAAGCACCACAGCTTCCATTATAAAACCTCGATGATGATAAAAATCTATGGTTGGGCATAAGAGGTCTAGATCACTGTATCACAACCCCAGAAACCCAAGGAGATCAAGAAAACCAAGGATTTGAACCCATCAAAACAGTAAGATTACGCTGGATAAGTACAAAGGAAGAGCTTCTACTGGTTCAGGTAACTCTTTCTAAAACTGCAAAAACAGAGAAATATTCAATGCCAGCCATATTTGTGACATGAACTACAAAATAGAAGGTTACAGAGTCCCAGAGGCCCTGTTCAATGTCACAGATGCTTAAACTTTGAACATTTACAATTAGAGTCCAGGGAAACGCCCAGATACGTAAAATGTGGAGAAAAACACTTTACATCAGAATGCGCCAAAGTAAACGAACGGCCAGGGACAACACATGGCAAATTAACGTGGTTGCCCATTATACAAAAAAGTAAACAGAGAGACTCACAATGCCTAAAAGAGAAGTCTAGGACAAAAGCGCTAATTCCTCCTGAAATGACCCAGCCCACTCAAAGCCATAATACAAATAAAGAACGTATCAATCCTCCTACAGACACTAAAGTCAACCAACTAGAGAACGTTTTCAAAAAGGCTCTCAGAGACTCCGCTATAATAGCCAGCATAATAGAGAACGCTATAGAGGCACCATTAGATAAAATTAACTTTAAAAAGAAGTATAAAAACAGTCTAAGAATCGTTAACTGGAATGCATGCAGTCTCAGAAGCAAAAAAGCAGCAATTCGCTGGATTATTAAATGACCATGACATAGATATAGAGCACTCGTTTCTGAAACATCACAAAATGATCCTGAGATGGTCTCTTTCATCAAAGACTGTATTTGGATAAAAGACTCATTACTTATCCTGACAAATGAGTTTCGAATAAGAAACTACATCTATAAGAGGCCGGGTTTAGCCGTATTTTTAGGCTGTGGAGAACTTCTGGAAGACTTCTATAGCTCTAAAAAGAGAGATTTGCCGTTTGGTTATTTGGCCGCAGAATTTTACCAAGAATGAGGGTTGTGGCAAAGTGTAGTGATCTGAAGCTGTGCGATTTTTGCAGAGATTTAAACATGATGTCTTCTTTTCCTCATATAAATGTGATCTTTGTTTTCGAAATATTAAATCAAAGAATTTAAAAATATTTGATTGATAATGAGAGATAAGAGCATGATGTTTCTATCCTATCATTGATGGTATCATAGAAATGACGTCCAAGCGGTAAAAAGATCCGACTGTGTGTACGAAGAGGCAGGTTGTTTACGGCAGGTTCAAAGGTCGGTGTCACTCGCTGGACCGCACAGATAGCAGCTATACCCTCGCAAGGAAAGTGATGAGGCCATCTTGATTAGACAAAAATGGCTGGCTAGAGATACAGTTCAATGTCTTGTCTATCTTTCCGATGTTTGCTTTAACACGGTTCGTCAACGTGGAAATATCAAAACATTTCCGTTATGATCCCAGCAAGGAAAACAACAAGGATCGTCAAAATAAAACGTAAATCTCAAACAATTACATAATATTCAATTGTACTATGCAATGGACTTTGGTCTTTAAATTATCTAACATTTTAATTTGCGTTGACACAGCTCATTGGATAGCCATCAGAATTTTGATACCTCCATAGCAATATGTGAAATGTAAAGGATTTTTGGAAATGGCGTGAATTTTGTAGCCGCGGAAATTTCGGATTACAAAAATACTAACGCGAAAACTTCAACATAGATTTAAAAGTCAATATTTTGATCAAATATCCTCTAAATTTATAAGGAAAAACAACAAAAAGTGAAATAAACTCTTCTGAAAAGAAAATTGAAGCAAACTTCCCATTGTATTTTTTGCATTGAATTTTATATCGGTTTTTAAGATGATTGAATATCATATTGAGAGACGAAAAAAAAAATATATATATATACAATTAGGTTCTTTCAAAGATTTAGGATTCATAATTTTCCTCTTATTATTTCGTTATGCAAAGACTATAGGTGCCAACTGCTTTCTACACTTTACACTAGGTTATTAATAATTCAGATTCATAAACGAATATAATTGAAGCAGGTGATATATTTGATATTGACCTTTGTGTGATTGGCTTCACACATAATATTTTCCATTGTTCTTAAAACAGTATGTGAAGGATTATTTGACCTCTAACTTCTTCACTGCTCTCACTCTAATTATGCGCATTTTCTGTTATTCCAATATTTTCTCTTGTCACAACATTATAGGTAGTTAAAAGATCTATAGTTTCAAGCTGTCGGTAGAATTGTCTCATATTTGAAAGGCTTAACACATCCTTAGTATCGATTGACAAAGGAAGGATACTTGTATCAAGGATGAATCTTGATTTTAAAATCTTTTCGGGTTGAAAAGTCCGACAATTTCAGAATCGGTATCACGGTGAGCCAAGAAAGCACTTGATTTATAACATATAGGAAACCTAGGTTCCTGTTGAGTATTCATAGATCATCAACGATATATATATATATATATGTAGTATAAAAACCTCCCCTTTCACATGTACCTTGTATTCAACAAATAAAGTCAACCTACAGACAGCCCAGACAGAGACGGGCGGCTAAAGTCCGGTCGCTTGAGACATCAGCGACATTCCAAGGGGCGACCACTGGGGCCCGTTAGTTCTCGGGACTATTAAGACAGTTGGGGATTGTGGTGCGACACGAACGGCGGCTCGGCGGTGGCAGGCCCGTCTCTCTCTCCCTGGTTGCCTGGGTATTTCTTTCAACTTGTGATGTCCTTATTTATTTCTCTCCCCACCTTATATTACCACATATATGTATATTAAGATTAGAATTATTTTTTGTGTTTTGGTGTTGAAAAGAGGTGCAGTCGTGGAAAAGTAAAGATAATTATTTACCTTTCAAGTAGATTTTATTTTGAATTACTTGAAGTAAAATTACACATAAAATTATTTTTATCACAGTAATATAAAATTAATAAAATTAATTCTATATTCGTGATTTCTATTAGAAAAGGTAGGGTTAACTTTACATATTTACAACAATAATTATTTAAAAAGTGGTATGTTCTGCATCTATGGTCAAATATGTAAAACAGTCAGTGAATGAAAATAAAATATATGTTTTTAAAAAAATAAAATAATTGTATTTTAGATTATATAATATGTATATATATTAAAATAAAAGCATATCCTGACCGCTCGCATGAGCATTTTAGATGGCAGAGCGCCATCTAGTGGAACAAAATCAGAAAGCTTCTTAGACAAAATTTTGGTCCGTTGAGGTACAGTTCGCTGAGAGAGCCAACACCCCGAAGTGCGTTCGTTGTTGGCTTTTCTCTATTTATTAAAAAATGGATTAACCAAATATTATGTAAAGGGCCGAAATCAACGTTTAGTTTATTTTTATTCCAATAGATGGCGCTCTGCCACCTAAAATGCTGATGTGCGCGGTCAGAATATGCCTCTTTCAATTTAAATATTAACATCCGACATTTTTTTCTATTTTTTCTTATCATACACACTGCGCAAGTCATCAGAATCCTTTATTTGCACGATGTCTTTCTTAATTTATTATGCTTTTTTTCTTAATTTATTTACATGATTCCAATAAAATTTCCCCTTTATATTATACACCTATCCCCCGATTTACACGGTAGATACGTTCCTGAGAAAAACGTGTAAATCGGGGGATAGGTGTACACAGAAATAAAAATAAAATGCATTGACAGGTTAAAATATGTAGTCAGCACATAAGTTCGGGATTCCTCGTGAGATGTGTACACAGCGCATGTTTTCAATCACAGTAGCATTTAGTATAGTGCGATAAAAACAAAAAAAAAACTTATTTGGAAAACCGTGTAAAAGCGAAAACGTGTAAAAAAGTACCGTGTAAATCGGGGGATAGGTATATTTAAAGAACTTTAACAAGTCTTAAAATTGAGTGTTGCTCTAGATCCGTTCATAATAGCGAGTCTAGTTGTAAATAAGATCCTATGGAATCCTAAGAAATATATTCTATAGGAAGACTCAATAATGCCATCAATAGACAGGTCATCTTTCACTGTCCAAGTGACAGGATCTTCAAGAACAAATGACTCCGTGGACTAATGAAGCCGACGTTGCCCGAGCAACAGAAAGCTCCCGTAACATCGCCCTAAATAAAATACGGCCATGGAACCATTTATTCTACCTTTAATGAATATTCGGGTGGATTGCTGTGGAATAACGTTTATCCCTGCATATAGACAACTACTAGCCGTATTACCCAACTTCGCATTCGTTCTGATGTTGGTTCAACGTTTATTGTTTTAGCTAATGTAATCTATATTTATAATTATATCTTTATTGTTTCTATTATTTGTATATTGGTGATGAGAGAGAGATAGGAATTTATTAATATATTATCCTCCTTTATAATATGACCCTAATTTATGCAAATTATTTTTATTTGGATAATTTTGAAAGGCTTTGAATTGCTTATATGTCAAACTATATCTTCATCTATCTTAAATGTGCTTGTTCCAGTTTTCACAGCAGGAGGTTGTGCACATCAGTTACTCAAAACCACTTTAGAATGAAGTATATGTAGTCCATTGGAGAAGAGAAAGATAGGAAGTGTTTGATTTTGGATTATAAAGGGAAGGTCTAAGGCACATACTGCGAAAACCTAGCTCTAGGAAGCGGCCGACTCTAACATAAGAAACAGATGTAGCCGCCTTTAACTTGGAGAATTTTCGCTACTGAAAGTAACTGAGGGAATGAGAGAGGGTGGTATCTCAGTGATACAGCCAATACTGCAATTGTGTCTGTAAATTTCTGGTCTTGAGCCTTTCCAATGTCCTTCATCTTCGGTCTCAAGCCTGTTTACGGATGTGTCCCACCACCAGCTACCTACACCTGAAATTTATTGATAATTGATTCTGTAATTCTGGTGGAGATAGTAAAAATTCATTTCAGTCTCTAATCCACAACTATATTTATCATCAAAACACTTAGGGAAGCCTTTCTTTTATTGGACACTTTGTGTATCACGAGCTTTCAGACATTCTCTTTTTCAACAGTCCTTTGGAAGTCCAAGCGCCTGTTGAAAGACATCTATGTCCGACAGCTCATACAAAGTGTCAAACAAATAAAATTCTTTCAAGTGCTCTTGTTTTACCGGTAAATATCAAATGGGACTTTTCTTATCTATATATAAGGATTGAGTATAAGAGAAAATTGTTTTATACTATTATAAAATGATCAAAAAAACCTTTCGCAATAAGTTTGTTATATATAATGATTTTTTTCTCGATATTTTATTACTTCTAGGATTTATACTTGCAATAAATTAACATTTAGAAATTTAAATGCTTATCATTGCTATAAATATTTAATTTTTAAAAGACAAATTTCTACAATAGAAGATGAAAAATATTAGGGAGGTTGTGGTGTAATCAGTTTTACTCATAACATCTGGATTTTTTTACTTAAGCAGGAAAATTCGATAAGCATGCTTAGTGGAAAACAGCGTTAAATCTGTATTAAAAAAACTGTAAACACCATATGTATTTGATTTTTCAACTCTAGTCCTATTGACGACTTATTGTAGAATGTTTTTATCCTATTTAGTGCCCGAAGGTTAGAAATTTATGAAATAAAATTTAAAAAAAAACCTATATCAGGAAGCCTGATATTTTCACCTTGAAACAAGGAAAATATTTAATAGAACTATTAAGACCCCTGTTTCTGTGGTGGTAGAGATTGATGACCTTTATATCTTTGAATACAGATTTTTAGCTTAAAGGTCAAGCCTAAAACACATTAGTCCGTTCATGTAACATCGTTTAAATACTACACATAACGTTATCCGTAGTTGAAAATATTTCTGGTCGTAGAGGTACAGCTTACACCACGCTGTCGAGGGCCAACAGCCAGAAACGCGTTCATGGTTAACTTTTCTTGATTTATCAAGAAAATTTGTTGGCAAAATATGAGGGACCAGGCTAAATCAATGTTTAGCTGATTTCTGTCCCACTAGATGGTGCTCTGTAATCTAAAAGGTTCATGTGAACTCGGTCAGGATATGTCTCTTGTGATTTTAATAGGTGAAACTGTGATATTGTATTTTTTATTAGAATCTATTTACTCGATATAAAAGAGAACACGCAATTTGTAATAAAGAATATAAAATATATACGCATGTATTTTTTGGGGTGAAAATAGACAATTCCTTATTGCTCTTACTGCAATGATGAAATATCGGGAGGGTCTGGCTCCTCAGTGGTGAACCCTCCCAGCTGTTTCGCCAGCTTCATCTACCATACAACTCTATTATTGAATCATATTATTTTGTTCATATAACTGTGGCACTAAAGGGGATTTCTTGAGTAGCTATTTAATAAACACAAGCTTTGATTAAACCGCTCCAGGGTTCACAACTAATGAGTCAGGCTCTCCCAATATTTTATCATTGCAGTAAGGTAAGTAGGGAATTGTTTATATATTTACAAAAAAAAAAACAAGCGTTTAAATAATTTTGATGCTAATTTTTATGTTTTAAACTTTGAAGACAAGCTTTAAAAATTCATTAATGTATTTACAAAAATCGATATTAATTATGAGTAGGTTATCTTGGATCAAAAACTTTTATTAATATCCTCCGATATTTCCACAAGGGTAATTGCCTATCTTTTTCTGGAAGGTTTCTTGAGTCTTGTGAGTCCTATAGATGAAGATAGTCGATCAGCCTCGTCTAAATTTTGGAGGATATTGATGAAAATGTTGAATATCATTTGTTGGTTAGAAGGGGAATTATTCCCTTGAGGAGATTGACAGCGAGTAACTGAAACGCCGGGAACTGAACAGATAAATATAAAAATGGTTGATGTAGCCATTAATGAAAGCGTTTGATCCAAGATCGGCATAAGTTCAAATAGATTTCCCTATACTTGGCAAAGTCCTATATTTAACCCTTGACGACAGACTACATTTTACTTTTCACATCTTACACTTTTTGCATCTACTTTTCCGTATGCCAGTTAAATAATGGGCAAGTCTTTCACTTGATTTTTCATCTTTCATCTACTTTCAGCCAATTTTTTACTTCCCAGAGACAATTCTAATCTTTCATTCTATTTTCTATGATATTTCTCTTCTTCTGCAATATCAGTTTCTTAACTCCGTATTTTCCCAGTCAATCTTTCATTCTACCAATATTCATCCTTATCTTCTTTCAATTAATATTTGATTCTATTTATTTCTCCTCAACCAACCATCGATTGATGGCTGGCATTATTCCTCAGTGTCCTATGGCTAGTCCTCACCTGTATCCACTTCTTCCGGGGATCTCCCTAGGAATCGAGTTATTAGAGCTGCGCTTCCAAGTCTTTGATGGGTTTACCATCATACTGTTATCTTGGGAATAGTTATTTGATAGTTTCTCCTTGATTTTCACATAGCAGAGAACTTAATAAATATTTGATCAACATAGTTAATATTTGCTTGTTAGAGCTGTGTACAATGTGGGTACTGTATAATAACGGATGTGTGTCCCCCAGGAGCCGGCTCCACCCCCAGCAGAGTCCCCACCACCCAAGGCTCCACCGAAGAGACCGTCGTTTTTCTTCAGTCGCCAGCGTTGCCGCGGCCAGAAGCAGCAGGAGCAGAAGAAGGCTGAAGACTTCCACGCCAGACACGCCAGGCTCCAGGCTGAAGCTCGTCTCGCCCTGGCCCAGGCGAAGGACATGGCTCGCATGCAGGTCGATATTGAACGTACGCGCAAGAAGAAGTCCCCTGTAGCTGAGATCGTAAGTTCTAAATTCCTAAAGGAATCCCGTAAATCTGAAATTCTTGTTGAGATCGAACGTCTTTCGAAACGACAAGTCATGACATTATTCAGTGCTGATAAGTATTTACTAGGAAAATACCGTAGATTCCGCACAGATAAGCGACGATATTAACTGAACGTTGTCTGGATTCTAATAATGAACAGCTTGCAAAAACTTACTCCCCAATTTAAAAAAGTTTAGTTTTAAGAGGATTGAAAAAAAAAAAAATAGATGTATTGAATTTTCAGAGTTAAAAAAAACATCCAATAAAAAATATAATAATGTGTATCTATTGTGAAAACAAGCGATTTTGAGCGAAGTCACTCTCTCTTCTACTGGCTTATTGAAGATTTAAAACAAATATGTGTCCTTGATATGTCATATGTCCTTGATATGTCATATGTCTTTGATATGTCATATGTCCTTTATATTTGTCATATATCCTTGATATGTCATATGTCCTTTATATTTGTCATATATCCTTGATAAGTCATAGGTCCTTGATATGTCATATGTCATGCGACTTTGATAGAAAGCTTGCTTGTTTTGACAAAAAAAAGAGATACTTATTGCTAATTTTTTATTGAAAGTTTTCTAATATGTTTACTTGTATAAAAATTGATTATTTGAAGTTTTCTGCACATGCAATATTGCTATCAATATATGTGTAGAGATTTAGAAGTTTAAACATAGCATGTTCGTTGTATATAGTTGCCATTGACACCTTGAGTGGCTAGCATGACATTTATTGGTCAGCAGTGAGTCTCCGAAACGTAGAGTTAAAAATAAAGATGGTTATAACCAGTTGAGAGATAGAATGAGAATGTAACTACTTTATTACAACGTCCATATAAGGTTATATAAGGTTAAATACAAAATTGAGTATAAAAATATGAATAAATATTAATATATAAAATAATTTATAAATATACACAAATATATATAAAAAATATATACACTACGTCTTCATTGTTGGCGCCCAACGTGGACTCCGCCACTGGTGGACTGCAAAGAGAATGAAGGAGAATCTACTTTATTACAACGCCCATAAGAGGTGTTATATATGGTTAAATATAAAATTGTTTAAATAAGACTGAATAATGATCAAAATATATATTTATAAATAGCAAAATTGTAGAACGACATTTGAAAATTATCCCGCATGTGTTTCTTTTGAACGAAAAATCGAAATTTACTTTAAGGAGAAATAACGATTATTTCTAACCTTAGGGATGAAGGTTTCCTGGACACTTTATTTTTACGTTCATCATTACTCTTCACAATTCTTCCTTTCATACTTCATCCCTAAGGTTAGAAATAATCGTTATTTCTCCTTAAAATAAATTTCGATTTTTCGTTCAAAAGAAACACATGCGGGATAATTTTCAAATGTCGTTCTACAATCATAAGCCGCATTATATTATATTATAAATAGCAAAATATTTGAAATAATTTATAAATATAAGTATATATTTATAATATATACACAGCTTTACACACCCAAGATAGATGGCATTGCAACTGCTGTGATAGAGATGCATGGAGACATCTGAGGCTCTTCATTGGACACAACAACAACAACAAAGTTTTCAATGTTGACGCCCACCGCAGACTACCACCGGTGGACTACCAGAAAGAGTGTGGGGAATATTCATTTATCTTATATAGTGTCATCTCCAATTCGAAGATCAGCTATCATTTAGAACCATTTCACCGTGTTCCTAGCAATTCACCACTATGCATGTTCTAATTACAGGCCATACTATCAAATTATTGAACCAATCCTTCCTTGCTATAAATCTCCTTTCATATTTCGAGATGATATGGCCAACAGAAGATCTTCCGACGACTCATCCTTAGAGTACAAGTTTTGGGAAATTTACATATTTTCACATCGATTATTTCACATATACCAATAAATGGTTATATAATGGTTATATTTTCATTGAATTGTATCCAAGATTCTTTGTCTTCCTATATATTCATTTCATCTTGAGAATTCTAGCACACCAGATGTCGAAAGAGTTCATTTTTATCTTCAGTTCTTTGGCCATATAACCACTCTGATCAACTCAACAAACCTGGAAGAATCTACATCAAATTGATTTTTATACTAGTTATGCTGAGTAGTTTACCATTTGGAAAGATGGTATAGGTTCGAGAGACCTCCAAGAAAGAGCTAGTACCTAAAGAATACTTACAGTATTAGGTATGTTTCATGCTGGTGATAAGTACTGAGGTATTTTCGGTCGTTCTCTCTTCCCGCTCGGGCAGTCATCCGCGATCAGGACAGTTTTTATTACGGTTCTTCACGGGGACAGCACTTTCTAAGAAACCTTATTAGGAATTCTCTGAATTAAGTGCAAGAAATAGAACATCACCTAAGTATACATATACTATATACATTATATTTTGAAGATTGAGAAATCCATAATTAGAATCATATTCAACAGAGATGCATACGAGGTGTGTTCAAAAAGTATCGCGACTTTTGAATTTTCGCGGGTTACGTATATTCGAATTTCGATCTTTTTGTGGCTTTATGTTGGTACTCATGTCTCTCACTTATGCCGACAAGCTCGGCCATTTTGAATGTTCACTTAATTGTTGACAGCTGCTTTGCTTGCAGGTGTTTTGGATCGTCTTCGATTTTTACCTATTAAAAAAAATGGATCAAAGAACCTGCATCAAATTTTGTGTGAAAAACGAAATTAAGTGCGCGGATGCATTCCGAATGTTGACTGTGGCATACGGAGAAGCTACCTTGGACCGAAGCAACGTTTATCGGTGGTACAAAATGTTCTCAGAAGGCCGAGAAGGTGTGAACGACGAAGAGCGTGCCGGACGCCCGAGCACTTCAACAACAGACGAAAAAATTAATGAAGTGGAGAAAATGATATAGGCCAATCGTCGAATCACCGTTAGAGAAGTTGCTGAAGACCTAAACATATCGATTGGCTCGTGCCATTCGATTTTTATCAATGATTTGGGCATGAGACGGGTCGCCGCGAAATTCGTACCAAAATTGCTCAATTGCGACCAAAAACAGCATCGCATGAACATTGCTAATGAGATGTTGGACTCTGTCCGCGACGACCCAAATTTGCTCCAGAGGGTCATAACTGGTGACGAAGCGTGGGTTTATGGTTATGACGTGGAAACCAAAGCTCAATTATCTCAATGGAAGCTGCCGCACGAACCAAGACCGAAAAAAGCGCGCCAAGTTCGGTCGAATGTGAAGGTTTTGCTGACAGTTTTCTTCGATTGCAGGGGCGTGGTGCATCATGAGTTCTTGCCACAGGGTAGAACGGTCAATAAGGAATATTACCTGCAAGTTATGCGCAATTTTCGCGAAGCAATCCGCCAGAAACGCCCGGATTTGTGGAAGAACAAAAATTGGCTTTTGCACCACGATAACGCCCCTGCTCACACATCGATGCTTGTGCGCGACATTTTGGCCAAAAACAACACACTAATGATGCCGCAGCCACCGTATTCCCCAGATCTGGCCCCCTGTGACTTTTTCTTGTTCCCTAAACTGAAGAGGCCCATGAAAGGACGACGTTACGCTACGCTTGACGAGATAAAGACGGCATCGAAGGAGGAGCTGAAAAATATTTTAAAAAATGATTTTTTGAAGTGCTTCGAAGATTGGAAAAACCGTTGGCACAAGTGTATAATATCTCATGGGGATTACTTTGAAGGGGACAAAATAGGTATTCATGAATAAATAAATAATATTTGAAAAACACAAAAGTCGCGATACCTTTTGAACACACCTCGTATATCGTAGAACGAGAGTGTTGCTCGCATGTTTTAGTGAAAAACACAAACATCCTCGATAAAGAGAGGCGAGTTGTCCCTCGAAATATTGGAACAATAAAATAATTAAAAATCCAATATATGCATCTTTGTTGAATATATATATAATATACATATAATATAATAGAACCTATATATTATTTTTAAAGAGGGAAGAACAATAAAGCATCATTATTATTATCTTAAATTTTAAACGTTTTTTTTTCTCTCTTTATTCTGAAAAGCTATCAAAATTCGGTACTTAAGACCAAATATGTCACTTCTGTTTTAAAGCTTTAGATCATTTAACTGGAAATTTCTGCTATTGAGATAACTTTCAATGAAAGCCTTTAGAAATATAAAGATAATAGTTTCACTTGACTTCAATTTATAAATACTTCAGTGTAATCTTAAGAAGAAAAATATTGAGAATGAGGACAAAGGTTTGTGCTTTTAAGCTCTAAAATATACAACGAAAAATTTGTCTTAAAATGGAGTTCGCTGTATGTGTGATTCTTCTTTTTCCTTTATCGTGGTTTTATGTAAGAAGGAATCTGTCAAGTGCGGCAGGAGGAAACATGGATGTGGTCTAGAGACTCAATTATATATATTCTTATGAGCGGTATCCAAATTAGAATTTGGAGAAAATCAAAATAGAAACTTTAATCCAAAATATTTGTAGTAACATGAATAGGTCTGGAAATTTTACGTTCCTGAAAGGAAAAAAATAATAATAAAGAGCATTTGAATTTGTATTCTTTTTTTTTTCTTCAAGTTTTTATTGCTGCAGTGAGATATTTTTGTTGACATAATTTTTTCAGAAGGCAAATTTTTCCATTTATAAATCACACGATGATCATTATTTCATGCATCAAGGAACTTATTCTATTTGAAAGCATTCTCAATAATTGAGTATCAGAGTCTATTTATGTCTTGAGTGGTGCTCTACATCAAGGTCACTGAGAGTCACCTGACCAATGTCCATTGTCATCTGGCACGACATCTGCTGACCGTGTTGTGGTTTCAGGTGGGCTTCCCCTCAGCCGAGACCCACCATCTCACCCGTGGCCGTATGAATGACATGAATCTGGCTCAGCTCCAGGTCATTGTGAACGATCTCCATTCCCAGATCGAGAGTAAGTTGATGAGAGAATTTGCTACTCGTCTCATCACTAGATAAGTAAATGTTGCTGAATCGCAGCGGTAAGAATGAAGAAATAGTGGGTTTCTTCGACATCGAAGGTCAGAGGATGGGAACCCCAATGTTTAGAAATGTGCAATCAATAACATCCTTAATAGAATGAAAGATATCTAATCATCAACAGTCCCTCAAAATATCTTCAACAAATTAATATGATATACAATGTGCTCTCTCAGAAAATTCAACTCGTTTACAACGCTCTCAATAAAACAAAATCATCAACGATATACAACAACAATAGCCTTTATTGGGCACACGTGCCATACAGGATTCTCCCGGTAGGACAAAATAAATAAATAACAGATTAGCATCATAGTTATATACAAATATTGGGTATTGACCTCGACCAATTATCGAGTTGGATCCGGTGTCTGTGCTAAACATTTTGATTGAGCTGATTTCCAGTATTTATAAAAAGCGAATGCAAAGGGTCTGGATTTTACGACTTTTGCCATTAAAACATAAGGCGAATTGCTATTATAGCCGGTCTCTTGACGAAGAATCATCAACGATATACTAAAAAAAGCATAAAATCTTCAACAACACTCTTTACAAACTTGTATCTTATCAACAACCCTTCTAAAAGAACCAATCTCACCAACAACTCTCTGTTTCTTAGAAAAATAATCTAATCAACGACTCTCTCAACAAAACATAATATCTCCAACAGAACTATCTACACACAATCTTATCAATAAAACTCTTGATAAAATAACCTAATCAACAGCACTCTCAACTAAACAATCATTAACTACGCTCTCAAGATCACTATCCTCTCTCTCTCCTTCTATTAATATAATATTGTCTTTTCTGTTAGATCATAATATTTTCCTACTTTGTTTCTTTCGGCTATTATATGTAAATAAGTTGTCACCGCGATGGACAATTCTCTATTCTTGGCATTCTCCTTTTTGTGATTTAGAATCGACATTACATGAGTGTTATTATCGTAATGATAGAAGCTGCCTGGCCGGAATTCATAGTCCTTCAAATTAAAGTCAGTAAATCTTTTTTTAATTTTTATAAAAATATATATATATTTAATGGTCGAAGTATCTTTAACTTGAATAACTATGAATGTTATTGGCTTAGTAATACGACCAGCTTGCCAAGACTGTATCACATCTTCTATATTTACAAATTTTGCTGTTTCTATACCTGTGTGTAGCATACATTATGGGAATGATGAAAGTATTGACTTGGTTGCAGGTCTGAATGAGGAATTGGTGGAGCTGCTGGTGGAACGAGACGATCTACATATGGAGCAAGACTCCATGTTGGTGGACATTGAGGACCTCAACAGATATTTGTAAGTTCGATAAAATAATCACTTGAATCAATATTAAATTGTTTTTTTTTAATTATCCCTAGTACACGTGGTACAGGCCATGATAATCATGGTGGGTACTTAGCGACTGCTTTTACTGTAAGCGCACCACATGTCTACACATGTGAAAAGCAGTTCGACTTTGCACTTACAAATGTGCCAGAGCCCCGTTTGGTTACTTGTACTCGCTGGTGGGGTTGGACCTTTGCAAGAATCGGGGGCCATTGGAGCATTTTTTTTAATCAGAAAAAAGTGTCCAATGCGGGAATCGAACCCGAGTCGTAGTGGTCGAAACCAAACTGTTTAACCAGCCTTCCACCGACCCCCCAATATTAAAATAAAAACATTAAGCCTCCAGGGAAAAGTTTCTTTAAAAGTATTTTCAAATAAAAAATATTTTAAAAGTAACTTTACCATGGATATATGCTTAATGTTCTTATTTTATTTTAAGATATTTGTGAGATTGGCCAGCCATAATGATGGGAACACATTCTACTGAAGTTGAAACTGGATTTTACTCTTTGTGCATCAATATAATGCACACATCATCTGCAACGTCAGTTACAGACTCAGGGGAATATTTTTCCTCATTTTACAACTTTGATCTATTTTTTAAAAATTATTTTACAACTTTCTATGTTCTTGATATATTGTGTATACAAAATAAACAAGATGTTTAGAATGTTTCATTACAAAAATAGTATGAGTCAAATACCTTATTAACATTCCATTGCATTTCTCATTATCTGTAAGGTTACATCTTTTAATATTTGCTTGAACTGTTCAGTAATTGGACGGATGCTTCTCCCAGATTATGTTTTAACATTTGATGACGTTAGAGACGCTCCTAACATAAAAACCTGAACTTAAAAAACTCCCGCCTTGAATCAACCTAAGTCACATATACATCAAATGAAAGGAAGCTAATCTGTGAAGCAAAGTATGGATTATTTCTCATATTTATTTTGTATATCATATATATATAGAAGCAAGACAAAGCATATTTGACATATACTCTTAATGAATAATGAGAGAAAGTATTCTAAAAATACCAAATTATATAGCTACATTTAAAATTCCAAAATATATATTTTATGTAATGACTCCTTTCAAACTATGCTCATAAGGTTTGCTGTATCCTGGTTGAACCATCTATATAAAGTATAAAAGACAGGATATATATATGTCGTAGCTGTCGTGGTCGAATGGAAGGACGCGACCGTTGTGCATGTATGCTTCGAAAAAAACTTGTTCCATACTCGTGAGCGCTCGCACGCGGCGGCGTGCCGTAGCATTCGCTGGCTCCCACTTTTATTTTGTACAGATTTATAGATGGTGAATTTGTATTTACATTTTAACATTCTAATTATGGTGAAAATAAATTATATATCTTGGGAATTATACAAATTATGAAATATATGTATAGCTTCTCTATCAATAAACTAATTTTCCCGAGAAGTTGGTTTCTCAATTCTTGATTATTCCAAAGGCAGGTGGATTTTTAATCAGCCAAACAAATATTAAATATATTGCCTATATATTTATTTCGAGTTATGTCTATTTTCTCTATCCTTCTTTTTCACAATTAATCTCTTTAGACCTCAAAATATTTTAGGCATAATAAAACTTATTTACAATTAAAAATAAAAAGGTTTTGGACCAAAATGTTAGTTTTTCATTTTGTGAGTTGTGTGAGCTATGAAATATAAAAGTGAAAAGAAATTATATGAAAAAGCAATTTCATCTTTTGGGACAGCAATCCATAAATGTATATTCTCCTAATAATAAGAATTCAATTGTCAAGAAAAAAATAAAACGAAATCGCCACCTTTCTAGATTCTACATTCTACGAATTTCTTGGAAGCAAATTCATCAAAAGCGAATCTCTCTCTTAATATAGAAAATTCACAAATTAAATATTATGAATATCAAATTTCTTTTATCTATGTTTTTCGTATTTTATTCTAATATAGTTATTATTCATTAAAATATATTTGTAGTAAAAATTCGGTTATTTAAAATAACGACTCGTAGAATACTTGATAAAAAAAAAGGCGCTGAATTATTTAAATTGATTTAAAATACATGTCTTTATTTCAATATTAAGTTATTTTAATTTCTTATATAGAATTGTTATATTTATTTTAGATATGTAAATATTCTTTAATATTCATAATGCTTGTGTGCGCAGAGGTGCCAAGTGTGAACCCCTCAAAACGGATTTCCTCACTTCTCCAACCAAAGTCTAATTTTTGTTTGAATCATTTTTCCTATTTATTTATTATTTAGATTGTTATCTACTTACGTCTAAAATACCTGTATTTATATATATATTTTATTGTTTAGGCTATTGTATCTAGCATTTATTTTCATAACAATCTCAGTATTTATGTGTGGCTATCTAGCAGCGCATATTTTTGTTTCAGCTGTTGACTAAATACTCTCTACAATCGTCTGCTGCAATATTTTAGAAAAGAGAAAGAAATATATCCATTTAATCTCGTATTAGTTTTCACTTTACTTCCATATCTAAATATTCCTATGATATATATAATCTCCCTTCTAATGTGCTAGTTTTACGATCAACACACATTTTATCACATATTTAATGCGCGTTTATCTCTCTCTATTAATGTCTTCCAATTCTTATTATATCGTTTTAATTTTTATTATTTAATATATAAATTATGGAAAATATTTTTATATATAATTTTTATCCAATTAAAGTTTTTAAAATATAAAAAAATATCGGTTCAAATATCATTTTAATTGATAATTTCAAATAAATTTATAAAATAGGATTATTTACTAAAATATTTAAAGCATTTTTTAAACAAAGAAATATAAAAATTCTAAAAATATATTTAAATACTTACTAGAGATGAGGAAAGTATTTTTAAAAATCAACTAAAATTGATAATCATAAATATATATTGGAAGATTAATTTTCAAAAAATATTGCCAAAAGATCTGATTTATTGAATTTGATGACTATTAATATTTTCATTTTTATGTGGAAAAATCATTAAAAGGAGTTTGTTAATTTAAAAAATGTATATCAATATATTTTTTACAATGTGTTTAATTATATACGCATTTTTTAATTTGTGTTACGAAATATGACTTGAGTATGTCAAATTTTTATCATATTAATATCGATTCAAAAATATTGTGCAACTAAATCCCGCAATTAAATGTGATATCGTAATTTGTGTCAAATGTCAAACAAGAATTTTAAAATTACTTAAAGCATGATTAAATAGTAAAAAAACAAATTTTTGTCAATATATTTTCAAATGTATATATGTATGTAAATTTAGTCTGCTTAAAATTTCAATGAAAATATTGATTTAGAAATTTATTAGAAGTTTATTTTAACTTATAAATGTTAATTTATTTATTAATTTTTAAAAATAATTCCCCCCTCTGTCCTTTGTCGTAATAAAATGGTTCCATTTTATTCAAGATAAAAACTCTAATAACATTTTAAAAGCTAAATTGATATTAAAAATAAACTGTATATTAATCTAAAAATTAAATTTCAACTTGCCAACAGAGATTAAAATGTAATTCAATCAAACGATGCTTATGTAAACATTCCATGTAAGATATAGAAAGTCTGGAAAAATAATATTTTCAAATAGCTTTTTTTTTTCGCAATAAAGATTAAGTGCAGTAAATTAACTTTAAAAAAACAATCTCTTGATATATATTATAGCTACACTTATACACACAGGGGAAAGCAGGAAGTATAAAACCAAAAATTATAAACATTGATTTGTTATGGAGTAGTAAATCTCTAATAAAATGTTGCCATTTTAAGGAATTCAAAATGTGTCGTTTTTTTTTTACAACATTTTGACATCACATCCACAAATTTTGTGAAACACTAGCTGTAAAGGAATATTATAATATTTTAAATCTTGCCAATGAAAATGCTGAGTAGTTTATTGATAAAGACTAATTAACGGATTCACTGATTTGAAAAAGGTACTAATGACTATATTGATAATAATAATTATTTATTTCAACACACAAAACGCGATATCCCGGCTAAGGATAATTGCGTCGATTTACAATTTTTAAACAGAAACAGAAACGGAAATTTCTAAAGTTTTTAAAATAGAATAAAGGCAGTGGAGGATTCAAGTTGCTTTTGTGGTATTAAGGAACAAACCTCAAGACATCTACTGATCGATTGTCCAGCATATCAAGATTATAGAATGAAGAATGAACTACAAAGGGGGATCAATAAATAAGGTGAATTATCTTATTTCTTAAATATTAAAAAAGCAAAAATAATTTAAACCACAGAATATTAAATTATAACATAGAGAGACTATTTAAGGTGTTCTGTTCTTTTTTCCCACGCGCGGCGCGAGACTTATAAATAAATTAAAATGGAACCTCCCTTGAAGGATTGCACCACGCTTGAATAACGTGCAGTTATTCGTTTCTTGAATGCAGAGGTATTCAAACATCTCAAATATGCCAAAGAATGAAAAATATCTATGGTGAGTCTTGTTTGTCTCAAAAAACATTTATAAATGGGTTAACGAGTTCAAAAATGGACGAATTACATGTTCCTCAGGTCTCAACGTTCGGCCGGGATAGTTTTGTTAACAATTTTTTGGGATGTTGATGGACCAATCTGTCTTGATTTGTTATCCTCAAGGCAACGTATGAACAGCGACCTTTATTGTGACATTCTTGTAAATAAGCTAAAGCCCGGTATAAGAAACAAAAGAAGAAGGAAGCTTAGTAAAGGTGTTCTCTTCCTTCATGATAATGCAAGGCCGCATACATCATGTAAAACTGTATCTACAATCATTAAATAAGGTTTTGAAGTTTTAGAACATCCTGCATATAGTCCAGACCTAGCCCCCTTTGACTATTTCCTTTTTGGACTACTAAAGAAGGAGTTAAAGGGAAAGCGATTTGATTCGGATGAAGATGTCCAGAAAGTGGTGCAAGATTTCTTTCACACGCTTCCTAAGAGTGCCTATAAAGAGGGTATTTACAAGTTGCCAGAACGATGAAGACGATGTATAGAAAGCCAAGGTTATTATTTTGAATAAATCAAGTCCTAATTTTTAATATCGTTCTTATTTTTTTAAATAAAGTATAATTTACCTTATATATTGATCCTACCTTGTAGTTGTTTGTGAACTTAACGATTTGATTTCCGATAAAAAATCATATTTAAATTTCAATTCATTTTGTAAATACATTCTAAACTTTCTACAAAATCTCGATCTCTAATGTTTTCGTGCGTTGAATAATGTAAATAACTTATGTAAATAAACTTTTCTCCTTGTTTGGCCCAAGTATCCCTTGCGGGATATAGCGCTTTGGAAATAAAATAATTGTAATAGTTATAAACATATTATACAAGAAAAAGTAATCAAAAATAAAAAAAAGAGAAACAATAATATATAATTTAATGCTGCATTAAA